>CM023615.1:2696070-3036070 GCA_013358685.1 Antennarius maculatus
GAGATCTTGTTAGATAAGTATCTGTTGAAATTATCTGGCTGCGTCATCAATGAAAAAGTTGGACTTGTCCACAACCCAAGTATTTTAATTGACAAATATTTTGTACTTATGTATGTACTTTTTCTTGTCTTAAGAAAACCTCTGTCCACCACATAATCTCACATCACTAATAGTGACCTTAACAGTCAGACTGACAGTAGTGACTACAGCAAGGTGTGTCAGAAGCCTCACAGTAATACTTTGACAAAACAGAGAGGGAGAACAGTAAAGTAACCGGAACAAGTCCTGTTTCTCCTTCTCTTTTAAGACGTAATCAATCTTCTACTGCTCTATGCACCTCACTGTTTTAGGAGAACTATCCAAGTAATAAGTAAATAAAAGAGAACCTATGTTTGTCAGCCATCCTACTGCTCCACTAAGACCATCCTCCTTTTTTGCCCTCAGACTTTACAACAATTTCATCACTGATGTTGGAGCCAAGTTAGTTGCTCAGATAATTGAGGAATGCCCAAAGCTACGAATTGTCAAGTATGATAAAATTTGAATATCATGAAAATTAAAAAGAACTTTTTCCGTAAATCAGCACTTTATGTCTCTTTATTGGATTTTTTCACAGGATAGGTAAGAACAAGATCACTGCTGATGGAGGGAAGCATTTGGCCAGAGCGATTCAGAAAAGCGGGTCGATTTTTGATTTGGGGTAAGGCTCCACTCTGTCGTCTGTGGAAATTCTCAGTCATCCAGGTCATGGTAGGTCTCTGTTTTGACTGTCAACAGAAAAGTATGAAAATGTCTCTTGATCGTTCATGTGGTTTCTTGAAATCTTGATCTCCCACCAGCTGATCAGAGCTGAAGAAGCCTCTTGGATGAAAGATCTCTTCAAACCTTTCTTAGAGGACTAGTTGACTTGATTCAACAGAGACAACATCACTACTGTTAATCTGTTCTGATCATGATAAGACAAGCTTCTGAATAAACTGACAGTTTGAGTTGAGCATTCCTTTTTGAGGCTTGTTTAGCAATATTTTGTTAGTGTCAGGACAAACTGTACTACAGAAAATCTACACATACATGAACAACGAATAAAACTCAAACCACACAAAACAACTAAGCAGCAATAAACGAATAAAGAATAAAAGAATAAATACACCACAATTCAACTACAATTGAAGGCTTGTTCAATCTAAAAGTCAAGTGGGGGAATAAACAGTTTTATGACAGGTCCCAAATGTTACCAGTCATTACCAAAATAAACAATTGAAAAATCAAAACACTAGCTACGATGTTTTCAGCTAACACAAGTGACATTTTTCTCCAGAGTGGATTTTTTAATCCAGATGTTGAGTTAAGGTCCTGCTACATGCACATGGGTATTTTGGCCTGTCATCCACATGTCAACAGAGGTGTTTGGACCCTGAAAAGCAATGTTTCAATACAATGATTTTTAAAAACACTGTTTTTACTGATGCGTTTGTACGTGAACCAGAGTTTGCAGATGTCATGTCATGTCTCACCGGGTGGTTTGCTTGTGTTGTCAGATTTAATTCTGTTGACTATGTTGACAGTATTTCACCTGTGTCGGCTTTTCTTGGGAATCTCTTGTGAACAGTGATTATACTGGTGCTTCTTGTGTGGATGCAACTTTTTAACGGAGGTAGAAAGACTCCCATGTTTGTGTAGCAGCAGCCTAAAGCTGCTACATGCCTGTGTAAGGACGTTTTGATGGTTCTTCCATGCAGAATGTGGGGAAACACTATCGGTGATGAAGGAGCAGAAGCATTTGCAGAAGCTTTGAGACACCACCCAAGGCTCACCAACCTCAGGTGGGGAGCCAGATTGTTTGAATACATGTGAAAGTCTCCTGAGCCCAATCTGCTGTTCCACTGGTGGTGATGGTGTGAATGGTTACTGTGAATGCCTATTATCACCACTGTATGATTGTTAGCATGAAAGGGTGAATGCTGGCTAGAATGGTAAAGCGCTTTGAGTCTGTCAGACTCAAAGTATAGTTTATTCTAGTTTTATAATCGGCCATTTCTGTGATCTAGTCTCTCAGCCAATGGCATCACTTCTGTAGGTGGGAGGTTCCTAGCTGAGGCGCTGAAGGAGAACACCGTCCTCAGGATATTTTGGTAAGCAGCTTCCCAGTGATTGGTGCTCCAGTATGTCTGTATGAAGGTACAGGTGAGTGTTTGTGTGTTTCTAGGTTAGTGCAGAATGAGTTGAACGATGATGCAGCTCCCCATTTGGCCGAGTTAGTCCAAGAAAACACCGGTTTAAGCCACCTTTGGTAAGGACATACACAGATTTACTCCTATTGTCCCTTAAATGTCCGGGTCGGTTATGACTGTCGGACCCTCGTCTGATTTATGTTGTTGCTGTGTTTCTGTAGGTTAATCAACAACCAGTTCACTGTGAAAGGCATCAGACATCTGGCCACAGCCTTAACTCACAACACAGCGCTCAAAGAGATAAGGTGAGGACCAGGTGGATCAGACATGAATCAGTCAATGTAAAATATGTCCTGAGCTCTCTGACGGAAAGGATACTTCCAGGTCCTTTTGTATATTTTATTGATGAGCTATCAGATGTAATAGTCACAACCAATCCCTTCACAGCATCAGTGCCGTTTGACTCAGAACATGCGGTTGTGTTCCTACAGTTTGAAAGGAAACCAGCTCTCTGAAGAAGAGGAGAAACAGTTTGTGGCAGACAGAAGACTTAGGTTCCATTGAAGGTTCTTCTTGGAAACACAGCAAGTTGAGAAAATGGAAGAGAAGGTGTGGCCCTACATTCAAAGAAATATTTTACAATCTTTTACAACTTTTAGAAGAAAGAGAAAATGGAGCACTGAGGAACCAGAAGAAAACAAAGACTTCTTCTTCATTATGGAACTCGTGGTGCTTCCAGATGTCATTAACAGTGCAGTCTGTTGTGTCAGTAGAAGACGAGCAAGGACACAATCTGTCTGTTGGCTGTTTGACCCTATAAATCATCTTTATCCCTATGTGGCAGTAGCATGGGTGGGGCATCAGTCAGAGGTAGAGGGAACCAACAGGAAGATGTTGACGGAACAGTTGATATTAGTGAACAGACTGTCCCTGGAGGCCGAGGAGTGAGTGTGACCCCCTGTAGCTGTTTTTAATTTACTGACTAGGTCATGTCTTCCATGTTGTCATCTGACACTGCTTAAAGCACAATTCTACAGTTAAAATGACTAAAAACAATTGAAAGGAAGCTCTTTATGCCAATTTTCACATCATTGTACTTTGTTCAACCTTCAAATTGTTTGTATTTTGTTAAAAATCCAAACAATTTACAATTTAGCTTGTTTATTTACCATTTAAAATTGTTTTGTACTTTCTTTTATATTTAGTGGATAGCTGAGTAATTGCTTCAATATTACTTCTACAACACTGTTACACTAATTAATATAATTTAATTTAATGAGTTATATTAAATGTTTCTTTATTGCTCATTACTTTTTATTTCAATAATATGAACTCATTTGTCATGGTAGGCAAATAAAGTAACCAAATCTGAGGGAAGTTTTTCGTCATAATTTGCTGATTGTGTTTGTTTGGTGGCCCTGCAATGAACTGGCGACTTATTAAGGGTGTACCCTGCCTCCCATCCGATGTCAGCTTGGATCAGCCAGGTATCTGAGTATGAGACAGTTACGCATTGTCTTGTCTTTGAGAACATGAAAATATGTATGTATGTATGCATCTCTTTGACATCTTCCACTACACCAGTCTGGTTGCTTCCAGTGCTAAGCTAACGCTAGTTGTGGCTCCAGAGGCAGTGTCACAACATTTTCATTATTAACATCAGCCTATCTGCCACTCTCTCTCTGCTCTTACCCTGTCCTCATCTTAATTTTCTTTTCAGTCCAACCGGTCAAGGGAGATGGCCACCCAAAAGAGTCTGGGTCCTGCCCAGAGTTTCTTCCTCAATGAGGGAGTTTTTCCCCGCCACGGTTGCTTATGCTCCGGAGGGTTCAGTTGGGTTTTTCTCTCTGTTAAAGCGCTTTGAAATGTCTGTTGCCATGATTAAGCGCTATACAAATAAAACTTGATGAATTGATGAGTATTGGTTTTATAAACACCACCGTTGCCCCTCAAGCTCGGCATCATTGTGGATGTTGACTTCGATCCACTGACATCATCACGCTATCCATTCTCACCTCAACAACTAACGTCTCATCCATCCAACCTTTTAGATTCATCATCTGTGTATTTGTGGATCAAGATAAGTGAGATTAGAGATTTATTTGATTTAAGATTGGGCCGGCCAACGTTAATGTTTTTGGTCTGGAACCAAGATGTTGCTCGCTTAAGAGTTTTGGCATTGTCTTGTTGAAACACCCGATCCAAAGAGATTTCCTCTTCAGCATGAAGTGACATGACATCCCTGGTATGAACATGCATGACACACATACACAACTATGATGCTTGCACCAACATGCTTTGCTGTCTTTAGCGTACGAAAGCTTGAATTAGGTGTTCAGGGTTCTGACAAACTGTGAAGCCCCAAGACTCTCAAAGAAGATCTCGCTCTCATCAGTCCATGAATTTTGCTCTATTTCTCCATTTCCACTGGAGCCAAATGAACTGTTTACTTTCTCTCAAAAATATATGAGGTCAATGTAACTCATCCTCATTGATGAGGATTATTATTTGCTACGATGAAAATGACATGGACAAAACTCCCTTTGCTTTTTGACTGATGGTCTGTGAATTTGAAATGCACTGGTGACACTAGTCAGCAAGAGTCCCTGACTCTAGGTTCTAGTCAGGAAGTCACAGCCGTCCTTTCTGCCCCCTAGTGTTCAAAAATGTCTGCTGTGTAATTCTTGCAGAGCATTTTTTCCACATTTTTTTTCAATATTACACTACTGTAAGCATTGAATGAACAATCTTCTAAACTGAACTAGATAATTGATGGTACTATTTTTTTTGAGTACGTTAAGCTCCAAAAGCACAAGTTCCTACATTTCCCATAATGCTACATATACCATCACTGTCTGCCTTCACGAGCAAACTGCAATTCCTTCTCTAAAGAGTACAGGCAGGGGGAACTTTAATAAAGGAGCAGCTGATTCAGAAATGTAGTTTGATGTCCTTGCTGGTGGTGAAGTTTCTCAGTTGACAAAATGTAGACGCCGACATTTTACATAGTCGGATCA
This sequence comes from Antennarius maculatus, assembly GCA_013358685.1. Classification (NCBI taxonomy): domain Eukaryota; kingdom Metazoa; phylum Chordata; class Actinopteri; order Lophiiformes; family Antennariidae; genus Antennarius; species Antennarius maculatus. The sequence goes on from CM023615.1 coordinate 2,701,259, forward strand.
GATTAAAAGCAAGCATGGCATAAAAACGTAATAAAGACACAAGAAGTAGGTATCCAAAGTTTTCAGTCTTAATTGATTATTGTAGTTTTACAAAAAGGAAATATTCCGACATGTTTTATATTATTATTTTACTGTACATATACATTGAAGAGCACACATTCTGTTACATTTCATTAGGTAATGTTTATTTGGAGCTCAGAACTACAAACAATAAATTATGAAAAAGCTGAAAAGTGCTGAATTGATTCTAGCTCATGTAAGGCTGATCTGAGGACTGTCACTCATTCACCTCCACAACCTGAGCCAATGCATGGACTTCATTTAAAATACTGGTGTGGCTCAAACACCCAGAACAAATCAACGGGATTCGTCACTGCATGTGCAAATGGAGAAGCCCAGTCGGACGAGGTGATGGTTTGCAAAATCCTCTGACACGATTGTGTCAACATTCAACAAGCGGCAAGAATCTGATGTTTGCTTCATTGCTGTCACAACAAGCACAGGTGAACATCTCCGTCCACGCAGGACGGATGTGGGTGACATCTCCAGAGTCACATGAAACCTAAAAAATGATCTGACACCACAGAACTGAACCATTCATGTTAACATCAGTATAAAGGTCCAGTGTGATGGAAGGCTCCCCCTACAGACAGTTTTTGGTTTGTCCACTCCGGTGTGCTGTAGAAATATGGCCTACTCCATTATGAGTGATTGTACTCTAATAAAAACATGATTATTAGCCATGTATTTCTGCAATAGCTTTTATACAGTGGAGATTTAAAGGTTTTGTATCTGGGTGGAGCCATTGTGCTGTTGGAGGCCTCTGCTGTTAAAAAACACTAACATGTATTCACAAGGACAAGAAATGAACGTTGTCGTCATTGTCTATTAAGGCCAGATCCTTTACTGTAAAACTAACCTGTAAGAGTGATGAAAATGGAAAGTAGTAACTGATTAGCATTCAATCAATATCCAGCAGACAGCAGAAAATTTCAGCGCCGCTCTATAGCTGGACGGTCTTACAGCAGCGCTAGTGTCCGAGTGGATCCCAAAAATCCAAAGTTCTTCTTTTTCTCTCCTAATTTTCAGCCTTTAAAGGTTTATTTGGTGGTTTTAGTCCCACATTACCTTCAGGATTAAAAAAGAATTCAATGGTTCGCGTAATTTTTACCTTCAGTCAAACTCCAAAAACTAGATCTTACACAAAATACCATCCTAAATTCATTGAATTTCTGCATCATTTCTGACATTATTATTATCACAGTGAGAAGAAAATATTAGGGTTGATCACTCCTTCTGTAACAATTGTTTATTCAGCAGCTCTTTGAAAGAACAGTTCACCTGTCCTCAGTCCCAACCTGAAGGAACGTCTCTTTGTCCTCGTCCACAAAACATTCTGGAGCTTCACAATCAGGCAGTGCTACAGCCTCGTGCCTCCACTGTGATATAAAAAGATTGTTTAAGAAGAAATCTACACTGCAACCTCTAAGCTATGAGTGTTCAACTGACACTGAAAGAGATCCAAAGTCAACTTCCATCCCGTCCAAATCTGAGGTCCCTGACCCTTAATAATAATATAAGAAAGAAAAGTTCAAATTAAAAAAAGTTTCCCCTACGATTCACTTAAAACAAGTTTCTAAACAAATGTTTTGCATTCATCCTTCAAAATGTAAAAGCCTGGGATCTGAAATGCAATCTTACACCTTCCTTTGATGGCCTTTCTTTTTCCAGTTATGTCTAAAGGGTTGGCCGTCCAGATGGAAGCTTCTCACAGTATGGACCCCGCCCTAAGCTAAAAGTCTTAATATGTACACTTTCTGAGGAATGTGCACAAGCTCAACTAGGCTAACATGCACTGCTAGGAATTAGTTTAGAATAATGGGGTGTCTGGAAGCTTGGATAGTATCATGCAAATGGTTGAAATGGTTTAAAACAGTTCCCATCTATTTCAGCTGCTCATGACAGCACAACAGCACGGTTTTACTGGAGACCCCAAAATAAATTAATAAAAGTCAAGGGAAACATCTTGGGAATAATCAGTTACAAGATTTATCCATTTTATCCCAACATCTCTCAACTAGCTGAACATGATGTAGAGCAGGAAGGCCTGATGTGAGACTTGTTCACGCTGATCACTGGTCATAGTGGTTTAGAATCAATACATTCATCTCTTCATCTGTCACTGGTAACACACACGTAGGAAGTTAGTACTTAGGGTCAACAGTCCAGAGCAATGGAAAGTGTGGAAGAGAGGTGAAGAATCGTGTACAGGCAGGATGGAACGGGTGGAGAAAAGTGTCAGGTGTGATGTGTGATAGAAGAGTTTCAGCTAAAAGGAAAGGTGTACAAAACTGTGGTGAGACCAGCGATGTTGTTTGGTCTAGAGACAGTGTCACTGAGGAAAAGACAGGAGACAGAGCTGGAGGTAGCAGAGATGAAGATGCTGAGGTTCTCTCTGGGAGTGACCAGGAAGGATAGGATCAGGAATGAGTACATCAGAGGGACAGCACATGTTAGAGGTTTTGGAGATAAAGTCAGAGAGGCCAGACTGAGATGGTTTGGACATGTCCAGAGGAGAGATAGTGAATATATTGGTAGAAGGATGCCGAGTTTTGAACTGCCAGGCAGGAGGCCTAGAGGAAGACCAAAGAGGAGGTTTATGGATGTAGTGAAAGAGGACATGAAGGTAGTTGGTGTGAGAGAAGAGGATGCAGAAGACAGGGTTAGATGGAGGCAACTGATTCGCTGTGGCGACCCCTGAAGGGAAAAGCTGAAAGGAGAAGACGACGACACACGTAGGAAGTAGCTTCATCTGGCCTTGGTAAGAATTTCCCCAACAGCCAGATTTGAAGTTTTCCACTAAGGACAAAGTGAGGCAGCCCTTTACTTTTCCTGGATATAGTGTGAAGTTTGGGATAAACACTTGGTCCTCATGGTTCCATTGGCGCTTTGGGATCCACGATGTGATGTTTACGGTGAGTTCATGCTGTCTGGTTGCTGACATGGATGTTTGTCATGAAATGGTAGTTTTGAAGTTCTGTGGACTCTAGCTGCTCCATGGTAGAGGTCTCCAGGCAAACGTGACCCCATTCAGAAACCCAGATAGGGGTCAAGTCATCCAGCATCCATCAGTCCTCTGTCTTGGTGTTGGTTGTGCAGAAATCACAGCATCGGATTGAAGTTACCAGGACCTGAGGCCAGTCTGATGTTGTTTCATCACCCATAACAGTCAGTAAAGACAGAACCGGACATTTTAACAAAGTTACAGAAAAAAGTCCAGAAATTTCTGAATCCACAACGTTTCATGGAAATCCTTTTCATTTTATGTGTACTTACGGAAAATGATTTGGAACGTTAGAGAGAAGAAGTAGTCCCGCCCGTCATGTGGTCTGGATTCACACCAAAATGTTATGTTTTGAGGTCAACTTGAAGAAATAAACCTTCCGCACATCCGTAGGATGGTTGGTGCTGAACAAAAACCTAGATGAGGTTCAACAGATCTTTGCAGGACAATGGCTGAAATAAACATTTAAATTCTGGTCTCAATCTGCATGAATGTCACTTTTTTTTTTAAGATTTCAAGATTATTTTTAACATCAAAATTTGGCCCTGGTTCATGGATTTAAAAAAAAAATGTCCTCAGCATTTTCCAGTGTTCCAGAGTAATGCACAAATTATCATGTAAAATGACAACATGACAAATCATCTTGTCAAACGTAGTGAACTGGCGTGTAGGACTTTGGCGAAGGTACGTTCTCCACTGCTGCTATTCCAGTTCCATAACTGGTACAATGAGGCTCCGAGCCAACGCCAGCCGGTCACGGGTTCAGGCTGGTGAGACAGGGAGGATTCTCAGGATTGGGGTCAGACTTTTGGACCTGAGGACCACTACTCTATGGTAGATGACTGAAAAGCACTTATGATCACATGTGTTTGTATAAATTCACAGTTGATTGGCATCGTTGTTGCAGCAGCGTCAGGTCTGCACGTGGCCGAGCTGCGTGCGCAGACGGGTATTTCCGATGCAATCCTATCTCTGCCTCATCTCTCTGGATCTGGTAAAATGGCAGTTGTGATGAGATGGTCCTGATGGTACATCTGATCCATCCAGTTTGCTCAATCTGGAATCCTCTGTCCTGCCCTGCTGTGGCCTGGCGTCACGGCAACAAGGCACTGGTAGACACTGATGCTAGAAGAAGAGGGGGTCGAGATGTTGAGAGGAGCTTTATCTCCCACCTCCAGTACCAAGTCCACCTCCTCCAGCGTTCTGGTGTACAATCAAATGGCATCTTCTGTCCAACGACCACTCAGGAAGAAGAGCCCCACCCATTATACTATCGGATGTGGCTTTGAGCTTCAGGGCGAGCGAGCAGGTGAGGTGGACCGACCATGGATGTCCAACAAACAACACAGTCTCTATCCCTGAAGATTGCTTTAATGATTTGGCACACTGTGGTACTACATTATTGGGAAAGGGTGGGGGGGGGTAAAACTGATCACAGTGGTCACAGTGTGCAGCAGTCTCCCTGGATCTGCAGTTCATGCCATCAATCGTTGTCATCAAAGAGCACTTGCCATTAAGCGACCTGTAGGGAATGTTAGGAAACAGAAACAATTGAACACAAGAATGCAGTATTTTACACACTATGAGAAGCACTGGACTAAAAGGCGCACCTTCAATGAACGACCAACTCTAAAAACTTTTCATATGTAAGGCCCAACTTCAATGAATGGCCTATTTTAAAACTTTTTCCATATATTAGGCGCACTGGATTATATAAGGCGCACTAGATTATAACGTGCACTGGAGTATAAGGTGCACTGTAGATTTTTGAGAAAATTAAAGGCTTTTAGGTGCGCCTTATAGTGCGGAAAACACTGTAACCGACAAGGAAACGATCCATTACTTAGGATGGTTTGAAACCTCTGTTTGTCCTTTTGATTCCACGCAACCCAAATAAATCGGCATTTGTCAGGTTAGCTGGGGAGAGCTAATAGAATGTGGCTAGTTTAGCAGGATTATCTGATTATCTCAGCAACAGAGGTGGATACTAGGATTAGGATCACACAAATTATAGTCTGAGCCTTGATGTCAGAAGAACCATGTGTGACAAACGGAAAGAAACAGACACAATGTGAAGTAAGAAAAATAAACTTTTTAGCTACTTGACTTGACTGCTCATCAGATGTTAGGTGATTCCATCCCCAGTGCTGCAGTTGACGTGTCACAGTATCGTTGGGCAAGATACGGAACTATATCAGTGTAGTCCATTAAAACCCTTCAAAATTAGAAAGTCAAAACTTTTGATAAATTAAGCTCTGACAGTGTTTCAGTGGACAGGGTTTATTCATTTCTTAATAATAATCACAGACTTGCAAAGTTCTCAATTAAGATTTTTGTAGTACAGTGATCCCTCGTTCCTCACGGTTAATGTGTTCCAGGAACCACACGCGAATAACGAATTCCGCGATATAGCGACAAACTACTTATTATTTACGATAATTTAAATGTTTCTGAACCCTCCCCATACTGATATAAAAACCACTTTCTATCTGTATTAGCTTTTCCCACACTCTGATAGACTGTTTAGAGCACTTTTGTGTCTCACGGAAGTCTGAGACTCACGGAACGTAGATGCCGTCAGCCAATAGAATGCGTGTACGGTATCACGTGACTACCTACCAAAAATCCAGAATGAGGAAGTCGTGCGTGTTGATGCGCAAGGGATTACTGTATTGTAAAAATAATTGTTCTCAGTTGGAACGTCTAGTGCATCAAGTGTGATAAGGTGGTAACATCGGACATACCAGTCCACTTACGTCACCTTATCAGACTGGTTTTTAATATTTATTCCAACACTTTACCTGTGCAAAGAAAGCTTTAATCTGATGGATGTTCTGGACATGATCTGTTCACTTCAAACCACTCATCGATACAGCTGGGGGAGAACAACAGGAAGACATGAGTCACTACACAGCCCAGCTCTGTTATTTAGCCAAGAATAAAAGTTTAAATCAAAGCAAGAACGCATAAAAACACAATGTTTGCATGTTTAGCTCAAGATGATAATTGACACATAAAAGTCTGGACTTGGTCTCACTGAAGTCTTCACCAAACTTGAATAGAGATGTAAATAAAGGCGAAGGACTCGTCTTCAGAGCGGCTGACGTAAACCTGCAGAATGTGTTTCACAGGGAACCTGACGGCTCCTAAAGAATGGACTCAAGGAAGTGTTCATCACTCAAGGAGCAACGGCCGTCATTATTAAATAATGTAATGAGACGTTGTGGGATTTTTTCTTTTAGAGTAGCGTAAGTGATGCTTAAGTGTTTCTTCTATGGAGGCGAGTAAATGAAGCGCTCCTGTACCCTTTGTGATAGATGCAGAGGCAGGGCAGGCGAGCGATGGTGTCCCCCTGGACCAGCTCCTCCAGACAGATCGCACATTCTCCTGCGTCCTTCGTCAGCACGTCCTCTGCAAGGCCAGGAAACACACAACAGCACAGATCAATCCATTAATTCATCTAATTAGAGCTGGACTTCAGTTCCTTCAGTACAGAACAGGACATACTGTATAACTGCAGCCGCCATTAAAACGACTTTACGCCTCAAAATAAATAGAATGTGTTAGTTTGCAGAATTCCAATACAGAAGGGTTGTCTATTGTCATACACAACTTAATACATGTAATATATTCAACATTATGTTTTTTTTGTGTAGTTTGGTCAGTTCATTTTATTTATTTGGACAGAATCTGATAAATCCACCATTGAACCAGTTCTACTTTGTTACCTCTCAGTTAAAGCTAATACTGTCTTTAAGAGTAGAGGATAAAAATAATAGCCGCTGCTAACTAGGTCTGTATAAAGTTCATACTTTGTCCTGCAGGTGGCGCTATGGGAAAGCTTTGAGGAGCTCCTGTACTGCCCCCACCAATCAGTCTAATGTGGCCACTGGTGTGGAAATGATCTGCAGTGGAGCCATAGTTCACAAGGAGGAAGTCTTAAGATGTCCATGAATTAAAACTAACACGCACGCACGCACGCACGCACGCACGCACGCACGCACACACACACACACACACACACACACACACACACACACACACACACACACACAAAACAAATACAATCCATCGGTTTGAAGAGTCCTAAAATCCACTTTTGTTCATGACACCCGAACAGCTCTAACCCTCAGTTGTGTGATTCTGATTCTCAGTTATCTGTGTGCTCAAGGAAATTCATGCAGTGAACCCCTGCACAAATACTGGTGATGTCAAAATCATATCACATGATCATAATAAAGTTTACGAGTTTAATCCATTCTGTGACTGAGACGAAAAAGAAACAAACTTTTTTGTTCCCATGGGGAAATTATCTTCACTCATGCTCCATTTTATAAACATGCATATATATGTGTGTCTACACGCCCCAGAAACACACACACACACGCACACACACACCAGGGGCTTGCATGCATGCAATTCAAATACACAGGGAGGAAGAGCGTTACGTCTTTACTCCACCAACGAGAACGAGATCCATCCGCCGACACGTGGTAAAGAACGAGATCTGGTCTCACTGATGTCGTATCCATCCGCCGACACGTGGTAAAGAACGAGATCTGGTCTCACTGATGTCGTATCCATCCGCCGACACGTGGTAAAGAACGAGATCTGGTCTCACTGATGTCGTATCCATCCGCCGACACGTGGTAAAGAACGAGATCCGGTCTCACTGAGGTCGTATCCATCCACCAACAAGTAGTAAAGAACGAGATCTGGTCTCACTGACGTCGTATCCATCCTCCTACACGTTGTAAAGAACGAGATCTGGTCTCACTGACGTCGTATCCATCCGCCGACACGTGGTAAAGAACGAGATCTGGTCTCACTGAGGTCGTATCCATCCACCAACAAGTAGTAAAGAACGAGATCTGGTCTCACTGACGTCGTATCCATCCGCCGACACGTGGTAAAGAACGAGATCTGGTCTCACTGATGTCGTATCCATCCGCCGACACGTGGTAAAGAACGAGATCTGGTCTCACTGAGGTCGTATCCATCCACCAACAAGTAGTAAAGAACGAGATCTGGTCTCACTGATCCACCAACTAGCAGTGGCGTCCTGAAACACGACTCAAATCTCAGATTTTTAATTTCATGTCAAACACAAATATGACCAGTATGACTTGCAGGACCCCTCTGTCCCTGATTTGCTGTTCTGGTTCTAAAGTGAAGTCAGTTCACCATTAACCTCATCACCTGAAGCTAAACACAGAGTCATTAGAGCTGAACTTACATAACAGTGGATTAACACACATAAGCCAGGGAAAGCCAGTTATTATGGGCTGCTGCACACAGCATCCAGCTCAACAGAGGGTGCAGAGCCGGTGGTGATCAGTCTACCGACAGGGATAGACGATGATCACACTGATGATGCAGACAGACAGCTGCTGACGATGGTCACACTCGACTGTCATGACAGACGCAGTCATGTGGTCTACAGCTGTTTAGCTGGATTGTGCTGAACCAGTGTTGGGTGGTCAACATGGAGGAGGAGCTGGAGTGTTGACTGCAGCAGGCTGACCTCTGACCTGTGGTTTCTGTCCCTTCCGGGGGGGCGATCAGCGTTGCTGACGGCCTCATCGGTCTGTTTCACCACCGCATGTGATTAATGTGAAACAAGGTCAGGAAAACCCCCACAGAGGGAGCTGTGATCCTGTGCACACATGGCAGCTGCTGTGTCACAATCCATGAGTGGATATATTTCGGGGCCAGAGGTGTGGGTGTGTGCGTAGCAGTGGGGGCTGAAGGGAATGTAAATGTGCTGCTGTGCATCTTCAGGCTCAGTCATTGAAGTCACGACTGCAGAAGAACCAGAGAGGCCGACTAGCTTCCTGGATGGCTTGAAAAAAATGACAAATGCTTGATTTTTATTTTTCTGTACTTTTTTTTTTTTAGCAACATGACGTATAATCGAGACTGACGTTACTCGAAATGACGTAAGCCAAGTTGCACTTGTACTAGTAAATGAAAAAATAATTTTGTGGTATAAATTAAAGAAAGTACTTCAGAGGTGGTAATCTCCCTCCACAAGTTGAACCTTGTGTTACATACATGTTCGGTGATCGGTTGAACACGTTGGCCAATGCATTCCTCGATGCGTAGATTAATCAGTCCTGCTCTCCTGAGGTCGAGAGACCAATCAGACAGGAGAACCTGGTACCCCTGAACAGGAAGTCATCTTTCACAGAAAGGAAAGACTTGTCCCTAAACCTTCTGTAAAAGTATGACGTGTCTTTATGTCCAGAGGATAGAGCAATGGGTCGGACTGCAGGGGGAAGAAACATCTCTAAATTCAAAGCTCTTCATCAAACCCAGACGTGGCATGAATACACCAGAGACACCTCGTTTCCAGTCAATAAAAAGGCGTACTGCCATCATTATTCCATACAGACTACAATCTGAGCTAGGCAGCAGTGGTGGGGGTGTGGTGGTGGTCATGATCAAGAACAAAAAGTACATACAACAAGCAGGATTAATGTTCTTTATTCCATACACTCATGTGTAAAACTGACAGGCTCCACAAACTGAACACCCTCCCCATGACTGACCCCCTTCCTCACGATTCATACGATGACCTCAGAGCAGATTTCAGACAGCTCTATTAGTGTCTGCATGTGATCAACACCTACGTGCAGACCTGGCACTAGAAAATGGAAAACAGAAACTGCCCATCAGCCTGAGCTAAGATTTTTCTTGTTATTACTTCCAGTAGTTCGACAAGTTGTGATCTGTGTGAAATGTTGTGGATGGATGGGCTGTCAACTCATATAAAATAACAATAAAATGTCTTCAAAAAATACGTACCATATGTCTATCTATATCTCTTTCTCTCTCTATGTAAATGCATTATACACATACATACACATTATATATACACTATATATATATATATATATATTATATATATATATACTATATATATACTATATATACACACTATATATACTATATATATATATACTATATATATATACTATATATATATATATACTATATATATATATATACACAGTACAGACCAAAAGTTTGGACACACCTTCTCATTCAAAGAGTTTTCTTTATTCTCATGACTATGAAAATTGTAGATTCACACTGAAGACATCAAAACTATGAATTAACACATGTGGAATTATATACTTAACAAAAAAGTGTGAAACAACTGAAAATATGTCTTATATTCTAGGTTCGTCAAAGTAGCCACCTCTTGCTTTGATTACTGCTTCGCACACTCTTGGCATTCTCTTGATGAGCTTCAAGGGGTAGTCACCGGAAATGGTCTTCCAACAGTCCTGAAGGAGTTCCCAGAGATGCTTAGCACTTGTTGGCCCTTTTGCCTTCACTCTGCGGTCCAGCTCATCCCAAACCATCTCGATTGGGTTCAGGTCCGGTGACTGTGGAGGCCAGGTCATCTGGCGCACCCCATCACTCTCCTTCTTGGTCAAATAGCCCTTACACAGCCTGGAGGTGTGTTTGGGGTCATTGTCCTGTTGAAAAATAAATGATGGTCCAACTAAACGCAAACCGGATGGAATAGCACGCCGTTGCAAGATGCTGTGGTAGCCATGCTGGTTCAGTATGCCCTAAATTTTGAACAAATCCCCAACAGTGTCACCAGCAAAGCACCCCCACACCATCACACCTCCTCCTCCATGCTTCACGGTGGGAACCAGGCATGTAGAGTCCATCCGTTCACCTTTTCTGCGTCGCACAAAGACACGGTGGTTGGAACCAAAGATCTCAAATTTGGACTTATCAGACCAAAGCACAGATTTCCACTGGTCTAATGTCCATTCCTTGTGTTCTTTAGCCCAAACAAGTCTCTTCTGCTTGTTGCCTGTCCTTAGCAGTGGTTTCCTAGCAGCTATTCTACCATGAAGGCCTGATTCACACAGTCTCCTCTTAACAGTTGTTCTAGAGATGTGTCTGCTGCTAGAACTCTGTGTGGCATTAACAGCAGCTCTAATCTGAGCTGCTGTTAACCTGCGATTTCTGAGGCTGATGACTCGGATGAACTTATCCTCCACAGCGGAGGTGACTCGTGGTCTTCCTTTCCTGGGGCGGTCCTCATGTGAGCCACTTTCTTTGTAGCGCTTGATGGTTTTTGTGACAGCACTTGGGGACACTTTCAAAGTTTTCCCAATTTTTCGGGCTGACTGTCCTTCATTTCTTAAAGTAATGATGGCCACTCGTTTTTCTTTACGTAGCGGCTATTTTATTGTCATAATACAAATTCTAACAGTCTATTCAGTAGGACTATCAGCTGTGTATCCACCTGACTTCTGCACAACACAACTGATGGTCCCAACCCCATTTATAAGGCAGAAATCCCACTTATTAAACCTCACAGGGCACACCTGTGAAGTGAAAACAATTTCAGGTGACTACTTCTTGAAGCTCATCAAGAGAATGCAGAGTGTGTGCAAAGCAGTAATCAGAGCAAAAGGTGGCTACTTAGAAGAAACTAGAATATAAGGCGTATTTTCAGTTGTTTTACACCTTTTTGTTAAGTACATATTTCCACATGTGTTAATTCATAGTTTTGATGCCTTCAGTGTGAATCTACAATGTCAATAGTCATGAAAAGAAAGGAAACTCATTGAATGGGAAGGTGTGTCCAAACGTTAGGTCTGTACTGTATATATATTATATATACACACACACACACATACATACATATATATAACATACACACACACACAAACACACATACATACTGTATATACACACATATCTTCTTTTCCGTTCGGCTTTTTCCTTCAGGGGTTGCCACAGCGAATCGATTATATGTATATATTTCATCTTGATAACTGCACCATCAGCTGTCGTGAGGAGCTGGCTTAGAGCGTGAGGCAGAGGAAACTCCAGGTGCAACGCCAGTGCACCGTGGAGCTACACAGAGGCTCAAACAAACATTGACCTGTTAATTTAAGTGGAAAACCACTCTTTTAAATATTCAGGATAGCAAAGCTTTCATTTTTAATACTAAATCCAACATTTAATTCACATTTTAGAGGTGTACAGAAAGAGCCCTGGTCATTAAGATATTTTAAAAGACAAAAATATATAGGGGCCTTTAATCAGACTTTTTAGATTCCAGAAAACCAAAAACATATTTTTTACGGCTACAAATGAATTAATTGACTATTTTAATTTAAGTTTGCATATGCAGCTCAGATTTTTTTAAAAATCAGTTCTTTGTCCACAATAATTCAATCATTGCATCTGTATTCAGTTGTCAATTCTGCAGTGACATTGACCAGGCTTCCCTGTCCTCGCCTTTTAATTCAACAGTAATGGTCAGTCCTACCGTTATATGTCACTCTGGGTTTGGTTAAACACAACACCAGGTGGAGGTCCATCTCATCCGACGACACAAACTTGGAGCACACAGGGCACTTGAAGCCTGGAAGAGTGAAAACACACAAACAACAAATAAGTTTTCCTTTCCCTTGTCTTCACACCCCACGGCATCTCCACTGATCACTGTCCAGTTTTATAAATGTGGCTGCCCTGACCCGAATGACCCCAACTACTGCCTTCTAGTGTTTAGAGCAGTGGTTCTTAACCTGGGCTTGATCTAACCCTAGGGGTTCGGTGAGTCGGTCTCAGGGGTTCGGCGGAGACAGAGGTCAAGACAAAACACCCGACACAATGTGTGTTTTTGCCGAACATCCACGAATCACTGTGTACGTTTGACACATCGTGTCAATTCGTGATGACACGCCCCCCTTTGCCATCACTGACTGCAGGTAATCACGCTACATCGATTAGCCTACCTGTGCTACATGGGATTTTATTAACGTGAATTTACATGTACTGTATAACAGAAAGTGATGGGAGTCAACTTTATGCATGATTTGCAATGTCAAGTTGAGCAACTCCAATCTCGCACTGGCAAAAATAAAGGAACACTTCCTTAAGCTGATGGACAACAAAAGAAACAGACTTTGCTGTGAAAATGACATCAGAGTAGTACTTGTCAAGGTGAAGCCACTCATATCTGAACTGGTCTCTCAATAACAACAGCAGAAGTCACACTGATTTGCAGGCAGGTCATTTCTTGTGAGTTCATGCACTGTCTTGGTTTTGTTCTTGAAAACGGTGACATTAATGCGCAATTCATTAAATACACCAGTAAAACATTTACTTATGCCCTAATTTTAAAAACATATATATATATTTTTTTTTACTAAAGAAGGGTTTGGTGAGAGAGGATATGAAACCGTTAGGGTTCGGTACCTCCAGCAAGGTTAAGAACCACTGGTTTAGAGCCATCATGTCAGAGCAACACATCATTAACAGAGGATTTCACTCAAAGGTTTGTACACTGATGTTGTACTGCCACACGTATAAGAAGAAAAATAAGTCCCTGTATTTTTACATCCCATTCCCTCGAACTCGTGAGCAGTTAGAGGGAACACTGCTCACAAGACCCTTAATTTGGTGAACTTGAGCTTGTCGGTCTGTCTAGAGCCTTTCAATCTTATTTGCCATGGCTTTGGCAGTGGCTTTCCTTCTTTTGTCGTCACCCCTTATACTAATATCAGGCACTGACTTTGATTCCTTTAAATCCATGCTCCCTTCATGAATAATTAGAAACTCAAACATTGGCAATTTCACATTCCTTGAGTCATTTAATGAGCAAAATATGGCATACACTTTATTTAGTGATGTATTGTAAATGTCAGTGTTTGTGTGTTCGTCCGTCCGTCCACCAAGTATCTTCACAACTGTTGCAGATAGAAAGAAGAAACAAAAAGCACATTACTCAGACAGCAAAGGGGAGAAAATGAGGTGATAACCTTGACCTTGAGAAAACTAGGTCAAGGTCAAATTTAAACTTTTGTACACTCAGGAACCGGATAAGACAAGGGAAAAGGCCAGTGTGAGTAAGACTATAGATAGTAAGACCATAGATCAAAGATATTTTACTGAGATATTTTCTATCCTGAGGTATTTTTGCATATGTCTTAGGAACAGGATAAGAGAGAAAGATGAAAAAAAGCCATTATATTCAGGGAGGCACCTGCCTCCAAATTCAGGGGTGTCACGGGATGTTTCAGTCTCTGACTGCCTTGTTTTTCATGGAGATGATCAAACAGGTGCATATAAATAGAATTCCCCCTAAACTATTTATTGAAAACTAAACTATCCACTTCACCTAGTTTTCTATGCACACTAGCTAGGGGTAATTATGTACCTACTGTATATACCAATAGCAGTGAATCAGACCGTCTTTAAAAGAACACTACAGTGGTACTCCCGTGCCAATGGCTCCACCCACTTGATGACATGAACATAACAAACAGGTGAAAACAAAAAAATTGATGCAACCACCATATGTGACTGTTGCTGAAGCCTAACTGGGGAATAGTTCAGCTTGAAGGAATGACCTGTTGTGCATGTGTTGCCATACCTTTCATCCAGCAACTCTGATATTCGAATGAACGGCACATTTGTGTGCAGGAACAAACGTACTGTAACACAGCTGGCAATGAATGAGCTGATGCGCACCACTAGTCATCCGCGTGCTCCGTTTCCTTGTTTGAAGCGTTGCTAAATAATCCCAGGTATCCAATATCAAATGACTCAAAATAAGTCCAAAGCCTTTAAAACGTTCAAAGCGGCCAAAGGATTCAAAGCGTTCAAAGCACCCAAAGCGGTCAACACACCATAACTACAAGTAACCGGTGAAAACAGGTGAGTGGAATTTATTAATTTCTGAAGACACACCCATAGTGCCACTCCTCCCACTATAAGCCAATACTAACGCATGCACAATCAGGCACATACATATTGGTCCAAACTCTCATGGATGCCTCCAACATTATTGAAATGATTTAACTGATGATTCAAACATCATCCTGCCTTAACGTTTCCAGGTGAGCTCTGGTTGGGATCATCCCGTTGTTTTATTTGCCATCATGATTATGTTTAATTTTAATTTAATTTTAATTTGATACACTGTTATAATCCCCGAAGGGAAATTAAGAACGCACACTCTAGTTTTTGTTAGTCAAATCAAATCAAATCACATGCATGCATATACTAGTGTGTACAGGCCCCTGTAATACACACAACCACACACAGGGGGTCCTGTAGGCATGCAAGGGAGGTAGAGTGGCAGGCAGCTCCTTCTTGGTGCGCCTCAAATGAGCAATTTGTAAAGGGGACGGCACCTTGGTCTTGGTCAGGTCTCCGGTCAGGGCCCGGATGTCACACATCCCTGACAGCTGACGCACATCAGAGTGTGAATGCACTGTAATACTGATGAGCAACATAGTGTTGCAGGCAGACACAGTGCTGTCCACTGTCTATATAACTGTATCCCGACACACTGGTGCAAGACGTCCAGACCGTCTGCCCAGAATTAGGACTGTGTAGCTTTGGTGGCTTCATGTAAGAAAGAAATTGTGACTCTACATGCAATGCTGACAGCTCAGCACTACCTGGCAAACCATAACGACTCATCTGCTAAACTGAATGGGATGCTCTCTACACGACATTGAACTGCACTCAAGTCTGCTGGCCAGTCATGCATGAAAACTATGGCCACCAAACTACATATACTGTATATACTTAACAAGCAGGCTGGAACAGGTAAACATATGATCAACTCCCAAACAATGAGGAGCAGAGGAGACCCCTGGATGACAGGACAATAGGAAAAATTCCTTCATCATCAGCCACTTATCTAACATATGGGTCACAGGTCTTATGGAGGCTATCCCAACTGACTAAGGCCCTGTCCACACGATGCCGGAACTTTTTGAAAACGCAACTTTTTTGTTGCGTTTATGCCTTCCGTCCACACGACAACGCAGAACTTTTTGAAAACTCTGGTCAAGGTGGAATTTTTTGAAAACGCTGGGTCTGTGTTGTCGTGTAGACACTGTATCCGCAACTTTTTTTAATCCGAGGGGCGTGTCACTGGGACCAAAACCGCTGTGGCGTCATGCATGTGACCCGTATCTACATGTACAAACGGAGCTAAAACCAGCTATTTTCTTATGTATAACAGCTTCACGTTGAAAATGCATTGATAAACATGCTTTGCACTTAAATAAAGAAACAGACGAACAAATACTTATGTGTCATAAAGTTTATATATGTATTTATTCATTCATTCACGTTCCTCGCCAAAGACGCCAACGCCAGTTTTGGGTCAGACCGGGACGCGCTGCCTGCTGGTGGGAGAACTCCGTGATGGAGGTCGTTCTTCAGGAGAACAGCGTGAATTTCCCCACGTCCCGGTCCTCTCTCCTGTTGTTCTGGGAGTTGTTCTGCTTATAAAAGTGTTGATCAACGCACTGATGCGTTTACATGTGGACGGATAATTTTTTGAAAATGCTGTCATGTGGACGCAAATTGTTTTCGATGCCGGGTAAAAAAAGTTGCGTTTTCGAAAAGTTCCGGCATCGTGTGGATGGGGCCTAAGGGTCAAATGTGTGGTACACCATGGATGAGGCACCAGCTCATTGGAAAAACTGACATCCAGTCATGCCTAACAGGCCATTTTTGACCTGAACCCAAAGAGAACCCATGCAGACACGGAAAAAACACACCAATTCTGCAGAGAAAGGAAGTGAACCTAGAACCTTCTTCCTGTGAGGCAACCACGATGCCCATACAGGAAACATCCATCCATCCATTCATCTTCTCCCGCTTATCTGTAGTCGGGTCGTGGGGGCAGCAGCTTCATCAGGGAACCTCAAACTTGCCATTTCCCTGGCAACAACAAGCTCTGATTGGTGGATCCCAAGGCATTCCCAGGCCAGTGTTGAGATATAATCCCTCCACCTGGTCCTGGGTCTTCACCAAGGTCTTCTCCCAGCTGGACGTGCCAGGAACACCTCCCTAGGGAGGCGCCCCGCACCAGATGCCCAAACCACCTCAGCTGAATCCTGTCGTCGCGAAGGAGCATCTGAAACCCTCGTAAATGGCATCTCTAAGGGAGACACCAGTTATCCACCTGAGAAAACCCATTTCCGCAACTTGTATCCACGATCTCGTTCTTTCAGTCATGACACAACACTCATGACCACAGGTGAGGGTAGGAACAAAGATTGAACGGTAGATGGAGAGCTTTGCCTCTCGGCTTAGCTCCCTCTGTGGCAACAGTGCAGTAAAGTTACTGCAATACTGCTCCTCCTGCTCCAATTCTCCATCCAATCTCACGTTCCATTGTTTTCTCACTCGTGAACAGGACCCCTAAGATACTTAAACTCCTTCACTTGTGGAAGGACCTCATTCCCCACTCAGAGAAGGCAGTCCACTGGCTTCCTGCTAAGGACCATGGCCTCAGATTTGGAGGTGCTGATCCTCATCCCCGCCGCTTCACATTCGGCTGCAAACCGGACCAGTGAGTGCTGCAGGTCACAGGCCGATGACGCAAATGGGACAACATCATCTGCACGAAGCAGCGATGTAATCCTCAACCCACCAAACTGTAAAGCCTCCTCACCACAACTATGACTCTATAACCTGTACATGAGCACACAAGTCTGCCATGTTGGTTTCTTGCTTTAGAAGAAGTCCCCATTCTTTTAAACATTAGTGCACTGAGACCAACAAATGAGGAGATAATTAACTTCATACCTCATCATGACTCATTTCTTCGACACACTCTCGCGGTCTCTGCATAGGTTCTAACTCCATCTAGGGTTATACTACTTTAACAGAGGAGTAACAGCCCTCAGTAATGTATTTGTGTCAAACATGGACAAAGAGGGCAGAGGTGACGACGCCCACGTAAGAGACAGGTGTAAAACATTACAATCGAGCAGTTTTGTTGTTTGTTTTTGTCCTACACAATTTTGGATGACACTACTGACAGATTGATTGAAATCAGTAGTTGTGTGTCCAAGAAATTTATTCTTAGAAATTTTAGTTTCAGTAAGAAGAGGAAGAGCAAAAGAGGAAGAGCCAAGTGTAATGCCGTCAAAAGAAAACCTAACAATGTGGAAATGGTAAGATATGAAATGGCAGAAGATGACTTCCCCATTTCCTTTTATTTTGTAGATTTTCCTGTTGTCCACCATGTTTTGTTGATTTCTTCTACTTGTGTCCTCGTTTTCCTCTTTAAATCCAATATCTTTCAAATTTCTTTGTTGCTTTATTTTTCAAGGAAGTGGACGAGAAACTTACAAGGTGTCCAGCAGACCTCTTCATCATATGCTAACATGATGATGGCTGCAGGCTCTCCAAGAGGAATATTTTTGAATTCTGAGAAGCTTGTAATTCTTTGAATTGGCTGGCATTGGCTCAGCTTTGGGAACGTAATACCAGTGATAAAGAGAAGCTACACACACAGAGCTTCCTAACTCAAGAACACTTGCGACTGACTGTATGCTCAATTCTTTAAAAGCCTGCTGGATGCCAGAATGCATTTCTGAGTTTGAATCATATATATGAGACATCTGAGGAAAACCAGTTGTCCAACAAATACAACTTGAACATCCTGGGAATGAACCTTTGTGAGGGCAATAAACTGCTCTTTTGGGGCTTCTTCGGCTATAAGAATGACCTGAAACCACTAATCAGCTTGCTCAGAACAAACTAACATAATCTGAGTGGTGTTAGGGCTAAAGTGCTCACAGTTCACTCTTTATAAGAGGAGATCTAGAGAATGGCATCAGAAATGCCAAATAAACAGTAAGATGAAAGGAATGATTGTAGAAACAACGGAGCCATCAGATCAGCAGAGTGAGTGTGGCTGCTGACAGCCTGAGGAAAAATTTTGGCAAGAAGCTTTAAAAGGTTACAACTCAGACTAAAAAGAAGGGCATGTTGTGAAAATATGCGATTCTCTGAATCTCTCTTTGAATTAGCAAGTTATAAAAAAATTATAAAATTAGTGTGCTCCACTGCTGGAACATGAAACTCAACATGACAAAACAGCAAAAGACAGCAGCCAAGGTGAAACGTGAAGGAAATGTATGACAAGAGGACAGACAGAATGAGAAGGCCTGATACCAGTGCAGTCCTGTGGCGCTGTAAGGGACTTGTTGTTGAAACATACTGAATAATAGCATTGCCCATAGCTACTTATTACTACCAAGAGAAGTCACAAAGTAATGATTTTGTTTTGTTTTCCTACAGGTCACAGTAATGGCTCATCTCTTAGCACTCTCATCTCCACCAATCACCTACTGCTGTTCGTCAGTGCTTCATTAAAGTGGATGCGGTATGTGACATTTCTGAACCTGTATCATGCTAGAAATGTGTAAACTTCCTTTCTTCTTTTCCCATTAGGGGTCACCACAGAGTGTTGTCCTTTTTCCATTATAGATGCACGCTCATTTTGTTTTTTCAAGTTTTTCAAGCCTTTCTGCTGCAACTGTCTGCATGTTTCTGGGCTTGGGACCAGCCTACAGTGGACACTGGTTTGGGGCCGGCCTACAGTGGACACTGGCTTGGGGCCGGCCTACAGTGGACACTGGCTTGGGGCCGGCCTACAGTTGACACTGGCTTGGGACCGGCCTACAGGAGACACTACCTTGCTATGTGTACAATTAGTTGCTTTTGACCATTGTGAACTCAACTTTGAACGAGTTTCCCCAAAGTCACCAACTGTTGTATAATTTGACAAGTTCTTTGTATGTTGTTGGGATGCAATGTGTTGTAGTGACTACTATCACAAATGAAGTTTCTTTTATTATGTGTCTTAAGTGTGTCCTGGTAGAACGTTGCTGACACACTCCGTCACTGATACATCACGCTCCATTATCTGCCATCATGGGCCGACTGTGGACCTAGTACTTTGTAGTGTATTCTGTAGAGTGGGCACCAAATCCTCATTGATGGCCGACTGTCAGCCCATTGTGTCAGTGCCAAGTCAGACAGGGCTACAGCCATCTGGTGTTTTCCAGACCACATCATTAGATTTGGCTGGACATAGTTTAACCACATCAGTAGTAGCTACATGAAGAGAATGTTAGTCACCAGTCAAAAAAGTCCCTCTGCTTTTGGGCAGATCCAACTGAATTATGTCTAAACCTCCCAGTATTTGTAATACATTAAATTTATTTTTATACAGTAGTACCTCGAGATACGAGCTGCTCGACATATGAGTTATTTGAGACATGAGCTGTCGCTCTGTCCATATTTTTGTTCAACATAATATATAAAACTTGCGATATGAGTGGTACTTTGGGACACCACCACTAGTTGGCGAACGGATACAGCATCAGTTGAGACCGGCTCTTGTTCTGAACCACATGTCAGCGGATCGATAAAACATCAGTTGAAACCAGATCTCCTTCATGTAAAGACTTAGCTCCTGTGTTCTTGTGACTTTTGCGTTTAACGTAACTTATATATACAGCAATTGTTTTATATACTGCATATTAAGAACAAGGGAGATGTGCAAAGTTGTGGCAACTGCAGAGGAATAAAGCCGATGAGCCATACTATGAAGTTATGGGAAAGAGTAGTTGAAGCTAGACTAAGGGCAGAAGTGAGCATTTGTGAGCAGCAGTATGGTTTAATGCCAAAGAAAAGTACTACAGATGCAGTATTTGCTTTGAGGATGTTGATAGAGAAGTGCAGAGAAGGCCAGAGGGAGCTGCATTGTGTTTTTGTAGATCTGGAGAAAGCTTATGACAGGGTGCCAAGAGATGACCTGTGGTATTGTATGAGGAAGTCTGGAGTGGCAGAGAAGTATGTTAGAGCGGTGCAGGACATGTATGAGGACTGTAAGACAGTGGTGAGGTGTGCTGTAGGTGTGACAGAGGAGTTCAAGGTGGAGGTGGGACTGCATCAGGGATCAGCTGAGTCCCTTCTTGTTCGCTATGGTGATGGACAGGCTGACAGACAAGGTTAGACAGGAATCTCCATGGACTATGATTTTTGCAGATGACATTGTGATCTGCAGTGAGAGTAGGGAGGAGGTGGAGGAGAAGCTAGAGAGGTGGAGATTTGTCCTGGAAATGAGAGGAATGAAGGTTAGCCACAGTAAGACAGAGTACGTGTGTGAATGAGAGGAACCCAAGTGGAAGAGTGAGGTTACAGGGAGAAGAGATCAAGAAGGTGGAGGATTTTAAGTACTTAGGGTCAACAGTCCAGAGCTGGGCTTGCGCTAGCCATTCGCCACTTCGCCTTAGGCGAAGTAAATTCCAGATTGGCTACAATGGTTTTAGACTGTGTAGCCACAGTGGCATTCTTATTTTTAGGAAAAAAGGCCAAAACTTACAACTTTTTCGATCTCTAGCGCCGCTCACTAGCGCCGCTATTTACGCCGGTGCCGCTATTTTTGCATGCCGACGGAAATAGCCGAAGTGACCCGAACGCTCCCGATCATTAAATATGCACTCGGGTCATAACCTCCTCTCGTCCAATGAAAAACAAAAAGATTCTTTTTTTACAAGCTAAACCCGCGAATTGTTGACGACAAGAAGAGGACGATCGATTGAAAGAAAATGAGAGTGTTTTGTAGTAGATTGTGTGTTAAAATTCTAATTGAACAAACAAATGGTGAATGCTGAGAGGGGGGAGGAGTGGTGACAGACCGATCAGAAGGTCAATGAAAGATATTATCAATACTTGTTTGTAGTCTTAGACTTTTGATCTCTATGACCGGCAGGAATAACCAGCGATGCACATAAATGTGTATTCACCTCGCTTGTTATTTTATATGCCTTTTTAAATTGAAATGAAAAATCATGTTATTCTCCTCCTTGAGTCGTCACCTTATCGTGGTGGAGGGGTTTGTGTGTCCCAATGATCCTAGAAGCTAAGTTGTCTGGGGCTTTGTGCCCCTGGCAGGGTCACCCATGACAAACAGGTCCTAGGTGAGGGACCAGACAAAGGACGGCTCACAGACCCCTAATGATGAATGAAAACAGTGGAGCACGTTTTCCCTTGCCCGGACACGGGCCACCGGGGCCCCCCTCTGGAGCCAGGCCTGGAGGTGGGGCTCGAAGGCGAGCGCCTGGTGGCCGGGCCTGCACCCATGGGGCCCGGTCAGGCGCAGCCCGAAAGGACAACGTGGGTCCCCCTTCCCATGGGCTCACCACCTGTGAGAGGGGCCATAGGGGTCGGGTGCACTGTGAGCTGGGCGGTGGCCGAAGGCGGGGACCTTGGCGATCCGATCCCCGGCTACAGAAGCTGGCTCTTGGGACGTCGAATGTCACCTCTCTGGCAGGGAAGGAGCCCGAGCTGGTGTGTGAGGTCGAGAAGTTCCGACTAGATATAATCGGGCTCACCTCCACACACAGCTTGGGCTCTGGTACCAGTCCTCTCGAGAGGGGTTGGACTCTCTTCCACTCTGGAGTTGCTCATGGTGAGAGACGCCGAGCAGGTGTGGGTATACTTATAGCCCCCCGGCTTGGCGCCTGTACATTGGGGTTCACCCCGGTGGACGAGAGGGTAGCCTCCCTCCGCCTTCGGGTGGGGGGACGGGTCCTGACTGTTGTTTGTGCTTATGCACCAAACAGCAGTTCAGAGTACCCACCCTTTTTGGAGTCCTTGGAGGGGGTGCTGGAGAGCGCTCCCACTGGGGACTCCATCGTTCTACTGGGGGACTTCAATGCTCATGTGGGTAATGACAGTGAGACCTAGAAGGGCGTGATTGGGAAGAACGGCCCCCCCGATCAGAACCCGAATGGTGTTCAGTTATTGGACTTCTGTGCTCGTCACGGACTGTCCATGATGAACACCATGTTCAGACATAAGGGTGTCCATATGTGCACGTGGCACCAGGACACCCTAGGCCGCAGTTCGATGATCGACTTTGTGATCGTGTCATTGGACTTGCGGCCGCATGTCTTGGACACTCGGGCGAAGAGAGGGGCGGAGCTGTCAACCGATCACCACCTGGTGGTGTGTTGGCTTCGATGGTGGGGGAAGATGCCGGTCCGACCTGGCAGACCCAAACATATTGTGAGGGTCTGCTGGGAACGCCTGGCGGATCCCCTGTCAGAAGGAGTTTCAACTCCCACCTCCAGCAGAACTTCACCCACATTCCGGGGGAGGCGGGGGACATTGAGTCTGAGTGGTCCATGTTCCGCGCCTCCATTGTCGAAGCGGCCGACCGCAGCTGTGGCCGTAAGGTGGTCGGTGCCTGTCGTGGCGGCAACCCCAGAACCCGCTGGTGGACATCGGCGGTAAGGGATGCCGTCAAGCTGAAGAAGGAGTCCTATCGGGCCTTTTTGGCCTGTGGAACTCCTGAGGCAGCTGATAGGTACCGGCTGGCCAAGCGGAATGCAGCTTTGGTGGTGGTTGCTGAGGCAAAAACTCGGGCGTGGGAGGAGTTCGGTGAGGCCTTGGAGGACGACTTCCAGACGGCTTCGAGGAGATTCTGGTCCACCATCAGACGTCTCAGGAGGGGGAAGCAGTGCAGCATCAACACTGTGTATAGTGGGGATGGGGCGCTGCTGACCTCAACTCGGGACGTTGTGACTCGGTGGGGAGAATATTTCGAAGACCTCCTCAATTCCGGCGACACGCCTTCCCATGAGGAAGCAGAGTCTGGGTTCTCTGAGGCGGGCTCTCCTTTCTCTGGGGTTGAAGTCACAGAGGTAGTTAAAAAGCTCCTCGGTGGCAGGGCCCCGGGGGTGGATGAGATCCACCCGGAGTTCCTAAAGGCTCTGGATGTTGTGGGGCTGTCTTGGTTGACACGCCTCTGCAACATCGCGTGGACGTCGGGGACGGTGCCTCTGGATTGGCAGACTGGGGTGGTGGTCCCCCTTTTTAAGAAGGGGGACCGGAGGGTGTGTTCCAACTACAGGGGGATCACACTCCTCAGCCTCCCTGGTAAGGTCTATTCAGGGGTTCTGGAGAGGAGGGTCCGTTGGGAAGTCGAATCTCGGATTCAGGAGGAGCAATGTGGTTTTCGTCCTGGCCGTGGAACAGTGGACCAGCTCTACACCCTCCGCAGGGTCCTTGAGGGGGCATGGGAGTTCGCCCAACCAGTCTACATGTGTTTTGTGGACTTGGAGAAGGCGTTTGACCGTGTTCCTCGGGGGGTTCTGTGGGGGGTGCTTCGGGAATATGGGGTACTGAACCCCTTGATAAGGGCTGTTCGGTCCCTGTATGACCGATGTCAGAGTTTGGTCTGCATTGCCAGCAGTAAATCGGATTCGTTTCCTTCCAGTGAGGGTTGGACTCCGCCAAGGCTGCCCTTTGTCACCGATTCTGTTCATAACCTTTATGGACAGAATTTCTAGGCGCAGCCAAGGTGTTGAGGGTGTCCGGTTTGGTGGCCTCAGTATGGCGTCTCTGCTTTTTGCAGATGACGTGGTGCTGTTGGCTTCATCAAGCCGTGATCTCCAACTCTCACTGGAACGGTTCGCAGCCGAGTGTGAAGCGGTTGGGATGAGAATTAGCACCTCCAAATCTGAGACCATGGTCCTCAGTCGGAAAAGGGTGGAGTGCCCTCTCCGGGTTGGGGATGAGATCCTGCCCCAAGTGGAGGAGTTCAAGTATCTCGGGGTCTCGTTCACGAGTGAGGGTACGATGGAACGGCAGACCGACAGGCGGATCGGTGCAGCGTCTGCAGTGATGCGGACTCTGTATCGGTCCGTCGTGGTGAAGAAGGAGCTGAGCCGAAAGGCAAAGCTCTCGATTTACCGGTCGATCTACGTTCCTGCCCTCACCTATGGTCACGAGCTGTGGGTCGTGACCGAAAGAACGAGATCCCGGATACAAGCGGCCGAAATGAGTTTCCTCCGCAGGGTGTCCGGGCTCTCTCTTAGAGATAGGGTGAGAAGTTTGGTCATCCGGGATGGACTCAGAGTCGAGCCGCTGCTCCTCCGCATCAAGGGGAGCCAGATGAGGTGGCACGGGCATCTGGTCAGGATGCCTCCTGGACGCCTCCCTGGTGAGGTGTTCCGTGCACGTCCTACCGGGAGGAGGCCCCGGGGACGACCCAGGACACGCTGGAGAGACTATGTCTCCCGGCTGGCCTGGGAACGTCTTGGGATTCTCCCGGAGGAGCTGGACGAAGTGGCTAGGGAGAGGGAAGTCTGGGCTTCCCTGCTCAAGCTGCTGCCCCCGCGACCCGACCCCGGATAAGCGGTAGAGAATGGATGGATGGATGGATGAATCATGTTATTGAATTAAAAAAAATAAAATAAAATAAACCACGGCATACCAATGGTGTTGGTGGTGGTCAAAGTTAAAATGTCTTCTAGTCCACGTAAAACTTACAAGTAAACATTGGGTAATATTTTGTATGACTGTATCTTCACATAGTGAATGCAAGTTTTCAATTGTTGAATCTCACATTCATACCTGCATAAAGTAGGATAGAAATAAAGATAGTTCAGCCTGAACTGTTGACTTCAGTGTATTTTTGTAGGTAAACTGAACAGAAGATTTTGCCCTCAGAATGCAGGAAAAAAAAACCATTTTCTAAAACATTTCCCGGGGGAGGCCCCCAGGACCCCCCACACCTCCCGCGACGAGCATCGGTCGTCCACACACTGCACCACTGTCTTGGACACAGAGTGTGGCTTTTTGTGGCTTGCTCAATTCTTTTACACTGAGCCACAGTGGCTTAGTCACACTAGCTCCTAGTGCAAGCCCAGCAGAGCAATGGAGAGTGTGGAAAAGAGGTGAAGAAGCGTGTACAGGCAGGATGGAACGGGTGGAGGAAAGTGTCAGGTTTGATGTGTGATAAAAGAGTTTCAGCTGAAATGAAAGGTGTACAAAACTGTGTTGAGACCAGCAATGTTATTTGGTCTAGAGACAGTGTCACTCAGGAAAAGACAGGAGACAGAGCTGGAGGTAGCAGAGATGAAGATGCTGAGGTTCTTTTTGGGAGTGACCAGGATGGATAGGATCAGGAATGAGTACATCAGAGGGACAGCACATGTTAGAGGTTTTGGAGATAAAGTCAGAGAGGCCAGACTGAGATGGTTTGGACATGACCAGAGGAGAGATAATAAATATATTGATAGAAGGATGCTGAGTTTTGAACTGCCAGGCAGGAGGCCTAGAGGAAGACCAAAGAGGAGGTTTATGGATGTAGTGAAAGAGGACATGAAGGTAGTTGGTGTGAGAAAAGAGGATGCAGAAGACAGGGTTAGATGGAGGCAACTGATTTGTTGTGGCGACCCCTGAAGGGAAATGCCAAAAGGAAAAGAAGAAGAAGAAGACATACAAGTAAAGTCTGCATGTCTATTGTTTGATAAGAATATGCTGTGGGTTTTTTCATCACTTAGAAAAAAAACCCACATTATCCACACATAATCCATTTCCAAGGCTGGAAGGGATTAAAATTATTTTAGCCATTTTAAATGGGGAACATTTGTTTGACTTTCATGCTCAGTCACAGAATGTATCTTGAGGTTCTGCTGTACTACAATCAGATTTGCTGAGATGCTGTAGATCTTAGGTCAGTATCAGAGAATTAAACTGTACAATGGCTGGCTGGATGCAGAAGACAACGGAGGGTCATCCCATTTATAGCCGAACTAAAAACAGAGGCCTTGTGTTATTTATGTCTGCCACCTGCACTCCACTGGAGTAAGCGGATGAAACAGTATACAAACTGAATATAGAATGGGAAGAAGGAGGCCGAATAAATGTGATTTTAGTTGCTTGGAAAATGTGTTTAAGTCAGGTAAATGATGTAAACGCTTCCTCCTGTCAAGCTAATGGGACACTACCTTCTATCTATGTGAGTCCGAATCAAACAATGTCATAAACACAGAGCTCTGAATATTCAGGTCCAACTGGGGCCGTTTTGAAAAAGATCTTTGTATGGAATTAGTCACCTCAGAAAGGACAGAAAAACAATAAAGAAGAGGCACTATATTCTTCAGTGAAGGTATTCCGTTACTGGGTAGCCAATCATTGTTAGTCTATTTTGTAACCACTGCAAAAGTGTTAGGCTTTGGAACGCCTCTCGATAAATACCATGTACTATAAAAATGATATTGGTTATTGGATTTTATCATGCGCAGATAGAGAACGTCAAGAGCAGGAGGAAAGGTCCTGCAGTAGAAAATAAACACAACTGTTTAGTTTTTGTATTCCATTTTGCCAAAAAGAACTGCAGAGATTTCATTACATTTATAGCAGGTCAGCTTTAACGGGTTCATGAGGAGTAGACGTTTTTTCCTGTCATGAGTGCAACCCCCCCAACACATTTCAGGAAAATCTATCTAGCAGGGGTTTGTAATTGTGTTAACAAAGAGACCCTACTGAAAACACAACAAACCAAAATCACAATTACAATAATAATAACAATTACTTTTTGGTATGACAGCGTGAAACATGTGGACACCCATCATTACAGCTGATTACAACAAGTTTAATCAC
Organism: Antennarius maculatus; assembly: GCA_013358685.1. NCBI lineage: Eukaryota > Metazoa > Chordata > Actinopteri > Lophiiformes > Antennariidae > Antennarius > Antennarius maculatus. The sequence goes on from CM023615.1 coordinate 2,728,593, forward strand.
CTCCACCACAGAGGTTATGTTTGTTCCACCACTGGTTGGTTGGATTGTTGCGTTATAAGTAGATTTTGTTTAGATTTTTTATGCTAAATCCAAAAGAGCAATGCTTTGAATTCTGGCAGTGATCAGGATCAGCCACTGGATGCAGAATTAATCTAGAACCAAGGCAGTCACAGACTGCAACATCCCACGACACCCCTGAATTAAAAGTTTTACCCTGGCCTACTTGCATAGGTCAAAGATCAAAACTACTGCTCTGACCTGCACTGACAATTATAACACATCACTGCTTTGAAGCGGGATATAACCAGAAGCGATCCTCTTCTACGATCAGACGAAAGGAGGAGTAGATGTAATGAACGAGATGGTTGGCAACTACACCTGTAAACGCCAGACACAGAGATGGCCCATGGTGCTCTGGATAACATGATTGACGTTGCTGCCCTGAATGCCTTTACACTTTACAGGGCTCAGCACCCTGAAGTTTACACAGGCATCACCCATGGACTACGACAATTCCTCTCGGAGCTCTCAATGGAGCTTGTGACGCATCACAAGAAAAGTTGACTGGAAAATATCCTGAAACTACCAGCCTACATCACAGCAGCAATGGAAACTATTGGAGTGACAAAGAGTGCTGCGATCCGGCCACAGGGAACAGACACACATCACCAGCGGAAGAGGTGCAGGTTGTGTCCAAGAAAGAAAGATCGCAAAGCCGCTGATTTCTGTGTGGAACGTAGTAAACCTGTGTGCAACGGTCACAGCCAGAAGCAAGTAGTTTGTGACAGATGCACAAATTGCAAAAACTGCCAAATCTTAAAATTAATGAATAAATAAAAATGCAAATGGTTTCATGTAACAAACATGTTTTGTGAGGAATACCTGGAATATGAATATACTACAACTTTTTGTTTTGAAGCTGTTAAAGAAAAACAATCCCAGGGGTCATGTTTGACCTCACCTGTGGAAGAGTGGATGTATTAGTAACTTGTGACAAGAACGATTAAAACAAGTCTTCAGATTAGAAGTACTGTGGTGTGTCTCACAATTTTAAATCGCATCATCACCTCATCTTCATCAGCCACAGCACTGTGACAACTCTCTGTTAACCACTCAACTACAGTATGACACAACAGCACACAGTATCACACAGTGGCACTGAGCTAATTGGCTATCCAAAAGCTTCCGCTTACTGACTGCAGAATCTTAACTCTCTCCACAAGTACGGGAAAAATATAATGCTGTCTGTTTTTGTGAAATTGTTCTTGATACAATTAAAAATAACTGAAATTATTGAACAGAGAAAAATATGGGAGAGCAAATTTCTAAACATTTTTTGTAATCTTTTCTTTTTTTGAAGTGGGGTTAGTCAATTCCTTTCTCAGTCCTCCTCCTTCAAAGAAGGAGGAGGACTGAGTTACTTACACTCAGTCCTCCTCCTTCAGGCTTGTAGATCTTGCTTGTACAATAACTACAAGCAAACACAACATTGAGTGTGAGATTATAAGTGAATTAATAAACCAATCTGTCAGACTAGTGGTTGTACACTCTGCCTGAGACCTGACCTTGGTGATGAAAAACAATGTATTTCAGTTGTCTTGAAAGTGAAGCTCTTATTTCCGTTTCAAAATGTTTTATGTACATTTTGAAGTTAAAACACTTTAAGAGGAGTGAAACTGCAGTCAACACCCGTTACTTGTCCCTCTTGTTCTAATTAGCTTAGTATGACCTATAAGTCTACTGTGTTTTTGGTGGACACTAGGGGTTGCTAACATCAGTGATCAGGACTCAGTCAGACCAATGGTGAACGTTCTGAACTGAGGTCAGCAGATCTCCACGCAGTAGCAGAGCTCCTGTCACTGACCAACGGAAAGCACTCCTGCCAGCCCAATGAACCAGAGTCCAAAGCAGAGAAACCAGCGTCTGACCTGCATGTTCATTACCAATATGATTCACAAAGACATGGGGAATTACTGGTAGGACAAACCATCCAAACTAACACGTTTAAAGGGATGTTGCAGTCTTGAAACATCAACCCCTGCACATCAGCAACATGTTCACTGAAAAACTGTTGAAGAGTGTCTCAAACAATTACGCCCACTTTCAAAACAGTCGCCACACATGGAGGTCTGAGTGGGAACTGAACCCGAGCTCCAAGATGACTCTAGAAGGCCTGCTCATGACGTCGATACAGGGAGGAGCAGAGATTAGGAGGGCAGGTTATCCACCAGCTTATCTCATCTAGACAGATTGCTGCTAACCTGGACTGACCAGCCACCAACCAACACGACCGTGTCTCGGTTCACTGGTGCATCACCCACACTGATCTGCTCGGCTCTCCAGGTGGACATGATAGATATGTTGACTGTATGATCGTTAAATTAAGCTTTGATAGAGATTCACTCGCACTCTGGCCGAACATGACTTCTCATGATCGATCGTTTTCCTGCTGATGGTTGGGGCATTGATCGTTACCAGCTGTCCTCATCTGCCAGTCCCACCATGCTGCAGCTTTAATTCTCTCATTCCTCAGGTTCTTTCATGCTGCTGTTTGATGCACCCCTCCCTTCATCATAGACAATCAAACGGCTTCATCTTCAGTATTCACTGACGTTATTTGGCGTCACAGATAAGACAGTCTCAGGTGTGTCAGTATTCCAAGTACTGATTAACCACAGGTCATGCAGGGACAAACAGCTCATGATGTTATCAGTCTGGCCGTAGTGTAATAAAATATTCAGAGTTCATCTTGGAATGTTACTCTCGCATGTATTTGTGTCTTTACAATTGATTTCTCAGCACCCATTATGACTAAATAAAAAATGAAAGTTACAGTTTAAAGTTTCAGATTTTAAATATGGAATTAAACGTTTCTAACATGCTGGATGCTCTTATTTATCAACACCTGCCCACTGGCTGCTGTTCTCGTGGTGAACGCCGTGGTAAAAGGCATAATGCTAATGTTCTGGATTGTGACATGATGGCCAGTAAGAGCTACCTGGGACATGTTAATCTAATGAACACGTACTGTATGGCAGTAGTCACCAACCTTTTTTGTTCCACAGACCGGTGAAACCTAAGACAACATTTTGACAGACCGCGTTTAAGGTGTGGCAGGTAAATACAACAAAATAAAACGATAGGACCAGCATAGAAACTGTTTTTTTCTAAACACAATAATACACATGAATCCGATGTGTATCAACTTTATTAGCAGCATCCTAGTAACATCGTGACGTTTGTTTTTTGTTCATTTTGTCAGTTTGGGAATTTGAAGTTGGCACTAATGTATTCTGTGTTAGAAGCCAGTGCGGCCCCTTTAAAAAGGTAGTCATGTGACCGAGGCAAGCACCCCGCGATCCGTGACAACAGAAGAAATGGTTACTGAAGATGAATGAATGAATAATGTTAAGTTCTATATTCTTTGTGTGACCAGGTACGAATTGACCCACGGACCGGTACCATTGGGAATTACTGCTGTATGTAATCAATCGGTTGATAATGGAAAATTATGATTACGCTGAAAACACATACACAGTGATCAGAGTATTTAGGCAGTTCTGCCACTGTGGAGTCTATCTCTGTTGCTGTCCTACATCCAGGAAGTGCACGATGGAACTGCTCGTTGCAAATGAAATGCAACCTCTAGAATCCTGCAGCTGCAAAGGACACGAGAGGAACCACATTGAGAGACAACTGCAGAATTTATTGAACCTTTTCTAGTTACATTTCTGGGTGTTTTTTACCTTTTTATTATGACCTTTATTATGAGTGCCGAGGAGAGGACAGCAAACCATCAAACCCTCAGTCACCGTTGTCCTGTCTGACCTAGCGTCATCTTCAATGTGACATACTGTACGTTTCTCAGGATCAGATGCCTTGTCCGTGACTTGCTTTACTATTTGCCAGCTGGTAACACGCTAAGCATTTGCTTCAGTATAGAACTGTTTCCAAACCTGCAGAGCTGTTATTGAACGAGTTATCCAATCACAGACAAGCAGGGTTCTTTTTTCTAGAAAACCTAGTCAGCATTAACCTAATAAATTGCATCGTGTCTATGACAAACTCACCATTACGGCAAGATTAACAAGGAAAACAGTAAACCAAGCCCTTGAATTAAGGTGTACAAATACTATAGCACGCATACACACACAAACACACACACTGGCCATGTTCCAGCATTCCTCAGGTTGCTGTGTGAATCGATTTGGTGCAGTTTAAACGTCATCTCTACCAGAGGCATAATGCTCCGTCAGCGTTCAGCACACTTCAGTGGACAGGCTGACCATTGGGTTTGCTGCTGGGTTGTTCTGCTGTTTTCCATCACACTTTGTTTTAATCACGTTGCAGCACCAGGGAACACCAAACCTCATGCTAACAAAACCTGCAGATGTGTCGTATGGATTCCCCCACTAACAGAAAAAAGACACTTGATGAGTTAATTATTGGGAGCACGCCTGCTGGCTCACATCAACTTTGTACACAACCCAATGTAAGTTTGTACTCTACATGCATGTGTGTTTGATTTGTTTGTGCTATTGGTGAATACACTCACTTTCATCAACACTGACATGAATAACATATGATAGACAGATGGACAGAAAGCCAACAGACAGACAGGGAGAGCGCAACCTTTTAAAATCAATCACAGTTATAAATTTTAACAAGGCAGTCAGAGACTGAAACATCCCGCGCCAACCCTGAAGTCAACATTTTACCCTGACCTACACATTTTTGTCCCTCTGGCTTCCTGAAAATGTTGCTTTTTGTTTTTGTTTTCATTATATCTCATCAGGTTTCAGAGATGTGTACCTAAAAAGGTATACAGTGTGCCATTGTTCCATGCGATTAATGCGTTCCAAGAATGAACCCTCCCCATACTGATATTAAACCACCTTCCATCTGTATTACCTTTTCCCACACTCTGATAGACTGTTTAAAACACTTTTGTGTCTCAAGGAGGTCAGAGACTCACAGAACGTAGTGTACTTCTGGATGTCATCAGCCAATAGAATGTGCGTAAGGTATCACGTGACTGTCTTCCAAAAATTCTGATGAGTGCAAAAGTTGAAATTTGACCTTGACCTAGTTTTTTCAAGGTCAAGGTCATCATCTCATTTTCATCCCCTTTGCTGTCTGAGTAATGTGCTTTTTCTTTCATCCTTCTATTTGCAACGGTTGCAAAGATATTTGGTGGACATTCGAGCAAACCGACAAACACACAAACACTGACAATTACAATACATCACCGCTTTAAAGCGGGATGTATGACGTCTCCATGTAATGATGTCATGTACTAGACCAAGGGTAGGCAAACGTTCTGACTGATGGTCCAGCTGAGGAGCAGATAGATGGAGTGATTATCTGTACTAATGAAAGCAATATGTAAAAACCATTATATAAAATTAAAGCAATTTATTCAATTACATCCCGCTTCAAAGCGGTGATGTATTGTCAGTGTTCGTGTGTTCATGTGTTCGTCCCTCTGCTCGTTCATCCGTATATCCCCCAAATATCTTCACAACCGTTGCAGATAGAAAGATGAAACAAAAAGCACATTACTCAGGCAGCAAAGGGGATAAAATTCAGATGATGACCTTGACCTTGAGAAAACTAGGTCAAAGTCAAATTTCAAGTTTTGAACACTCAGGAATTGGTTAAGATAGAAAGACAAGGGGGAAGGCCAGTGTGAGTAAGACCATAGATCAAAGCTAGTGCTTTGATCTACCTATGCACGAGCTTTGACCTTTCAGGGTAGGTCAGGTTCTACTTTTAGGGAACCCTGACCTACCTTTCGTGGGACGTTGAAGTCTCTGACTGCCTTGGTTCTTGTTATATTTGTTTAAACAAGTTTGGCGAGCTGGATTACAAAGCCTAAGAGGCCATATATGGCCTGCGAGCCATGGTTTGCCCATGCCTGTACTAGTCACTAGATATACAGTGCGCATTCGCGCTCTGCAGTCCAGATGTTTTATATTAGTGCAAAAACTCATTCTGGAAAGTGTGTACACTGGAAATCTTCATTCACAACCGCTGTGTGTGTTGTCAACATTAGGACAAAGCAAATTTTGAAGCTGATTTGAAGATCTCAGTTCTTCTCACCCGTTTTCTGATCTTCCCTTGTGAACAAATGTCATTAATGAAGTGAAGTCATCATGCTATGTCGATATATTTGAGCTGCATTAATGCAAGCTGGTCAGGACTCACAAGAAAGATGAAAACCATCAATTCTGAGTGTTCAGTTACAAGCCAGTCAGTGCTGCTGTAGCATGTGGGAAGACAGTTGGTACTGCACAATGACTGCTTGTTACGAGAGCGCACAGTTTGAATAAATTAATTATGAAATATTTCAGACAATCACATTATTTTACTGCATTAATTTTTATACGATAAGGGTTTGGTGACAGGTGGAATACTGAAGCTCAGACAGTGGATGTGTTTGTTAATGGAAATAGTATGTGCCCTCCTTTCTTCTATGAGGGTATTTTGACTATTAACAAATAACATTAATTTCTGTACTTTATTTTGTTATCAACGAGTATATAAGATAAATCATAATTATTCTTGGCTTGACTTGAGTCAAGATATTTATTTCATAAAATTTTAGTCAGTCATGTCTGACCAATGTTTATTTGGCTTCCTGAAGTGTTTTTTTTTTTTTTGCTGGAGACTTGACAGCGGTTTTTTTGTCCACTTTCCAAGCATGGACGAGGCTCAGAACAACTACAAACAATTAAAAACACTTAATTTCAAAGCTGGCTGTGAGGCCATCCCTCACGCGCAGTACTGACTGGACCTTAAGCCTTAACACCCTCAATGCTTTTGGAGAGTCGGCAATGCCCTGAGGTGACTGACTGATGACTCGATCAGTCTCAGGATTAAATGTACGCTGAGTGATCAATCAATGAAGCTGTAATGGCTGATCGACTAACTTCACAAAGGAGGCCGGTGTTTGTTTGGTAGAAATCAGAACAGATGTTTGCTTTCAAGAGAAAAAGCTTCAGAATTGTTAAATGTCTTTGTCAGTAGCCCCAAATTAAATACAATACTAAATATTTTAAGATTTATCTATTCACAATGTATCACAACATTTACCTGCATCATGATATTATCTCAACTGATTCTCAACAATAGACTTCAGCTCTAAAAGCTTCAGGAAATCAACAAGTTTCACCTTGAATTACGGCATTTTGAGTGATGTCATCTTGATTATACGTCTGTTTGATAAAAAAAATACATGAAAAAATAAAAATCAAGGTTACATCATTTTACTCCACTTTACGTTTGTCTGCCACAAATACTGGAATTATAAAATCACCACTAAACGGTCAAAAAACATATCATGTTGCTGCACAATAAATCAGAATAACAACATATACGTATCATCGTATACATCATCCTGTAGCAACCCCTGTGACCCACAATGTGGACAAAGCAGCTAAAGACGAGACGGCGTTTCTGTACTACTGTAATCCCTCGTTACTCGCTGTTAATGCGTTCCAGAGACCACCAATGAAAAACGAAATTCCGCAATATTGCGAAAAAAAGATCTGATTATTTACGTTAATTTAAACATTTATGAACCTCTCCATACTGATATTAAACCACCTTCTATCTATATTACCTTTTCCCACACTCTGATAGACTGTTTAAAGCACTTTTGTGTCTCACAGCAGTGTGACTCACAGAACGCAGCGCATGCCGTCCGGATGCCCTCAGCCAATAGAATGCGCGTACGGTATCACGTGACTACCTACTAAAAATCGAGGATGAGTTGATTTTTGAACGTGATTTATTTATTTTTTTACATGAATGCGTGTTAAAAATATGTGATAGCCAGGAATGGTACAATCTTTTCATTAATAAACGCCTCCTGCACCGCTGCTTTGCCCTTGTTTCACATTGAATGACCTCATAGGTTCACACGTGCTGGTAGAACAGCAAACACTCTCACGTGACGTCATCAACGTGAGCAACTCACCAGTTTCTTCACACCCTGAACAGGTTTAGAGCCCGTTGTTTATTTTCACATCTTGACTATGACGATGTTCGAGCCGTGTGCACATTGTGATTGTGATAACATTATGATAACACCCCCCCCCCCACACACACACACACACACACACCACAACCACCACCACCACCACCACCCCACCCCGGGGTAAACACAGAGTCACCACCGGGCCGTGTCCACCCCACACCGCGGCTCTGCCCGCTTACCTCCGAACAGATGAGGCGAGAGGTGAGCCGGCAGAGACCCGATGACCAGCCGGGGTCCGTCACGTCCCCCCCCGGAGCTCTCCCCGTCCGCCGCCTCCTCCGGGCTGCTGCCGCCGGACTCCTGGGAGCTGTAGGCTCCGCTGCTATTCGGGATGTCGATCCCAGACCGGGGTCTGGTCCCGGAGCCCCCCGAGCCCGCCGCGGACCTCCCTCTGGCTCCGGTGCTGGACGCGGCTCCTGACGCCCCCCCCGGACCGTAGGCGTGATACCTCACCCCCCCGGCGGGGGTCCGGCTGACGTGACCTCCGCTGCCGTTGGACGTGCTGGAGGGCAGGTCCGAGCCGGAGTAGGCTCTGGTCCGGCCGGTAGCAGCCGGGTTGGCGGGCGGGCTGCTCTGCTTCGCCCCCATGCTGACCTCCGCTGGCCCGCGTGGAGGCACAAGGGAGCCCCCGCGGGACGGAGCGCCCGATTCACGGGACACACGAAGTGGTAGGACCGCGGAACCAACTACGATCTCAGCGGCACCAGAAAGACGCGACTGGACGAGAAGTTGCAGCGACCATCCGTGACGGGAGCTACGGATGCGCGGAAAAGTTTGGAGCCATCACCATGGTTCGGTCCGAGTCGAGCTGCAGGTCACGGGGACCCGTCCTTGTCTGAGCCGCCGCTGTGGAGCTGAGCTCCGGTGGAGGTTCTCCTTCAGTGTCCGGCCCGCCATGACTCCCGAGCGGCACGACGGAGCGACGAGCCGGGCTCCTCACGCCTCCCCGCCGGACGACACATAGCTCAGAAGGAGGAAGTGATGGAGGAGAAAGCCGAGCACGACACCGCTTTATGGGTGACGCCAAGGAGAGTTACTGCTGTGAGCCGTGGAGCCATCAGAGCTCACGACTGCTTCCGGGAGACCTTTCAAAATAAAGTTATTGCGGCTTTTCAGGAAGAGCTGAAAGCCAGGTCAACCAAGGTCAAGAAGAAAACCAATGCAGCAAAGAAATCCTGTCGGACCTGGGTGTCTGGACAACTACTAACACACAGTCACCTAGGGGTTGAACAGGACTGTGTTGGTTGGTGACTGTAATGTGCACACATGATGATATAGTTACGTAATAATTAGGGATGAGTGAGTACACCACTATCTGAATCTGGCTCTGTTCGACCTTCTAAATTAGCTGTATTCGTAATGTGTGAGGGCGCACTGCATCTGACATCTACAGTGGTAACTCCACTTACAAAATTAATTAGTTCCGGAAGAAATTACGTAACTAGAAAATTTCGTAAGTAGACGCATTTTCCATGCAAATACCCTAATCCCTTCCAAGCACCCAAAAATTCCAACATAAATGTTTTATAAAGCATAAAAATGCATCAAAACATGTAACAAATACATGTTACGATTAGACGATTACGCAATAAATGAGAGTTGTGCATAACGTAAAAAACAAAGAATAGAGTAAAGAATAAAAATGATGGTCATTTACCTTTAACTGCTGTCCTCATTGTTTTTTGCACTCTTTGGTCCATGCGCTCCTGCCTCACCATGAACAACTGAGTGAATTCCAGTCCTCCTTCTGAACTTCACCAATCATCCACACGATGCCTTAAACTCCTTAACTTCCTTTTGCTTTAATAACATGGCGACTGTAGATACACTACGGCCATATTCTTTGGCGAGATCAACCAAATGCATCCCTTTCTCATGCTTTTCTATTATCTCTTGCTTTGTTTGTACGGAAAAAAAAACTCTTTTCTTCGTCTTTTCTTCTTCTCTTTGTAACTTTCTTGGGGTCCATAGTGAATACTCTAAAAGTTAAAATATTTACGTAAAACTATCAGAACACGTCATGGGTCGAGGGCCAAATAACGAGGACAATGCATAAACGCCGATCTAGCTCCACACAGAGGTCCCTCTTAGCCAATGGGATGCCAGGAAGATACAATAATAGCCAATGGCAGAGCAGCTATGAGAATGTTGCGTTCAGGAATCTGTGGGAGCTGCGAGTAGCAGCCCAAACTGTACTTTTACCTTTCATAAGTCGAAATTTCTTTCATAACTAGAGGCATTATTTTCCTGTTGAGGCGTTTCGTAAGTAGAAAATTTCGTAAGAAGAGACATTCGTAAGTAGAGGTACCACTGTATTACTAACAACATCAGACAGGCCTTCACATTAATCCTTTGAAGGCCTAAATTCTGGTTTGGTTTTCTCTGGGTGCTCCGGTTTCCCATACAATTAACAACAACAAAAAAAACCGTGTCCTCAACATTGCCAATGAAAATTTATTTAACATAACTCAGGCAGATATGTTTGTAGACCATTTGTTTTTCCATCTTTTTACTTTACATTTAGCCATGTTTTTTTTTGCCATTTTTTTCCTTCCACTCCAAATTTCAGAATATCCAAATACAACAAACTATGAGCTTCCATAAAGTGCTGATTTTTTTGTGTTTAAACATTCATGGAGCATCCCTATCTCCATTGTATTTCTCTCCAACCCAACCGGTCAAGGCGGATGACGGGTCCTCCAGAGTCTGGGTCCTGCCTGGAGTTTCTTCCTCAATGAGGGAGTTTTTCCCCGCCACTGTCGCTTATGCTTGATCTGGAGGGTTCTGTTGAGTTTCTCTGTCTGTAAAGCGCTTTGAAATGTCTACTGATGTGATTAAGTGCTATACAAATAAATGTTGATTGATTGATTGATTGATTGATTGATTGATTGATTGATTGATTGATTGATTGATTCGCGACTCCACCTCATCGTGGATTTTTGGTAGGCAGTCATGTGATACCGTATGCACATTCTATTGGCTGACGGCATCCAGAAGTGCGCTACATTCCTTGAGTCTCAAACTTCCTTGAGACACAAAAGTGCTTTAAACAGTCTATCAGAGTGTGGGAAAAGGTAATACAGATAGAAGGTGGTTTAATATCAGTATGGGGAGGGTTCATAAACGTTTAAATTACCCTAAATAATAAAATAAATAATTTGTCGCTCTATCGCAGAATTCGTTAATCGCGTGTGGTTCCTGGAACGCACGAGGAATGAGGGATCACTGTAGTTATGTACAGTAATAATCTCCCTTCTCTCTTGATCTTGCCCCCCTCACACACAAACTCAAGTATGATTGCCCCTCCCTCCAACGAATCAAAGATGTGTACACAAGATTTCATGACAAAATATTTAACACACTTTGAGTAAGATCAAGTAATGTTCCGACTTGTAACCACGGAAATAAAAACAAAAAAATCAAGTCCCCAGCATCTGTAGCCCTATGAGGGCACAAGACAGTATCAACTGTAGGCCCGGAAAAATAAAGACGGTTGTGGCAGGAAGGTCATCCAGCATGAAAAACTTTGGCGTTCATCTAAAATAGAAAAAGGACGATACGCTGGAGCGACCCCTAATGGGACAAGAAGAAAGGAATTTTGTTAGTTTTGTTGTGAGTGGACAGTTTCAGTTCTCTCCAAGGGGATTGATTTTGTCAAATTGTTCATTGGTGTCAGTGTGTGTATTTGTCTTTCATGTGGTTCCACGGTGCCTGTATTGTCTCCCTTGCCTGTATTGTCTCCCTTGCGTCCATAGTTTACTGGAATAGGACCCAGCAACTCTCATGAGCCGTAAAAGCAGACGAAGTAGCTCTAGACAAGATGATTATGGTCATCTGGTCTATAAAAACATGGATGGGTGGATGGATGGATGGATGGATGGATGGATGGTGGATGGATGGATGGATGGATGGATGGATGGATGGATGGATGGATGGATGGATGGATGGACGGATGTTGAACCACCAACAGATTGTTAGGATGGACAACAGTGGTTCAAAATAAATTTAATGACGTTCTCATGAAGTTGTTAGAAAGATAAGAAAGAAGAAATGTCCAAAATCCATGAAGACGGTGATGTGATGGCATGAAGCTGAAACCATGTGTCATACTATGTTCACACAACAAATTCAACAAATCTGTAAAATTATTAGATGCACATGGAATAATATAAAAATTGGTAGCATTAGCTTGTTTACTAGTTTGCTAAATAGTGAAGTAAAGGATTAGCGTGTACACAGTGAACCAGAATTAAATGTTTGACTAAAAATAAGAACAACGTAAATTTGCAATTCTGACGTATATCATGAAAAAACCTAATACCTTCAAGGTGCGATTGGAATCATGACAAATGTGACATCAGGACAAGTGATCAAAGTGTTTCGCCTCAGAGCCACGAGATTTGTGTAGTTTCAAAACGAGTAAATTCGCTTCAGTTTGAACGTGAATCATATTTTTTGTTGTGGATGATGAGGATGACTTGAGTAAAATAGCATCAGTGTGCAGAGGTCCCTGCCCTTTGATGGTCAGATGTATTTAGGTTAGAGCTAGAAAGAGGTCAATATATTTATAAATGAATCATGAATTAGGTTAGAGCTAGAAAGAGGTCAATATATTTATAAATGAATCATGAAGACAACCAAATCTGATCTATAAGCAAATTAGGAACCAAACAATGAAGCTTGTAACCTGAACACAACGTAGATACAAGCCGGACGCCGTCTGAGGCTATCTGGAACTTGACTGCTGAGCTGAAGATGCTCTGAAGGAACTTCAAAATACGAGTCATCTGTTTATGTCCATAGAAACAGGTGGATTACCTGCTTGGCTAGAAAATCAAGGTCAAGCCGACATAGTTTACTGTACTGTGGAAACAATGGATATCTCTATTTACACTTCGTTGTCATGTATACGATTCATTTCAGTTGCTTTGCAACTTCAGTTTAAACTTTGCCTGAGTACATTTTCACCTGTGAAGGAAGCTACTGTACGTTTTGACCACGTCTGTTTATTTGAACTGAACAAATATTTGGGCCATAGCTGGGACGAAGTGTCCCAGGTCAGAATAAACCCCTGTCCAGTTGGTGCAGGATAAAGGGGAACATCGTTTCCCCACTTCCTTTTCAAACTTTATGAGATAGGACATCACTTCTCACTGAATAATACTTAATGATACTTGAACCTTTTATATATTTATTTTTTATAGGGGGCAGATATCTATAAGTCTGTCCAACACAGGGCAGATACAATTGTAAAAATTGGATAAACTACTTTTAAACATTTTGCTTTACCAATCTTAATCTTAAATCATGATTACAGGGCTGACTTTGATGAGGATGAGGGGACCATGGGTTCACTTCTGGATGAAAATCGATGCAAAGATGTTTATTGAAATTTTGTCTATGTTTTTATTTTGCATTTTGCAAGAATTTTGTAAGTTGTAGGTTTTGTTTGCTGTATGGGAATGTTTTAGAATTTGAATTGTAACCCTTTTAATGTAAATTTATATATAATTTTGACAGAACACAATAAATTATTCCATTTATTCTGAGAATTCGAATTTTAATTCTCCATAAAGATAGTCAGGCTCTTATTTTGAAATCCAGACGGACCACGCTCGGTTGGATGGTGGAACTACAAACACACTTGATCAGCTTTGGACCCCTGAAGCAGTGACGTCAGCAGCAGCGCAAACAACGTCAATAAGAACTCTCACGTTACATTTCTGGTGTGGTTCCTGGACTGGTTGTGGTTGTGAGCAGAGATTCAGGAAACCTCCATGCCTGAGAAGAGACATCTGTGATCACCCTCAAATAGTTTCCTCCTTCTGCATTATGTGGTTTTATGTCACATGTATGTTTTATGTTTTATGATATGGTGCCTGGTGCAATCAAGCTAGACTGGAATCCATGTGTCATGTGACGAGTAAAGGTTAAAGTCCTCTTCTTGTTGAATTTCTGTTCCTCTTGTTCCTACAATTGAATGCTTGACCTTCACCGTGCTGAATGAATGTTGTCAGATCTGATCCTTTTTTCCCCTTTTTCACTCTCCCTTCACCTCCCTTCTCCAGCTCTCTATCAAAATCGTGGATTGTTCTCTTCTGTTTATTGTGCCACTTTCAGGCTACTTCACACCCTGGTTTAATGGATTAGGTATTAAAAGGTGGAGTTAAAACACAGTAAACCAGAGTTGTGTCAAGCTGGAGTTTTTACTTATTTATTTTCTATTTAATTTACTTTTTTTATTTGTAGTAATTCAGGTTCATCTGGGGGAATAAAGACATTTGGTCATCTTCAACCAGACTTGAGTGACTTTCATGAATGTGTCCAGATTGAACACAAAGAGGGATTGGATTTTGTTCAGGGCTTTTTGCGTATTCTTGCTCGTTGCAGGTAAGAAATCTATACTTTTGTGTCCAGTCACCTCAAATCATGGGTTTCACTTTCCCATTCCCAATTTGATGATCCCATCTTCCTATGTGTTTTCTGTGTGTGTGCTTAGTTTGAGCTCGCTGTACGGTGGTTGTTCAAGAAGGCTTTGGGTAGATGATTCTTTTCATCTGGATCAAATGGTGACCACTGCCTTTCACATTTGTGTATTAACTACTTCAGACAAGATTCACAACAGTTCATGTAGTCAAATAAAAAACGTTTGTATGCTGATTCAGTAGTACCCTGACATGCGACGGACTTGATATACAAGGGTTTTTTAATTTTTAGTTACGGGCCATATATATGTCCATATACAGTATTTGTTCAACATACCAGCAAGAACCAGATGAAGAATCAGCACGATGTCAGTTGTGTTTGAAGACACCAGCAAGTGTTGGCGGATGGATACGACATCTGCTGAGACCGGATCTCGTTCTTTACCACCTGTTGGTGGATGGATACAACATCAGTGAGGCCGGATCTCAGCTGCAAAAAAGTAATTATTGTATTGCATTAAATGTGAACCTCAAACAAGGAGAGAAACTCCCTTCTGGACATTTTTTATTGATCGGAATGGATGCATGTTATGGACATTCCTAAACCACCATAACTCAAGTCAAGTCAAAGCCTTTATTGTCAAAAATCTATGTAACAAGAATGTTAGCACAGACATTGAAATTTTGTTACACCATTCTCCAATGTGCAGATAAGATAAAATAATAATAAAAAGAAACAACAAATGGATGAACAGACGTTGATGCAACGATGACAACCAGAAATATGCTGTATATACCATGTGCACACACACACACACACACACACACACACACACACTCACACACACACACACACACACACACACACTGCAGTAAAATGACCAAAAACAGTAAGTGCGCAATAGGATTAAAAAGTGTAAAATTGCATGACATGGTCTGTTAATAAATGCTGTAATGTCCTGAACAGTGATCATGTGGGTTGCTTCAAGCTGTTGATTAGCCTGATGGCGTCTGCTGGTGCGGCACTGCATGCTGCGGTATCGCTTCCCTGATGGTAGAAGGGAAAACAGTTTCTGTGCTGGGTGGGTGAGGTCCTTGATGATGTTCACAGCTCTCCTGGAACAGTGTGAAGTGTACTGACTTTTATCTTGAATTTTTTCTGCAACACAGAAATGCACCTTACCAGCATTTACTTGAGGTAGAGGTAGAGGTATTTGACAGGGAACAAAATGTTTGATATAGACATGGACATTAAAACAATGTAAAGTACCGGTAGTTCACAGATTCTAGCAGCAGAGAAAGACAGCATCCCGGGAAAAACCAAACACACTAAATTAGATTCAAAAGCAGAGAAGCAGCTTTCATTTACAGGAAACACAACAGCACAGCATGTCCCCAATCACAGTACTGATCATTCTCACTGAGGTAGGGAATATTCCCCCAGAAACACTATGTATTTAAATTACCTTAGTTTGTCGTTTGTAAAACACAAACTTCTAAATTTGTGTAAGTTCCTTTGGTACGTATGCAACAAACAGTGAATACAGAAAACCGTTCTGTTAACAACAGAAGGCATATTTAGATATCAGAGTTCACAGAGCTGGTGTGGAAGGTGAGCGGTGTTCTCACCCTCCAGGTTAATCCTTCTAATCCCCTCTGTCTGGAAATAGCTCCGGTTACCTGCTACAGCCATCAGTGCCTCCAGACTGAAGGACTAGAAGGGGCAGCTCTGCAGCCATACAGCAAAACCTTAACTTGTGTCTTTTGAACGAACTCTCAGTTACAGAATTTACATGCTGGACGGCAGGAAGCTGCCTGGATATGGACTTCGAGGGCAAACATCTGTGACATGGACTGTAAAGCAAACCTTACCACTAAAATGTGACAATGTAATTGAATTGTTAACATTGATAGATTTAAATCCATTATTACAAAGGGATCCCTTATTAGAATCAGCAAAGGGAGTTATGTATGTGCCAGCGGTTGTATCTCTGTGTTAACACAATTACACAAAAATTACTGGATGGATTACTTTGAATCTGAGTGGAATGGTGGTGTAATGTGTTAATTTCTTAAATAACTTTCACATTAATAATGTTAGCAGTGTGATTCCGGATCCAAGGGGCAGATTTTCACATTTATGGAGACATATAATTACATTAAGAGTTTATGTGGCACATTTCATACTAGACATGATTATTAAGTTGATGTAACAAAAAAAGAGCGAACAGAAAAACATTGCAAAGAAAAACTTCTAATTCCGATGATAATGATGATCAGATGAAACCATAATACAGAGAAACAGAGATGGAAAGTAAAAATTGTCATGAGGAGCGGGATATGGACCCAAATGCAGGACACAGTTGGCAAAGCTATTGCCCATGGTTTTAATCATAAAACTCCAGATACAGGCAAAAATCAGACTTAAACAGAAATACAAAACGTGGTCAGGAACAGAACAGAACTACACGACAGAACTGCAAAGCAAGACGTCAGGACAAAACTTCACAAACGAACCTGCAAAGAGCTCCGACGTAACCTGGCTTAAAAAGCCTCATGGCAATTAGCCCAATCGAGTCCAGGTGTCGAGAACAGCAACGGGTGTTGGGATGAGCAACAGGTGTGGAGAGGACCAACAGGTATGGAGCAGAGCCTCCACCCACAACTTTGGCCTCTCCCCGTGCCACACACCAGCACAGCCACACCGAACCTTGACAAAAATACTGACTAACAATCATTAACATTAATTAACAGCTAAAGTCAAGATTCTGTTGGACTGTTTCTGGGATGATCTCAGAGATCCTGAAGACAAATAGTGAAGAAAAGAGTTAACATTATGCTAACCCATTCAAAACTTTATATATAAGAACTGTCCTGCTGTTAGATCTAGACATAACAACGAGCTAAATCTACGTTTGATTTTACTAGCTTGTCTTTGGAATGAAAATTATATCAGGACATCCCAGTCAATAATCTTACACAGTTACTTGTTAATGGGACACATATTGAAATCATACTGAGATGGTTTGGACATGTCCAGAGGAGAGATAGTGAATATATTGGTAGAAGGATGCTGAGTTTTGAGCTGCCAGGCAGGAGGCCTAGAGGAAGAACAAAGAGGAGGCTTATGGATGTAGTGAAAGAGGATATGAAGGTAGTTGGTGTGAGAGAAGAGGATGCAGAAAACAGGGTTAGATGGAAGCAACTGATTCGCTGTGGCGACCCCTGAAGGGAAAAGCCCAAAGGAGAAGAAGAAGGTGACTAACAAATGAACACCAGAAAACAATTTTTATTAGGGTCATTGTTGTCTGGACTGAAATATTTCATGTCTTCAGCTGCTTCTTTGTATCTGGGTCATGGTGTCATTTTAAGCAGGCACCCAGACACTCCCCCTGTCCAGTCACTTCTATCGACTCCTCTTGGGGGATCCCAAGGTATAGCAGGGCCAACTGAAAGATGTAATCTCTCCAGTGAGGTCTCTACCTCTAGACCTCCTCACAGATGGACATGTCTGGAACACCTCCCCAGGAAGGTGTCCAGGCAACATCCTGACCAGATGCCTGAAAAACCTCAGCTGGCTCTGGTTAATGTGAAGGAGCAGTGGCTCTACCTTGAGGCTTTTCCAGATGTCTGTGCTCTTCACCCTATCACTGTGGCTGAGCCCAACAACCCTGCTGAGAAAACTCATTTCAGCCATAGTTGCAATCTTATCCTTTCCAGGAGTGGTAAATGAAGAGGTTCACCTTGTGGCTCATTCATCACCACATAGAGTGTAGAGCAACTGCGTTGTTGTAGATGCTGTGCCCATCTGCCTGTCAACAATTACATTTTTTCCTTACATACTGTATGAATAAGAACCGGAGACACTTAAACATATCTGCTTGTTGGGGGGACTCCTCTCCCACACAGAATGGGCCCTTTACCTTTTTTTGGATGAGAACCATAGCCATGGTTTAGAAGTGCTGATTATCATCCCGTCTGCTTTGGACTCAGCTGCAAACCACTCCAGTGTGAGTTGGAAGTCATCTGCAAAAAGCAGAAGCAAAAGCAGAGGGGAAATCCCAAGGCCAACAAAACCAGATAGCCTCTGCCACTTTGCTGTGTTTATTGATTCTGTCCATAAAAGTTTTAAACAGAACCGGTGAAAAGGGGTAGCCCTGGCAGAGTCCAACCGCAACTGGAAATGAGTCTGACTTACTGCAGGCAATGCGAACCAGACTTTGATTCTGGGAATACAGTACATAGCCAGTAGCAATGAGCTTCATACTCTCAAACCAATACCCAAAGGATTCCTTGGGGATATGGTCATAAGCTTTCTCCAGGTCCACAAAGCATGTCGACTGGTTGGGCAAACTCCAATGTTCCCTCCAGCAACTTTGTGAGAGTATAGAGCTGATCCAGTGGTCCATGAACAGAGCAAAAACTGCATTGGGGCCCTGATTGTACCATAATGGGTGACATCAGGGCCCTTGTTTTTATTATATATCACAAGGTTTGTTGAACTGCTGAGGTAAATCAAGAAGAGCAAAAAAAAAAAAATCAACTAGACTTGCCTAAGTTTGTTTGAAGATGTTCCACCTCTCATCCAAGAAGCTTCTTCAGAACTTGAGGTATTCCTTCCCCAGATCAACTATTCCCCTAGTAGAGGTCAGCAGGCCCCCGACTGTCCCATAAACATTGTCAATAAATAGTTGTTTTCCCCTTGAAAGATGTTGAATTGTTGCCAGAATCTGTGGACTGAATGTTTTCTTCTATTTTCACTATTGAATCTTTGCCTCCTTGACAACCATGCCCAGAAAAACAGTAATTTCCCCAAGGGGATAATAAAAAGTATAAGTAGTATCTTCTTCTTTCTTCTTCAATAGGACTCTTTCCTCAACTCGTGACATATCACACCTCTTGTGTGTACCAGAAGTTTCGCAACCAAGTCTTGCAACCACAGCTCCATGCAGCCGCCTCGGTAGTACCAGCACGGGATACGGACCAATCGGATTCTATGTCTCCCACCACTCTCGGAATGTGATCAAGGTCAAAGGTGGGAGTTGTAGACCAACTTCACTGGGTCCTCAAACCAGATGTTCCCAGCAGACCCTTATTATCTGTTTGGGCCCCCCAGGTCTGTCCGACATCTTCCTTCACCACCTGATCTAACTGTCCATCAGGCGGTGACCAGTTGACAAAATCAACAGACATTTAATGTGATGGATTATCGGGGAGTGCCTGAAATAAAATAGATGTGTATATCCTCCTCATGGTGTCATTTCACTTGATTCAAAGATATCTCCTGATGCTAATTTATGTACTGCATTTTTTTTTCAATATTCAAACATATATGTATCAAGATATGTAATTTTACATGTGTACCAAGTATCTACCAATGAAAATTTAAACATTAACTTATAAATATAGCTGATAAAGACTAGTGAAAAGTGGAGGACCCTCTATCTGCAATGAAGAAAGCAGAAAAAGGTAATTGTGGGCTAAAAGCTAGGGGGCCACAGCTCGAGGAACAAGTACACAAATGGGTGCTTGAACAACGTGCTGCCGGTAGAGGCTTGTCAACGGTGAGGTTATATCTCCACATAGGTCGTTGCCAAGGTGATGAATAGAAGTCACTGTCACTGGAAGACCTTCTTGGTCTTGGGGTGACGCCACTGCACCGCGGTGGTATTTATATTTTTAATTAATTTATTACATCCCGCTTCAAAGCGGTGATGTATTGTAATTGTCAGGGTTCGTCCGTCTGTCCATCCGTCCTTTAGTCCACCAAATATCTTTACAACCGTTGCAGACAGAAAGATGAAACAAAAAGCACATTACGTGGGCAGCAAAGGGGATGAAAATGAGATGATGACCTTGACCTTAAGAAATCTAGGTCAAGATCAAATTTCAACTTTTGTACACTCAGGAAAGCTAGAAAGACGAGGGAGAAGGTCAGTGTAAGACCATAGATCAAAGCTAGTGCTTTGATCAATGACAGTAGGTCAGAGCACTAGCTTTGATCTTTGACCTATGCAAGTAGGTCAGGGTACAATTTTTAATTAAGGGGTGTCATTGGACGTTGCAATCTCTGACTGCATTGGTTCTTGTTATGATTTAATTGTACTCTTCCTGCTTACATTATTAATTTTATTTTTATATTTGCTATGAAAATATGTTAATGTGAAATGAATTTATTATTATTATTATTATTATTATTATTATTATTATTAATAATATCCATCATTATTTTTATTATAAATAATAATAATGATAATAATAACAATAATAATACTCCTCCTTGAGTCGTCACCTTATCGTGGTGGAGGGGTTTGTGTGTCCCAATGATCCTAGGAGCTAAGTTGTGTGGGGCTTTGTGCCCCTGGCAGGGTCACCCATGACAAACAGGTCCTAGGTGAGGGACCAGACAAAGGACGGCTCACAAACACCTAATGACGAATAAAAACAATGGAGCACGTTTTCCCTTGCCCGGACGTGGGCCACCGGGGCACCCTTCTGGAGCCAGGCCTGGAGGTGGGGCTCGAAGGCGAGCACCTGGTGGCCGGGCCCGCACCCATGGGGCCCGGTCGGGCGCAGTCCGAAAGGACAACGTGGGTCCCCCTTCCCATGGGCTCACCACCTGGGAGGGGCCATAGGGGTCGGGTGCATTGTGAGCTGGGCGGAGGCCGAAGGCGGGGACCTTGGCGATCCGATCCCCGGCTACAGAAGCTGGCTCTTGGGACGTGGAATGTCACCTCTCTGGCAGGGAAGGAGCCCGAGCTGGTGTGTGAGGTCGAGAAGTTCCGACTAGATATAGTCTGGCTCACCTCCACACACAGCTTGGGTTCTGGTACCAGTCCTCTCGAGAGGGGTTGGACTCTCTTCCACTCTGGAGTTGCTCATGGTGAGAGACGCCGAGCAGGTGTGGGTATACTTATAGCCCCCCGGTTGGCGCCTGTACATTGGGGTTCACCCCGGTGGACGAGAGGGTAGCCTCCCTCTGACTTCGGGTGGGGGGACGGGTCCTGACTGTTGTTTGTGCTTATGCACCAAACAGCAGTTCAGAGTACCCACCCTTTTTGGAGTCCTTGGAGGGGGTGCTGGAGAGCGCTCCCACTGGGGACTCCATCATTCTGCTGGGGGACTTCAATGCTCATGTGGGCAATGACAGTGAGACCTGGAAGGGCGTGATTGGGAGGAACGGCCCCCCCCGACTAGAACCCGAATGGTGTTCAGTTATTGGACTTCTGTGCTCGTCACGGACTGTCCATAATGAACACCATATTCAGACATAAGGGTGTCCATATGTTCACTTGGCACCAGGACACCCTAGGCCGCAGTTCGATGATCGACTTTGTGGTCGTGTCATCGGACTTGCGGCCGCATGTCTTGGACACTCGGGCAAAGAGAGGGGCGGAGCTGTCAACTTATCACCACCTGGTGGTGTGTTGGCTCCGATGGTGGGGGAAGATGCCGGTCCGACCTGGCAGACCCAAACGTATTGTGAGGGTCTGCTGGGAACGCCTGGCGGAATCCCCTGTCAGAAGGAGTTTCAACTCCCACCTCCGGCAGAACTTCAACCACGTTCCGGGGGAGGCGGGGGACATTGAGTCTGAGTGGACCATGTTCCGCAACTCCAATGTCGAAGCGGCTGACCGCAGCTGTGGCCGTAAGGTGGTCGGTGCCTGTCGTGGCGGCAACCCCAGAACCCGCTGGTGGACATCGGCGGTAAGGGATGCCGTCAAGCTGAAGAAGGAGTCCTATCGGGCCATTTTGGCCTGTGGAACTCCTGAGGCAGCTGATAGGTACCGGCTGGCCAAGCGGAATGCAGCTTTGGTGGTTGCTGAGGCAAAAACTCGGGCGTGGGAGGAGTTCGGTGAGGCCTTGGAGGACGACTTCCAGACGGCTTCGAGGAGATTCTGGTCCACCATCAGGCGTCTCAGGAGGGGGAAGCAGTGCAGCATCAACACTGTGTATAGTGGGGATGGGGCGCTGCTGACCTCAACTCAGGACGTTGTGACTCGGTGGGGAGAATACTTCGAAGACCTCCTCAATTCCGGTGACACGCCTTCCCATGAGGAAGCAGAGTCTGCGTTCTCTGAGACGGGCTCTCCTATCTCTGGGGTTGAGGTCACCGAGGTAGTTAAAAAGCTCCTCGGTGGCAGGGCCCCGGGGGTTAATGAGATCCGCCCGGAATTCCTAAAAGCTCTGGATGTTGTGGGGCTGTCTTGGTTGACACGCCTCTGCAACATTGCGTGGACGTCGGGGACAGTGCCTCTGGATTGGCAGACTGGGGTGGTGGTCCCCCTTTTTAAGAAGGGGGACCGGAGGGTATGTTCCAACTACAGGGGGATCACACTCCTCAGCCTCCCTGGTAAGGTCTATTCAGGGGTTCTGGAGAGGAGGGTCCATCGGGAAGTCGAATCTCGGATTCAGGAGGAGCAATGTGGTTTTCTTCCTGGCCGTGGAACAGTGGACCAGCTCTACACCCTCCACAGTGTCCTTGAGGAGGCATGGGAGTTCGCCCAACCAGTCTACATGTGTTTTGTGGACTTGGAGAAGGCGTTCAACTGTGTTCCTTGGGGGGTTCTGTGGGGGGTGCTTCGGGAGTATGGGGTACTGAACCCCTTGATAAGGGCTGTTCGGTCCCTGTACGACCGATGTCAGAGTTTGGTCCGCATTGCCGGCAGTAAGTCGGATTCGTTTCCAGTGAGGGTTGGACTCCGCCAAGGCTGCCCTTTGTCACCGATTCTGTTCATAACTTTTATGGACAGAATTTCTAGGCGCAGCCAAGGCGTTGAGGGTGTCCGGTTTGGTGGCCTCAGTATTGCGTCTCTGCTTTTTGCAGATGACGTGGTGCTGTTGGCTTCATCAAGCCGTGATCTCCAACTCTCACTGGAACGGTTCGCAGCCGAGTGTGAAGCGGTTGGGATGAGAATCAGCACCTCCAAATCTGAGACCATGGTCCTCAGTCAGAAAAGGGTGGAGTGCCCTCTCCAGGTTGGGGATGAGATCCTGCCCCAAATGGAGGAGTTCAAGTATCTCGGGGTCTCGTTCACGAGTGAGGGTACGATGGAACGGGAGCTCGACAGGCTGATCGGTGCAGCGTCTGCAGTGATGCGGACTCTGTATCGGTCCGTCGTGATGAAGAAGGAGCTGAGCCGAAAGGCAAAGCTCTCGATTTACCGGTCGATCTACGTTTCTGCCCTCACCTATGGTCACGAGCTGTGGGTCGTGACCGAAAGAACGAGATCCTGGATACAAGCGGCTGAAATGAGTTTCCTCCGCAGGGTGTCCGGGCTCTCTCTTAGAGATAGGGTGAGAAGTTTGGTCATCCGTGATGGACTCAGAGTCAAGCCGCTGCTCCTCCGCATCGAGAGGAGCCAGATGAGGTGGCTCGGGCATCTGGTCAGGATGCCTCCTGGACGCCTCCCTGGTGAGGTGTTCCGGGCACGTCTTACCGGGAGGAGGCCCCGGGGACGACCCAGGACACGCTGGAGAGACTATGTCTCCCGGCTGGCCTGGGAACACCTTGGGATTCTCCCGGAGGAGCTGGACAAAGTGGCTAGGGAGAGGGAAGTCTAGGCTTCCCTGCTCAAGCTGCTGCCCCCGCGACCCGACCCCGGATAAGCGGAAGAGAATGGATGGATGGATGGATGGATGGATGATAATAATAATAATAATAATAATAATAATAATAATAATAATAATAATAATAATCCTTTATTGTCCCACAGTGGGGAAATTTGTGATACATTATTTACATATTTCAAAGTCACTGTTACCCTTATTTTTAATAGAATAGATGCTGTCTCACTCACAACAGAAGCATAACTTTCTTGACATCAGTATTGAGAGTGTAACTAGACTTGAGTTTACACAACTTTATAGTGCACATCATAATTGGTATTTGGAAAGTGTAAAGCAAACATTAAACTACAGGTATTTCATCATTTAGGAAAGGATGGACTCTTCTTTGTCAATCCGGATACTCACACTGATCCCATCCTCTCTTTGAGCAAAAATGGAGCCATCCTACTTCAAGGGGAAGTCCATAAATCAGGCTCCATCTCAAATCCCTCGCCTCATCACACCTTGCTTTGAGGAGGACTTAACGGATCCACCAGTCATCCTGACTCACAACACATCACACTCTTTTGTGTCCCTGTTGTAGTTTGCTTAAGTTCAGCAGATTCCAGTCTCTCTCAGAAGACGTATTTATCACTGTTAACATTTCCCGCATCCAATGACAGCCAAACAAAAGGATAATGGAGGGATCACTGTTTTTCAGCCGGTGAGATCAGACCAGAGCCTCTACCAGGACAAACTCTATGACCCATTTGTTTATCTCTAAGCACACGTCATTATCCCTTCAGAGGTATATTTTCATTAGTCAGATCTAGATCTAGCTTTTATTTGCAGAGCAATTAAAGGAATTGTCAAAAAAAGGCACAGACTAAGAACATATAATTGGTTTTTGCCTGACCTACACCATGTACCCGGTTTCATCTACGTCTGTTCATTAGTTTTTTCAATCCTGCTCACAAATGAACAAATGTAATGTGTTTTACAGGATTTCATTCAACATCTTGACATCACATAATCTATAAAAGAGATAAAAATAGGGCCAAATAAAAAGAGATTTAAAATCTATTTTTCAAAATATCAAAAGATAAGAAAGCACTAAAATATTTCAATATTATAAAATGTTGCAGTAAGGAAAAGACAACTCCTTCATCTGCGTCTTTACGCTGATACACATTGGGGTTGGATGTGTTCTCACCAAGCACATGTTTCATTCCCCATTCTTTGTAATCCATCTGAGAAATTCAGCGATTGAAACAGAGGCCCAGTAGAATCTCCTGCTCCAGATTCCCCTGGTTGTGGTTTAGGTCTGGACCCTCTCAGACTGACTATGTTCTTAGTGGTGGTTCCACTGAGACAGAAACTCCTGCAAAAAGCAGAGTCTGAATTTAGCTCCTGGACCACAGCTTGTGCTGCTGAATATGAACAAAAAAATCTTTTCTATTGATAGATTTACAAGTTCAGCCCCAAACAGGGTTTGAACACTATTTCAAGGAAATAACCATGGCCTTGCTGTCTGGCCTGCTCCATCCCACAGTTTATATCACCATAACTGGTAGCAGTCAAGGTAGAATGTCACAACCTTAAACAGTCATATAAAATCACTTTAAGACGGTGTACCAGAACAATTAGATGCTTGTAGGCCAATCTCTAAATGGAGACTCTTCATGTCAGACCACATATCTGTAAAAAGCACTTTGACCTGTTCTATTTATTATTTATTTCAGTGACAAAGTCTTTTCTATCAGTTAAAAAAGGAAAACTTCAGGAGTCAAGCATGGCCTCGTGTTTCCACTGACTGGAGGCTTTCAGCTATAGCTTAATGATTAACCTTCGGAGGTGTGTGAGCTCTTAGGTGTTACCTGCAATAAAAGCGGCGATTAAATCTCTAGACTGAGTGTCATTAGACTCAGGAGAACTCTTATAGTTGTAAAAGTAACCTAGAAGACTTCATCTCATCAGACTTGTTGGCCTGAAGTTTCCATTTCTGGTAAGCCAAAGGAACGCAAGACCAAAATGCGCTGCAGTAACTCCAAACTGATTATACATGAAAGTTTTCAGCATTGAAGAATGATCATTTTCAAACAACACACAACCCCCCGTTGATGGTTTCACATCTTTTTTTAACTCTTGTCTGCTCTGGACTTCAGAAATTCTCATGAATCTGAGGGTGAAGTTTTAGATGGGAACGAAACAGCTGAAACAAATACCATCAATAATCACATTATTATTCCACCGAGAGGAGAAAACACGCAAAGTCAGTGGTGCTCTGTGGACAGACTCCCACAACACTATATAATCTCACAAGTCCTTTAGTCCCACTAACCACTAGGTGGCAGTATTGATTCATAGAATCAGGACAAAAAGGCTCTCTGTGGACATTATCCATGAACAACCCCAGCGTGTTCACGAAGATGTGATATCGGAACCGTGAATATAACAAACACAAAATTCAGTTTGGTAATGAAAAATACATTTGGAATGAGAATTAAACTTATTCTTGTGACTGGTACGAGCAAAAACTTTTCAAACTCAATTTAGCTATGAAATTAATAGTGAAGTCATAGAAGAAGATACCAAATGAAATTGAAAACTAAGTCACTATTTTATTATTGTGATGATGTTGGGAAGCAGGTTCAAGTTCTTTTGTCCACAAAACATGTTGAAAACTAATATTTTTTGAGTGTGGGGCCCTGACATAATAAAGATGTCAGTGATATTTTCAGTGTCTGAAACTATTGATTCAATCTTACTTGTTAGCATGAGGCAAAATACAGCTAAACAATAAATATACAATTTGCATATTTTTTGTGTTAAACTACAATCCTTTTCTCATGTCTGCTCTGAGCATTTTTGTCATTCATATAATGTAAAACTTTAAAAATATCAAATAAATTTCACACATATATTGTGAGTTATGGTTAGAAATACTTTCCTCTCAATTTTAAATGTGTTAATTATAAAATGACCTATGTTTGGTTAAAATGTCATGATTTACCTGACTCCATCAATTTCATATTCCACCCACGTCACACTAATGTAATTTTTCTGCTAAAATGAAATACTTCCTCTAAGTAACACCACTAACAGGAAGTGACACCAATCAATTTTATCAATCAACTTTTATTTATAAAGCGCTTAATCACATTGCCAACAGAACCCTCCAGAACAAGTATAGGTGGTCATCCGCCTCGAACGAGTTGTGAGGAAAAGAAATAGAATTAGGATAGAGACAGGGCAAGGTAAAGAGAGAGAGACAGAGAGACGGAGGCAGATAGGACTGTCAGTGTCTTAAGGTTAGAGTTATGACTGGAATATCAGGCTGTGTTCACCAACTCCTGGGTTGTTGTCTTCTATTCTTGTTCCCCATTACCTAATTGGTTATATCAAAAGCATTATCACAGCTTCATGGATGAATGTATGATAGAGACGGAGGAAAGAAGCAGGACCTTGGCCGATGGTTAGGTTAGGGGTGATACTGGTGGGATTAGAGGAGCAGGTCCACAGCGGATGGACGGATGAGGGGTGAGCCTAAGAAAATGTGTGAGGAGAGCACAGAGACTCCAGGGAAGAAGTTGAGTCAGTAAAATATCACTGGTGGGGCGTGAATGGAGACTAGGGGCAGAGAGAGAACTATATGCTTCATCAAAAAGAAACATTTTAAATCTACTACTAAATAATGAGAGGATGTCTGCCTCCCGAACTGAGGTAGGCAGGTGGTTCCACAACAGGGGGACTTGATAGCCAAAGGCTTTAGCCCCTGTCGTACTTTTGTAGATTCTAGGAACCATCAGTAGGCCAGTATGTTGAGAGCTTAGTGCTCTAGATCAGGAATTCCCAAAGTGTGGTGTGCAAGCTGCCGCTAGGGGGTGCGCGAGTGTAATGGCAGCTGAGCATCTTCCATCCATCCATCCATTTTCTTCCACTTATCCGGGGTCGGGTCGCGGGGGCAGCAGCTTAATCAGGGAAGCCCAGACTTCCCTCTCCCGAGCCACTTCGTCCAGCTCCTCCGGGAGAATCCCAAGGCGTTCCCAGGCCAGCCGGGAGACATAGTCTCTCTAGCGTGTCCTGGGTCGTCCCCGGGGCCTCCTCCCGGTAAGACGTGCCCGGAACACCTCACCAGGGAGGCGTCCAGGAGGCATCCTGACCAGATGCCGGAGCCACCTCATCTGGCTCCTCTCGATGCGGAGGAGCAGCGACTCGACTCTGAGTCCCTCCCGGATGACCAAACTTCTCACCCTATCTCTAAGGGAGAGCCCGGACACCCTGCGGAGGAAACTCATCCGGGATCTCGTTCTTTCGGTCACGACCCACAGCTCATGACCATAGGTGAGGGCAGAAACGTAGATCGACCGGTAAATCGAGAGCTTTGCCTTTCGGCTCAGCTCCTTCTTCACCACGATGGACCGATACAGAGTCCGCATCACTGCAGACGCTGCACCGATCCGCCTGTCGATCTCTCATTCCATCGTACCCTCACTCGTGGACGAGACCCCGAGATACTTGAACTCCTCCACTTGGGGCAGGATCTCATCCCCAACCCGGAGAGGGCACTCCACCCTTTTCCGACTGAGGACCATGGTCTCAGATTTGGAGGTGCTAATTGTCATCCCAACCGCTTCACACTTGGCTGCGAACGGCTCCAGTGAGAGTTGGAGATCACGGCTTGATGAAGCCAACAGCACCACGTCATCTGCAAAAAGCAGAGACGCAATACTGAGGCCACCAAACCGGACACCCTCAACGCCTTGGCGGCGCCTAGAAATTCTGTCCATAAAAGTTATGAACAGAATCAGTGACAAAGGGCAGCCTTGGCGGAGTCCAAGCCTCACTGGAAACAAATCCGACTTACTGCCGGCAATGCGGACCAAACTCTGTCATCGGTCGTACAGGGACCAGACAGCCCTTATCAAGGGGTTCGGTACCCCATACTCCCAAAGCATCTTGAAATACATAAATAATTAAATAAATAATTTAAACACTTTTTAATGGAGGATTAACAGTTTAGATATTTAAATTCATTCATGGAAATCATTTGTAATTTTCAATGAAAAAACGTTTTGGGAAAATTTTAAATAAAAAAAAAATACCCAAAATGCACTTGGCTTTCTCCTAGCTACATGCTAGCTTGTTGTGATAGCAGCAACAGTAATATGCCGAAATGCATAACTGGTTGAAAACGGGCAGTCTGTCCGGTATTAAATCTGGGAGAAATGAAAGAGGACAGGGTACATTGGCCACAACTGAGAGCTGTGCAGTCTACCAGGATGAAGAAATCAAGCAAGAAAAAGAGAGTGATGATGACGAGTCAGGGGAAATTGAAAATGAAGAGCACAGAACACAGAAAACTCACCCGGACACTTCATCGGGAGAATGGGGTAAAGAACACAATGAGACTCGTACTCGAAAGAGAAAATATGATGTTGAACTTGGTCCTATGTTATTTTGATTCTTTGTGGCGGAGTAGCATATTTGTTACCATTTAATAACTGTTACAGTTTGTTAAATAGGCCTATTTGTTACATAGTAATAATTACTGTTCATCACTCATCTGTAGTTGGCTCGCTTGGCGACCATTTTGACTTAAAATATTATTATTGTCATTTTTATATTGTTACTATTATTCTCCCCACCGTTTCTTAAGTGACAGATCATTAGGCCCATTATCGCACAATCTATTCTGTGTTAACAGGAGCCTATATTATTAAACTTGATACCTATATGGCTATAAGGACTACGCCTTTTCTTTCTTTTTTTCATGTTTCGGGCATTGGGGGTGCGTCAGCTAAGTCGGGAGGTAGAAGTGGGTGTGTGGCCTGAAAAGTTTGGGAACCGCTGCTCTAGATGGATATTATGGAACTAAAAGCTCATTCAGATAGTTAGGAGAATCCAGCGCAGGAAACATATGGTCTCTGGTACTGGTCCTGGTCAGAACCTGGTCTCTGGTACTGGTCCTGGTCAGAATCTGGTCTCTGGTACTGGTCCTGGTTAGAACAGGGGCTGCAGCATTCTGGATTCGTTGAAGTGTCTTCAGTGACTTTTTGGGGCAGACTGAGAAAAGTTAGTTAGAGTAATCTAGTCTGGAAGTGATGAAAGCATGGATTAATTTCTCCACACCATTCTGTCTTAAAATACACCTGATTTTAGAAATGTTATGGAGATGGAAAAAAGCACTTCTTGAAATGTTTTATGTGAGTTAAACGACAAACGACATCATGCACTGTAATAAATATGTTATGAGCAATAATCCAATGAAAGGAGGTTTTTGTAGATGTCCCTGGCCGGGTTAATCCTGAGACTAACTAGCAGGGCCAGTTATGAGGTGAGTGTATTAAATCACATCAAGGACACATTGGTTGTGGGATCTCAGAGGGTTCTTTCTCAACTGAACTGAACTAATCCAGGCTAACATGATCCTTTTCAACCACAGCAACCAAATATGTTTCCCTGAAGGACAGATTTGTTTATCATGAATGACTTCACCTGGAGGGTTGACACTGGATGTGGTGGTTATTCAACATTGTTGACTCACAGCAGGATGGTTCTGGGTGTGGTTCCATGTGTTCTTTCATGTCTGCATGGCTTCAATCTACTCTGGGGTCAAAGACATGATACATGGCTTAAGTGTGAATGTTAGTGTAGAGTGGACTCCTTGTGATATGGTGACCTGACCATTGTGTCTGCCAGCTGGGACAGGCTCCAGCTCGTTCTCAAAAATCACAGACTTTATTTTGAAATAAGAGCGACATGAGCAGAGTTTGTACTGCATTGGAATTAAACATTATAACACATTTGGCTGACAGCCAAAATGTTCATCAAATGAAAATGTGAATTTGTTCAGTTCCATATTTTCTCTCGATCTCTTGTTGTTACACCTAATTTCAGCGTTGGGATCTGGAGCATCAAAAACTAGATGCTCCAGAACTAGAACTAGAAGTTCTTTTTTGAACTTCATTTTGAAGTTCAAAATAAGAACTTCCCCATTCTTTAGAACACCTCTACAGAATTCCTTGACTAGGAAAACTGTTATATTATCTGCTAATGAGCGCCAGTGTCCTGATACAGTAATACCTCCTGCTCCAGTCAAAACAAACAATGATGATGATGATCTTTACTTCCAGACTGAAGGACAAACAGAGACTGTGTCTGTGTGTTGTGTACTTGTTGGCCTGGCATCTTTGTGGTTGTTCTCTCAGGCTGATCATGTGTGGCTCCACTCTACAGATTACATAGTGACCACTGGCTGACCTCATTGGTTTGCAACACTGCCTTTGCATGTCCTGACTCCGCCTGGTCCAATCTGCATTCCAGACATAAACTTGAAAAGAAGAAAAAAAGCACCTAATTAATTGCCTGACATATTTTCCAGTCTTTCTCCCAGCCAATCTAGAGGGAGATGCCAATCATCTGGATTAGGCTTGTTTTTCTGTTAGCCTCTGCACTGACAGAGAGAAATGATTAAAAGGAGAGATTATGTGACAGCAAATTTGTGTTGATGTCATTTAACTTTCATCATGGACTGGGTTTAAAGCTCAAAATTGCTTATTAACTTGGCTTTTTGTGGCTGTTTGCCTATCAACACTTCAAATGAGCCAGATATCAGTGCTGCTTCTCCCAACCCGCCGCAGTCGCTGCTCTTATTCAGCTGTGGAAACATCCAGAACATGATTTAGACAAAACTGTGGACAGGCATGCCTGGATTTTCTCCCATTTCACTCTCATCTCTGGTCCTTCTCCTCTGTGTAGTCAGTTTTTAAAAGCTCTTAAAGTTGTCTCAGATCGTCCATGGTTAATACTGTCTGAATAAGGAAACGCATCACTTAGTTGTAGATAATATTCTATAAAAATGAAAAAATATGAAAAAAATTGGGTTTTTCTATCTCAGAAAAGATCATTATTTTATTTATACAGATCTAGGTGTAGTCACAGTGTTGTGGGTGGGCCTGATTGGCCTGGACTTATCTAATGGTACTACAGCTCAATCCACCTCCATCCATAATGACTGGAAAAACATATATTTTAAACCTTATTTGTAACTATTAAAACTGTTTGATACTCAAAATAATACAACTGTATACAACTGCCCCCCCCCCCCCCCAAAAAAAAAAAAAAAAAAGAAAAGATAAAGGTCTGTGCCAATGACACAACCCATTTCACATTAGTCCCATTCCATGCTGGAGTCTACTGATGACTTCCTAGAAATGAAGGCTACATGATAATAATAATAATAATAATAATAATAATAATAATAATAATAATAATAATAATAATAATAATTCAAAATTAAAATGGATTTGACAGTAAAATTAATTTCCTTTGCTTATTTTAGGGTCCAGGACAACAAGAGTATTCAGAATTCATATTGCAACTATAAACAAAAACCTCCACAAAATGTGCTCATGTGAGTCTCTGCCTGCAAGGTAAATGTATTTAATTGTAGGACATAATTAAGTTCATTAAACTGTAATGACTTGTGGTGACAAGAATGAGCATGTACAACATGTATTTATATGTGTAAATTACAGACAAGGTGAGCTGCTACATTGAGCTAAAGTAAATAGTCTTTACTTTCATTTTTGCAATCCTAACTCAGCTCTGCAATTAACTGAAACTCATCTATATGAGAGGCCAGATTGTAGCACAGCCTGGAGGCCAGGCATCCTACACCATGGGAATGACTCGTCACCTTTGTTTGGTCAACATATCATGTTATAATTTACTTAAGAAAAGAACGAGGACACACATACACACGCACACACACACACACACACACTGGTTAAACCTCAGGATGTAAATGAAACACCCCAGACGGGATCGGAAACAACTCTCCTGTCTTTAAAGAGCCATTATAGTCATCTGAAACATGAGGAGGGGCAACAATGCACTTTTGTGACATGGCAACCAGAGGACCAATCAGCTGTGGGTCGACTCTGACAACTGATCACACTTCTATGTGGGCAACGTGACTTCTGAATTGAGGAGGATCAATGAGATTTATTTGAAACTATTACAGATTGTCCTCAACGTACTAACACAATTGGTTCTGAAAGCTCTTAATAAGCTGAATTATTCATAAGTCCTTATTTATTAGGGCGGCGGCAATAGTTCAGGACACTACGTCTTGACAAGTTTCTCATGGGGGCGTACCACGAAGGAGCTGCCTGCAAAAATACACTTTTTACAATTCCTCTTGAAGAAATTTGTATTATGTTTTCACTCATGGTTTTTCATATGTTAGTGAGCATGTGTGCATATGTGTGTACAGGCCCCTGAAACAACCAAACACACAAGGGGCCTGTGGGCATGCAGTTAATGCAAGTGGGAGGCAGAGTGACGGGCAGCTCCATCTTTGGTGCGCCCCAAATGAGCAGCTTGTGGAGGGGACGTGCCTTGCTCAAGAGCACCTTGGTAGTGCTCAGGAGGTGAGCTGATACCTCCCACAGCCAGCTCACACTCCGAAAATTTTTGATCCACACTGGGTTTTGAACCAGCTACTTCCAGTGCCCAGTCCAAGACATAGTGGACCGAGCTACTGACGCCCTGGACAGTACATCACATTACATTTAAACAACACTTAATAAGATAAAATGCCTTTGTTCGTATCTACAAATGTGAGTAAATCAGTTGTTCATATCTTGAGGACTACCTGTTTTGGTAAAAGCTGTAAAAGCTGTTTACTTGTCTCAGTCTGTTTTATTTATAGAAATTATTATATACAAGAAACAAAAAAAAAAAAACCCATAAAGATGACAATATCAAACTAAGGATGTGTCTTAAATCTTCTGTGTACAGTGTGTGTATGGATTCTCTTGATTTAAGACAATAGATGTAGGTAGTGTGGAATCATGGGATTTGTTGTCTTCAGTGTGAAGCAAGAACCACGACTGATGAAGAACTGACAGGCAGAGATATTTCAGAGTGAGTTAATTTAAAGCTGCATTCAGGTTACATGTGGTCTCCTTTACAGACATCATCAGGCTCTGAATCTGTACTAGAACTTCGTTGAAACCAGAGACATCCCTGTTCATTGCAGCAGATAATGAAGCATCATCAAAAGAGTCTCGGTCCTGGACCGGACTAGAATACTAGACTGGTCTGTTTACAGTCCAAAGCTGTTCCCACTGTGACAGCAGTCATATGTCCAGGACGAATGGCACAGAAATCACTCAGAGAAATTACTACCGTCTTTTCCCAGAGGGATACTCAGTGTTGGTGAACAAATAGGTGACATAACACAACAAAAAAATCCCTCTTGTGTTGCAGGCATCAAATCCAGAATGAAAGTTTAGACATCAAGTATTTTGTTTTTGTACTTTATTTAATCATATTGTTTCCTGTATTGTGATACTAGAGGTTTGGAAAACTGGTACCAGTATGGGAAATTGGAATCTGCATCTGTACTAAATGGCACTTTTTCCAACTGGACTATACATGCCCTGTCACAACAAATAGGTAATAGATTAAAAAATTGTATGACTAATTCCAACTAACAGTAGAGGGCAGTAAGTAAACAGTTACATCCTCACTGTGGTGCACAGAAGTCTATCACAGATTTGCTTAACCCTCCTGTTAGTACCAGTGTAATGTAGGTGCTGCTCTTAACCTACTGTTGCAAAAATACTGAACTAAAATCAAGCCGTACCCAGTTCTTCCACTTACAAGTGTTCACTGATCGAGTGTGGTGCATTGCAGTCTGGATATTGTGGTATTTTATTCATATCTTTTTGTTTTCTTAGGTCATGGAACACCATCACCGTTCTACAGCTCAGTTTAAGACATGATCATCTTCCCAGTGGTGAAATTCTGTGAGTAGTTTACTCTCTGAAGAAAAAGAGAGCAAACATCTAACCCCGTAGAGAAGGTTAGATGTCACAACACACCACAAGGATGGAATGTTACTCCAGATTTAGGCTGTAAAACATGCTTCTGACAGTTCTGCAATATATAATGGATGCAGTAAGAACCATCTGCGTAAGGTAGCATAATGTGTGTTTTGTATAAGGGATAAGTGGAAGAATAGTGATTTTCCTTCAACGGAGACCAGCTGAGGGCAGGAACTCTGCCAAATGTTCTCTCTCTCATCTACATGCATGGATGGCATAGTATTAGCATAGTAATAGTGAAAACTGTGCAGAGAACTAACAGGAGATATTTGGCAGCTGATACTCAGGGCCCAATTACAAACGTTCGCCTGCATTCTCCTTTACTCAGGGGCTTTCTCATCTCACAGCCCTTGGCTCCGCTCCGCTCAGCACAGTGGGCCTATCTTCAAACTGTCAGCCTGTGTAGAGCTGCAGAATACTGTGTGTGTGTGTGTGTGTGTGTGTGTGTGTGTGTGTGTGTGTGTGTGTGTGTGTGTGTGTGTGTGTGTGTGTGTGTGTGTGAGAGAGAGAGAGAGAGAGAGACAGAGAGAGAGAGAGAGAGAGAAAGAGAGAGAGAGAGCAGCGCTGCACTAATGAGGACAGGGACGGGGATGGCTGGATTTTTCTCTATCGCTGTACCTCTGCAGTTCTTCCTGCAGGTTGGAGGGATGTAAATAACCTTTCTGTAACGAAGAGTCAGACTTATTACACCAGAACTCTTGAATGGTTTCAAGTGTTTTCCATCTCAGGTCTGAAATTTAAGATCTATTTAATGGTGATGTACAGTAACCAACAAAGCTGGAGCTGTTCATCCTCAGGTCTGATGTGAGCGTGTTCTAGTGGTGAACATGAATGCCATTAGTCCACAGGCTAAACTGAGCAACAGTTCTATCAGAAACAGTCATGAATGCTAGAATATTTAATGAAATTAATGTTATCCTGATTTTAAATACAGTGCACCCTCGTTCCTCACGGTTAACGCATTCCAGGAACCACACGCGAAAAACGAATTCCGCGATAGAGCGACAAACTATTTATCTTATTATTTACGGTAATTTAAACGTTTATGAACCCTCCCCATACTGATAATAAACCATCTTCTGTCTGTATTACCTTTAGGATAGACTGTTTAAAGCACTTTTGTGTCTCACCGAAGTCAGAGACTTGCAGAACGTAGCACACTTCTGGATGTCGTCAGCCAATAGAATGCGCGTACGGTATCATGAGACTGCCTACAAAAGATCTGCAATGAGTTGAAGTCGGAAGTGTTAATGCGCGTTCTCTGTCACCCAGGTTGAGGTAAGTGAAGAAAAGTAATAAATAAATAAATCTATAAATCAACTGGACTTGTTTGAGGTTGGTTGAAGATGTTTCACCTCTCATCCAAGTCTTCTTCAGTTCTGACTGACTGGTAGTTTCCAGATATGTCCACTCCTGTATAGGAGTGGAATGGTTGTTGAATGAATGGTTGTTGTGGTTGACCTCAGTCCCCAGAAAATACAACAACTATTCACACCTGGGTGCAGCTCACTGCAGCATCTTAAACGATGGTGGGCAGGACAACAGCCTCCTGATGAATGGTAACGACTCCTAATGAGTTGTTACCATTCATCATGTCTTAACGGTTTCTGTCCTTTGTTTGTTTTTTGCTCCAAAAGCAGCAGAATATCTGAACCCTCTTTAAACAACCCAAAGCAAGTCCTGTTGATTCCTTTTTGCACTTCCTGATCAAACATTGATATTAACATAGTGGTATGAGGAAGCTGCACAATTTTTCCTTATGACATGGTTTTGTCATGATGGAAGGCTGCTATATATGCAAAGAAATTATAATTTTTACTTGTTGAAATACACAATGCTAATGTCACGTCACAGTTTAAACTTTGGCGAGAACTTGTGCAATGCTGAAATAAAAATGTCTATCGTTGAAATCCGTTAGACATCAAAAATCTAGATGTCTGTTATTGATGTGAACGAGGAAGGCAATGGTTTCCTAGACCAACAGTACTGTCTGTGTGTGCTTTCAGATAAATATATTTTTTATATTAAATTTTTTTGGTATCACATGAGTAACACTAGTAATGATCCCAAGGTGTTCATGTGAGTAATGAGATTAAATTCTGTACCTTTACCTCATATTGGGGTCCAAATTCCTCCTCTGAATGTTGGGAGGTAGGAAGTTTTAAAAGTAGCTTGGTAGGTGCAGTGTTCTCTATCATGGCGATCATGAACCCTATTCATGATTGTGGGAAATACTCATTAGACCACCTTCTTGTTCAAACAGTATTGTAAAGAGTTTCTGTATAAAAGTAGTGAATATCCTACTTTTTGTCTAGGGCTGTTTGACTGACTGTGCTGCAGACCTTTGAGGAGTCGCTTCAGTGGATGAGCCTCAACTTACTTTCCAGCATTGGACAATATTTCATTAGCTCATGGAATTTTATTCAAGAATCACCTCATCCATTCCTACATTTGTCTAAAACTACTTGTACTCGCCGGATAACATAACCTGGCTAAGCCATTGGCAATGTAATGATAATCTTTGTTTGATTCCACCAAGATCCCCAATCATGCAAATAAAAGCTCTCCACCCCCACACCTAGACACCTCCTCTGTGGTTGTTAGAGATGTTATGAGAACACAGAGCAGCAGGGTGGTCTCTTTCAACATGCTTCTATGCTGTGGGGTAAGTCAGAATCCACTATTCTTGGCCAAGTCTCATGCAGTATTTTCTCCATTGCCATTTGAACAACAAGAACAAGCCCTGCAGCTCCTGTGAGGAGAGGAATGATGAAGACACCTGGGAACTCAGTAGAGAACAGAGCGGGAGCTCCCACTGGACCCCAGGTCAATATCAAAACAGACAAGGGCTGCTATTTACACACCAGCACCCCGAGGCAGCATCAGACTGACCTAGAAAGAGATAGCTGGAACAAAAGACTGGTGATAAAAAATATACTGAGAAGTAATACTCACAAAACTAGGAGTGCAAAGACAACTTTAGGTTCAGACAGACTTTAGGTTGAGACAGAATCGAGCTGGGACAGGCCTCGTCTGCTAGGTCTGCTAAGGATTAGCATGTTGATGGGATCAGAGGGTCTCCAGTGGAACGAGTCCTACTGCAGAACCTCATAAGTTTTCTTGTGTTTTGGCTGTGTGTTGTTTTGACAACAGTGTGTTATTGCCTAACAATGTAAACTTTGGGTTAAGGGTTATGGAGTATAATGTTTTGAAAAGGTGCTCTACTGTTTTCTTTTTAAAGGGCTAAGCAGAGGCAACTTCCAGACTATTTTGCACCAGCGCATAGAACACTGTGAGCAACAACAAAACTATGTTGGACTGTCCAGTTTTGTTTGACTTTATTAACATTCTTCCAACATTTTCTGCATCATGACTGTGATCTCATGATGTGGGGTTGTATGCTGTACCTAAATTGTGTAGTTGTATTTGTATATACGGGTTGCCCTTGTTACTCGTGGTTAATGCGATCCAGGAACCACATGCGAATAATGAATTCCGTGATATACCGACGAACTATTTATCTTATTATTTACAGTAAATTAAACGTCTATAACTCCTCCCCATACTGATGTCAAACCACCTTCTATCTGTATTACCTTTTGTGTTTCACTGAAGTCTCCGTTCAGAGACTCACGGAACGTAGCGCACTTCCGGATGCCGTCAGCCAATAGAATGCGCGTACGGTATCACGTGACTACCTACTAAAAATCCACGATGAGGTGAAGTCATGCATGTTGATGCGCAAATGTGCGAGGGATTATTGTATTCCACAGGGGAAGCGTTGAAATATGCGTTCCCAGCCTCAAATCCATTCTTTACTCTGCTTAGGATTCCATTTTGAATATTGCTACTACAGA
Source organism: Antennarius maculatus (assembly GCA_013358685.1). NCBI lineage: Eukaryota > Metazoa > Chordata > Actinopteri > Lophiiformes > Antennariidae > Antennarius > Antennarius maculatus. Next base: position 2,767,363 of record CM023615.1, read on the forward strand.
CACATTTTCCTAACTTAATTTCTGTCTTTGCATTTAATACAGAACTATCTTAACTGAACAATGTCTTTCAAAACTAGATTTAACTGTAAATAATGGCAGCATCACTGTTGTCTGCTAATGAAACTCTACAACCAGGGCAACGAATGAGCCTCACCAAAAGCCCACGTGTGATGTTGGATGTGAGGCTGAGGAGCTTGGGCATATTTAAAAAAAATTGAAAAGTTGGTTATGACTTGTCACACCATGTAAAGAACGGAATTAACATTTCACAGTAAATAAATGAAGAAAAACAAAAGTTGCTGTGGTCTGTCCCCAAGAAACCACGACAAACATTTGGAAGCATCATGCTTGGGTATAGGTAAATGTTTTGTTATCTCTGTCCTCCTTAATTCTGCCTGCCAGTATGGTAAATGAGATGTGTGTGTAGTCACACACCAAGTACAGGCAGGGTAAATGAAATGTGTGTGTAGTCACACACCAAGTACAGGCATGGTAAATGAAATGTGTGTGTAGTCACACACCAAGTACAGGCAGGGTAAACGAGATGTGTGTGTAGTTGCATCCTCACTACAGGGGTGGTATTTACCTGTTGTAAGTGATCAACCAGTCTTGGAGAAGTGCTGATTTTCATCCAGTGAAATAAAAATATAATAAAGCTATACATCCCTTCTCACATCGGTACTACAATTTTTGATTGGTTTAAATCAAAGTGAAAGGTCATGGATAGCCCCAGGTTTAATCAAACTCTGGCCTTCTTGCCCAAATTTATAGTGTCTTTCAATATTAACTGAAAAACATGTTGCTTAAACTATATGATTATCAAATATTTTTATGTGAAGGAAAGTATACATTTGGAGCTTAAATATAAAATTGTTTGTGACCAGTGAGAGTTGCTACAGCAGCAGTAGCCATATTGACTCAGGGAATTCATAGCAGCAGTCCAGGATGGCTTCTAGGGAGGAAAGAGTTAAGGATTTTATTTTTGTCAACATCTTTAAAACTAAGCATGGTGGTTTGAGAATCACTCGTCATCAACCCACAAACAACACGGATGATGACGGAAACAAAAATTTTAATGTGCCTGTAAAATGAGTGTACAAATAGCAAATAATATTTTGACTCAAAGGCTAGAATTATTAAAAAAAAAAAAACAAATACAGTATTTTCCGCAGTATAAGGCGCACCTAAAATTTTCTAATAAACCCGCAGTGCACCTTATAATCCGATGCGCCTTATATTTGGATTAATATTCCTATTAACATTGGTTAAAAACATGATTGCTGAAAAAAAGGCAGCAGTCTGGCCGGCAGTCATGCTGCACTACGCCACCAGGGGGCACCCTCACAAGGCACTCGGGCCTACTCTGTCTGACGGCAGAGCAGCCTGCGGAAAGCACAGAGGCCTGTATCATAAAGCTGGATTACGGTTTAGCGAGATAACTTCAGGCTTAACCCTGGTTCTTCGGTACCATAAAGGTGGCTGACTTTCTATCAGGCTATGTTGTCGCAGTAACCTATGCTGAACACCTAACCTGCTCCGGAGCAGGATAAGTTCAGGATAAGAGCTCAGCAGGTATAACAGCCCCTCCTAGTGACCAATCAGTTCTCTTGAAAAATGGGCTGTCCGTTTTATGAGAACCCGGTGGGTCTTGGTGCACAGCTTGTGCGAAGAGCGCTCAGGCACGAGAGAATATTTAGAGATTGCTCTAATCCGTTGGAATTGCCTGAACAATCACTGTACAAAAGTTACAGGTTTTGGGGAGAGGGGTTACATTACATCTGTCAGCTGCTGGAGCCTTACGTCAGTAATTTAACACACCGCAACCACGCGCTGACAGTCCCGCAGACAGTGTGCATTGCACTGAGGTGTTTTGCCACAGTTAATATATTTCTTAGTGATGTTCGTAATTATTATGATGTCCTTAAATCCCTCATTGGATGGGTTACAAGCAAGCCACAGATAAAATGCCATTAATCAATTATTTGTTTAAGTACATCATGGATTGATTCATTCATTCATAGGTACTTTTATGTACTCTGTTGGCGATGCTGAAAACCTCGAGAAGAACACATTATGTAGAGCTATTCATAAATCACATGCCATAACGAAAAATGTCGTACACATATACATTTATGGAACACACAAATGCTACTGTATTCAGATATACAAGTGCAGTCATAGTGGGGAAGTAATATTATAATGGCACTAACTTCCGCATTGAAAGTCGTCGATTTTTTGCCAGCGATCCTTGCGCCGTTTGGCAGCTGTAACTGTGTTGCTTTTTGCCTGGATTATTGATTTGTATTGCTCGTATTTATTATTATTGTTTGCTCCTCCGTTGTGAAATATGCGGCTCGGGCCGCTTTGTTGCATGTTTGCAATTGGTCGCATGCAGCAAACTCCGCCCTTTTTTTGTGAGCGCGCACAGATCTAGAGTGGACATGCCTGAATTGAATTAGTGAGTTGATAGCCGGCTTTATGGTACCGAACATCCAGAGGGCGGATGTCTCGGTAAGTGAAGCCAGATAAGTAAGAGGAAGCCCGGCTAGGTTAAGCAAGCTTTATGGTACAGGCCTCTGGTCCCTGGCTACGATTCCATAGCAAAACATTAGGAACTTTCAACAATTCTATTAATAAAGTTTGACTGACTGACTGATCTCAGTATTTCCCAACTACTGTGGCGCCGGAAATAACCCACTTTAAACTTAATTGGTCTAAAATATGCTATTGTTGAGTGTCAGTGCTGTAATATGGAATCTAGTGACGGTCTATTCTGTTAGTTTGTGGAAACACACGGAGAAACTGGCATAATGGTGAATGAAAGACCCGCAAAGCTGAACTTACAGCCTTTTCTGAAATTTCAAGAGCAGAGTCACTCCTAGACAGAGGTGTCTGGTGTGCTGCAATTGATTTGCGAATGTAGTTGATACCTGAAACAACACGTTACGGGGGGGGCATTTAGGCTTGGGTATTGTCTGCAGCGACGTGCTGTGAGATTCACGGCGGTGAGACACTGACGTTAAAGTCAGTTCTGTGAGTAAAACAGAGCGTCACATTTGCCAGTAAATTAGCAGCCTGACATTAAAAACTAGTTTAAAAATTGTTTACGACACACAGAAGCAAATAGCTGCACCTCACCTCCAAATGGACTACCGATCGACTGAAACAATATTTAATTAATAAAAAAAGACGAACGTCGGAGCTTAAATATCTGCTTTGGACTTCAGATCAGGAAATAATCTGCCCTGTTCGAACTGAGTGGTCCGCTCATAATGAATGTCACCAGTTTTTAATGTCAGGTTTTTTAATATGGCAAATACGCCACTTTGTCTGGCTCACAGAACTGACTTTTACGTCGGTGCCTCACCTCCGTGAACCTCACCACACATCACTGAGAGCCATAGAAATAAAATCTAATTTGACTATGTTTTTAGATAATTTTGTACTACAACATTTGGTTGTATTTTTATCAGTAAATCTCAGCAGCTAAGGAAAAAACCCATGCGTGTTAACTTCTTTCTAAGATGGCAAAGTGATGAAGTGATCAGGTTTCCTTGATGAGGCTCAGAATGGCTTCATTGAAATAACAACAGGGGTCGTTCACAGCTGATTGAAGGTACTCACAGTCATGAATGCTCCATCTAGTGGACGGATTGCGCAACTACAGCCACTATTTTTTAAAATCTATTTCAATATTTTTATTATATGCGCCTTACAATCCGGTGCGCCTTACATATGGAATACATTATAAAATAAACAATTCATTAAAAGTGTGACTTATAATCCAGTGCGCCTTATAGTGCAGAAAATACTGTACACAGATGCTAACTTTATTTCAGTATACAAACACAGTTCATAGAAGCGCAATGCAAAGGTGAGAATAACAACTTAAAATCATGAAAAACACTTTGCAGTAAATTTATGCGTTCCTCCTTTGGCCCGTCCCACATGTAAACCTCCTATTACATGAACATTAGGACATCTGGTCTTCCACTGCTGCATGGATGTTTGCGCTCGATTAGGAACAGATCATATCTTATGTCAGGCTGGGCTTCAGCCTCTGCCCATCACACATGTTCACCATTAACTGGGAGACCAGGGCACGGCTGCTGTTGTCTTGTGGGGAGGAAAGAATCACCAGTTCGTGAGTTTAAGGAATCAAAGCTGCATTTGGGAGATGGGAGTATGTGTGTTTGTGTGTGTGTGTGATGTGTGTGTGAGTGACAGAAGGGAGATCCTCGGTGTCTTGTTCTGTGCAAGTAATGCTGGATCTCACGTTGTAAGTCACATAATGGCTTAACCACAGAATGATTTTCAAGTCTGTATGAATGTATGTACAGAAGGTATATACGCAGGTTAAACGTGATGTAAATTCAAGCACACGTGACAGTGGGGGTGGCAGTAACTCAGTCCATTAGGTCTTGGGCGGCCGGTTTAGGCCCATGTGGACCAAAAATTGGACCAAAGTTTTCTCAAGGTCAAGGTCATCATCTCATTTTCATCCCCTTTGCTGCCCGAGTAATGTGCTTTTTGTTTCATCTTTCCATCTGCAACAGTTGAGAAGATATCTGGTGGACTAACGGACGGACAGACGGATGGACGAACACTGACAATTACAATATATTACCGCTTTGAAGCGGGATGTAACAAACACCTGGGTGAACACTACACACGTTACAGCAGAAGAGTGTATATGTTTGAGAGTCTGAAAGAATCCTGCAGCCTGAGAGTCATAAGTGAATGATACCCAACCCTAGCAGGTGGGCCGTACTGGAGAAATTGGGAGCAGCCCATTTACATGACAATCATCAGTATATTCCCGACTCTGATCCATTTTTTAAATATTTTGACATTATTGCACATCTCAGCTTGCACTGACTAAAGAAGGCATCAAATGTTCCACCATTTGCAAAAGATCCGAAAACAAGCTGGTCATGTTTATGGCATGTATTGAGTCAGGCTACACATTGTTGGGTTGAAACGGGTTCAGCCTGACCTCCTTCTCAGTGCACACAAAACCAACCCAAACTGGTTTGTGCTGGTACCCTGAAGGTCTACCGTGACATGAAGCATGAGATGAAATTGACACTTAGAAGTCAGGAGAAGCACCTGAAGTGATGCAGCCATCTGGAATTACTGGCCTGTACAGTCAGCATATCAGATTACCGTTTCATTTCATTTCCTATGTCCTGTCAAAAGGAAGCTGTTTCATATTATTGTTGGCTAGTGAAAACAAGGCAACTGAAAGTTAATTGTATCAACAATATATAGTTTTGGTAGCACTAAGTGTCATGGTGTCTGTCAACACTTGTTTATTTTCAATTCTATTCATTTTGAATGTTTTCCTGGAACATCCAGGAAATGATTGTAATCATCTCATCTTCGGCCTCTTTGACCAGGGTGGATAGGATCAGGAATGAGTACATCAGAGGGACAGCACATGTTAGAGGTTTTGGAGATAAAGTCAAAGAGGCCAGACTGAGATGGTTTGGACATGTCCAGAGGAGAGATAGTGAATATATTGGTAGAAGGATGCTGAGTTTTGAACTGCCAGGCAGGAGGCCTAGAGGAAGACCAAAGAGGAGGTTTATGGATGTAGTGAAAGAGGACATGAAGGTAGTTGGTGTGAGAGAAGAGGATGCAGAAGACAGGGTTAGATGGAGGCAACTGATTCGCTGTGGCGACCCCTGAAGGGAAAAGCCCAAAGGAAAAGAAGATAGGTCAGAAAAACGTTGTCTTGTCTTCAACTGCTTCTTCAACATTGCAGGTCACAGGGGTTGCTACAGGCTAATAATATGATATTATATGTTTTTATTCTGATTTATTTCACAGAAACATGATATTATATGCTTTTAATAGTTTTCTAGTGATATTCTGTTTCCAGTATTTGTGATAACAGGATTCCCCTTTTTTCATGTCTGCACAAAGCTTTTCCCTCTTATGTTGTACAGACTTATCGTCTGCATGAGAGTTGGTTTATAGTTGACTAATGAGCAGACACCAGGACATGGTGATAATACTGAAACTGAAGTGACACATGCTGTTCATTCACTGAAGGCCAGTTTTCAGAAGCACATAGAGACGTAAAGGGTTTTTCTTTTGCTTATCTGTGAACCCTCTTGAAGAGTATGGACAGCGACAGCAATTAATACACATTACTGCCAAGAATGATAGACATGGCAAAATTTTGATAAGACACCCATTCTGGGTCCAGAGGCTTTTCTGTATCATGGTGTAAAGTTACCAATGTCGCTCTGCAGTCTTTACTAATTATCACTCTGTGATTACAGCACTCACCCAGGGACCCCGGGAAGCCTGCAGAAGGAATGATGCTGATGGCACTCAATGAAGGAAGCATAACAAGGAAGTAACCTTATGCAATAGGGAGAAGGCTACATGAGAGAAGAACATGGCATGAAGACATGCTGGAGAGCTGAAGAAGGAGCACTGAGACTAAATATGTAGAAGGGTGGGAATGGTGCAGGAGTAGGTGAAGGATCGAGAAGCCAAAAGGCAGGAAGAGGCAAAAGCCCTATTTAATCCACCCGGACATTCTACGTAAAAACCATGATGGGTAATGGGGGTCTGTTTTGTTACACCTCTGTGATGGTGATGGAGGTAGTATTGTTCTGAATCACACATCTGTGTAAACATGAGGTGAAAAGGCAGGGCAGGGCTGTGACGTCATATGTGCAGCCCAAACACAAGCATGTACGAGTTAGCACCTGACTAAAGAAGAAAATAAAAAGAAAATGGCTTTGCACAGAAGTCAGGTGACATGTTTTTTTTTTTAATGCAATACAACAGATAACACATTCACTGCACAAACAATGAGTGTGACATGTCCAGGACAGTCACTGTGATCTGCTGGATTTGTGAATGGATGATATGGAATCAATAACAAACACAAAAAGAAGAAGCAAATCAAAAGATGTAATAAAATTTTAATAGTGGTGGTTATAATAAAGATGGTATTCAGAGCAGTAACTGCATTATTGCTCTGAATACCATCCACTGGTAGGGAGGGCGTTGGCTTTGAGCTCCAGGTCAGCAGAAGTCCAGCAGCAAATACTTTCGTCAACCTCGAAATAAAGGGGATTTTTTTTGCTTTGTTCAATTATTTTCTCGGGTTTTGGCTTGTTTTTAATACGTCTAAAGCTGATTTAGCAGACTCTGCTGGTTTGGTTGCTGTGGAAACCAAATGCTCAGACTTCTTGCCTGCTCCTGTCATCAGCTGAACAAATCAAAATTTTAAAATAGAATTTAGCAATGTAGACTGTTTTATTTCAACATATGAAATAATATTAGTGAGTAGTGCACAGCAGCTGACAGGAGTCCTATTTGTTTCCACTCAAATGGTTGGTTGGGCTGACGATGATTTAACGCGAGCCTGGGGAAAATGTTATCTGCCATATTCATATCCATTATTCAGACCTACTGGGAGGATAGATCTACCTTACTGGATGCTCAAAATTGATTTTACATAGCATTATGAGCCACAGCTCTCCCACAACTGGATATAAACTTAGACTGGTGTTAGATTGGCTGCAGAAAACTGTGATTGAACACCACCACCAAAGATTCAGCACAGAGTCTCCAAGAACTCTAATGGTAGCTGAAGGCTTCATCTAACTAAGATGACTTCATCTGCAAAAATGAGTTTTGCAGGGCATAGATCATAGAAGCATGAACAGTATTCAGATTACAACAGACCACACTATATGTGGAGGTGGTTGTGAACCACAATGCGACATTTTAGCTCCTCTTACCTCCTCAAATCACAATGCAGAGGAATCAGGACAAGGAGAAAGCTTTTCCCTCAGTGTCCTTTTCTAGGAAGGGGAAACTTTCTGGAGAACAGATCATGTTCTCACATGGACAACTAACCAGTGCCATGTCATTGTTTCCCACAACGATGATGGTTGTCATATATCTTCTGTCCTGAGGTGAACAAGAACTAGTACATGTTAATCCATGTGGACTGAACGTTAGTTGCAAGAAGCCTTTGGGAAGCCTGAAAATTGTTTTATTGGTATCTGTTTAAGTCAAAGTCAGCTTTATTATCAAGTGTACCATCAAGTGTACTATATATATATATATATATATATATATATATATATATGACATGAAGCACAGACGAAATTGGAGTCCTCTCTGACCTATGGCAAACAGGCAGTATAACACAGACAGTACAACAGGCAGTACACCAGGCAGGACAACAGGTAGTACAACACAGGCAGTACAACACAGGCAGAACAACAGGAAGTACAACTGGTAGTACAACACAGACAGTACAACACAGGCAGAACAACACAGGCAGTACAACACAGGCAGTAGAACAGACGGTACAGCACAAAGTATGAGATGAAACACAAAGGGATGGTAAATATCTCTATACACTCTAATCCCGTAGGGGAAGTGACGTGTACGCAGTCCCTGAGTTGACAGGAGGAGAGAGAGAGAGAGGTAGTCAGGTAGTGGGGGGAGGGCAGGCCAGGGTGAGGGTAGAGTTAATGGTACTTATGTAAAGTGGATATTTTTTGGAGTTTTGTTGGGTTTCTGTCTGTTAAAGTGGCTTGAAATGTCAGATGATGTGATTAAGTGCTATATAAATAAAGGCTGATTGATTGATTTTTTCCACGTTTGAAAACACTGGATGAAAGTTCAGACTAAAATCAGGAGGAATTATTACACTTTTCTATAGGTAGACATTTACCACATTTATAGACATACAATATATTATAATGTTCTACAGTTGGCCTGTTCATGTTTTGTGGGATTAGCCCACAGAATATGCTCAACCACGCTGAGCAAATGTGCCCTTTGAGGGACGTTCATTTCCCATCTTGTAAAAACAATTTTATCCTTTTGGTCACTACCCAGAGCTAGTGACCAGGTGAATATTTGAACATAGATCAACTGGAAAATTGACAGCTTCCTCTTCCCTGCTATAATACCAGCATCACAGTGTTACTGTTGGTTGTTTACCTAACCACCTTTCCATTTCATCTGAGCTGAAGTGGAACTGGCGATCACTGATCACGTTCATCTGTGTCTGCCCGACTCAGACTGGCCACATGCTAATGATTTTAATTAGAGGCTATAATTAATATTTCTAGGGTTCTTATGTCATTCTGTACTTATTTTAAAGTAATCTCCATGTTCTTCAGTAGTAGAACGCTTCATTATACCCTGCTTACATCCAATCTAGCATTGTGACTGAAATGTATGTGACTCTTGTGTCTACTTAAACTTTGTAATTTGACATGAGCAAATTTACGTTTTGAACTGGCAAAGCATTCTGACAGTGCTGACCTTTTAGGTCTTGATATTTTACTGTGCTGGATTGTGAGGCAACTGTATGACTGACCTTCACATATGTTCTGTTCCTGGTCAGACAACAAACAGCAACGGAGAAACAGACAGGGGGCAGCAGTCCGTTACTCCAATGCAGTGGGCAAAGTCAAGGGCTAACTAGTAATTATGGTGGTGTCTGACGCACATCAGTTACATCATGCTTTTCTGACAGCTGTGGGGTAGGAATCACTGAAGGCGCAAACATACTGGGGGTAATTTTTCCATACAAAGAGACAGAAATTCAAATAATGTTGTGACATAAAAGCTTATCAGAATTCAGATTCATGTCAAGATATTAGTAGAGCATTGATGCAGAGGTGGAGGACATGCTTACTGTAGCAGTGTGTTGATATTGTGTGTCTCTTGATAATGGATTTCTGACATAACTCGGATTTCAGCAGGAGGTCAGTCATGGATAATGATTGAAGGATTTGTTAGACATAATTTTTGTTGGTATGTTAGCGCTCAAAAACATCACTAGATTCTGGTCTTTGTTTTCTAACTCTCAACCAGAAAACAGAATCCACTCTTTCATCAACTCTGGTTTGAATGACTGCAATGTAATCCTCCTCAGGGGACCAGGCAAGGTTCTGGGCAGGCTGCAGTATGTCCAGTGGTTCTCATTCCGGCTAAGCCTTGGCACCATATCACCTCATTCCTCATCGAGCTTTGTTGGCTCCCAGATGAGTCCTGCATCCGTTGCAGAACCATCTTGTTAACTACAAATCCCACCATGCGCTTAACACCCAGTATCTGACTGACCTTCACAGATCTCACGAGATTGCTTTTGGTCCTTTCCTCTAAAAAAACGATTACAGTAGTGCGTTAACAGGCCCTACGCTCTGAAGCTCACTATGGAGTGGGATTTGAAATGTCCCATCTCTGGACAGTAAAACACTCTTTAAAATCCACCTGTTCTCTAGGGCATTGACCACAACATCACCTTCTCTCCAGCCGACATCCCTATAGAAGTTTCTATTCTTAGCAGCTTCAAGCAGCCTTCTTCTTCTTCTAATTATTATTATTATTATTATTATCCATCCATACATTTGCTGCCGCTGTATCCGCCATAGCGGGTCACGGGGAGCTGGAGCCTATCCCAGCTGACATAGGGCGTTAGGCGGGGGACAGTCCGAGCACGAGGCCAGTGCACCGCAGAGCCACACACAAAGACAGACGACCATTATTATTATTATTATTATTATTATTATTATTATTATTATTATTATTATTATTATTATTACAGAAGTGTCACAGAGGGCAGGCAAATAAATATATAAACTAAAACACCCTGTCAGCAAGCTGACTTACTATCTTCATGTCTTCATGTCGGACATGCAGTTACTTTGCTGAGGGCCTGTAAATACAGTAATCCCTTGCGCATTTGCGCATCAACGCACTCAACTTCACCTCATCGCGGATTTTTAGTAGGTAGTCACGTGATACCGTACGCGCATTGCATTGGCTGATGGCATCTGGACGTGTGCTACGTTCTATGAGTCTCGGAACACAGCGGACTTCTGTGAGACACAAAAGTGTTTTAAACAGTCTGTCAGAGTGTGGGAAAAGGTAATACAGATATAAGGTGGTTTAATATCAGTATGGGGATATCAGTACCGTAAATAATAAGGTAAATTATTTGTCGCTATATCGCGGAACTCGTTATTCACGTGTGGTTACCGTGAGGAACGAGGGCGCACTGTAGTGTGAATACTGAGAAATGGCAAGTTGTTGTTTTAGCTGTATTGTAACCCCTTCTTCCTTTTACACAAGCAGCTCATTAGTTTGACCTCTATTTCAGTGAACGTAAAGCAGGACTTCCATTTCAGTAAACACGTTTGTAGACTTTCCAGCCCCGCTTGCCTTGTTCAGTGAGCGTCTTCTCTTCTCGGGCAGAAAGGGCTCAGTTCACCTTGACAGCCCAGCCCCAGAGATAGGATCTGTGTTCAGACAGCTGAAGTAGTGAACACCACAGACTTGTGGAAAGCACAAGGCCAACAGGTTGAAAGAACTGGAGAGGAGGGGTGAAACACAGAGGTGGAGGGATGCTTTGGATTGTATCTGAGAGCTGCAGAGGGAAGAAAAACACAATACACCAATGGGACGACCACAAAGGGAAAGAATTGTGTGAATGCACATTAAGAGTCTGTGTAGACTCCTTTCCCGAATAGCAGATTGTACATAAGTGTAAAAAATGGGGTTGTACATGTGCAAGAAGCTAGATGGATAACTAGATAGTATGATGAAATTTACATGACCACACAGGGCTGATATCTACACCCGCCTGGTGGAGCTCTACCCTGACACACCTTTGAAGTCTGAACTCAGCTTTTTCTTCAACACTGGATGATCTCTAAGTCTCTCTCTCTCTCTCTGTCTTCCACATACACACATGCACGCACACACACACACACACACACACACACACACACACACACACACACACACACACACATATCTCTGCACATGCAACACAGCAGCGATCATCACACTGCCTCCCTGTGCAGGCCTCACGCAGTGGGAAGCGAACCAGTGATGAGTGTGTTGCTCTGCAGATGAGAAGTCAAAAGCATTAAACTTGCAGTGGCTTGGTCTGCTTGTGCATCGGTAATTATTGCATATTATTACCCATCCACAGAGGTGCACCCAGCTGGGGTTTGGCAACGCTTCGTTTAACGAAGGACTGGAGGACTTGCTCTTCTCATGTCTGCTCCTGAATTAGTCATAGGAGAGGGTGACGGACAATAAATGACTTTTCTGTGTTCAAAGGAGGACGCCAGATTAATTTAGAGTCATGGAAGTCATGGAGTCGAGGTTTTACAACAGAACACGTGAGAGAAATCACACTGGATAAAACTGAGGAAGACTCTTTAACTTCATCCTCTTGGTGCTTGTGTCTTTCCTCTCTTTTCTGTGCCATTGCCTCAATCATTGACATTTACTCGTGTTCCTGCCTGAAACTGTGATGAATGGATGTGATCTTCAGCACATAACTTGCGTTACTTTGTTAAGACCAATCTGTCCTGCTTAATCCTGATTGTTTCAAAGAAAATATAATCAACTGATGGGTGATAAAATACAGTAACTTGCATTGATCGCTATTCAGAACTGAAATTTGATGACAATTTTCACTGAATGTTCGTCCCTTTTGTTGAAGAGTACAAAACATTTTTTGTAGATGAGCTTTGGAAGCTCAGCTGGAAATTTAGACTGCACCATCCTGTCTGGAACTCACTGAAACTCATGTCATTCTAATATCTGATGTACCTTTAATAACGTTCTCTCCCATCACCGACAAAATATATCCTGTAAGTTATCTGCTTTCTACACCTCACCCCACCTTATCCAGGTTTCAGCTACTGCCACGGAGAGTCATTGCCCAAGACATGCACCGCTTCCCCCAAAACCACCACCCCACTCCACCCATCTCCACGTTTAGCCCTAGGGCTGGATATCTATAATTCATCTTTTATCTGGCATTCGCAGTCCTGCTTGCTGTTCCATACATCCGTTACCCACTTCACAGGGTAAGCCGCCTGCTGCCAGTTGCTTTAATATGAGTCTCACAGGGCACCTAGATATTGATTGTAATCCAAGGTAAACAGCCTGGTTTGCATAATCGTGCTTTGCACAAGTGAGTGTTGGAGGAGCGGAGGCTGTGGCGCTGGGGCATTGGTGTCAAGGGGATACGGCGTGCCAAACTGGCACCAGCAGTACTGCTTCATAAGATCTTAATAGCAACAGGGGGCACGACCCAAGAGTGTATCAGAGGAAAAAATGTCGTTACCGTTGTTTCTGTGTAGAAGTTGGAGTTGCAACAAAAAAAAAAGCAGAAAGCTTGACCACACAGCGTGATGCTTTTATTTTTCTGGGATCCATGCAGTGTGTTGAATATTAATCCTAACGTAGGAGGTCATAGACAGTTATTTAGAGTCCATGACGTGGAAAGATAATAACTACCAAATATGAAGAATAACTAATATATATTATACTGCTATGACAGCTTCATGGTTATTATCACACCTGTCTGCCTGCTGTTTTACATCTATTGTTACTTAAGACGTTTCTGGTTACCAGCAGTTACTGTAGTTGTATTACAGCGTCGTACATAACATTAGTAGGTCAACTTAATCTTTTTAACTTCCAGTCAACCACACACCAGAAATGTTTCTTGTCTCTTATTTAGCTATTCACAATCAGCTGCAAGGGTTTAAAGTGAAATATACACGAATCCCCCGTTACTCGTGGTTAACGCGTTCCAGGACCACCCGTGAAAAATGAAATTCTGCAATACAGCGAAAATTTATTTTATTATTTAGAGTAATTTAAACATTTATGAACCCTCCTTATACTGATATTAAACCACCTTCTATCTATATTACCTTTTCCCACACTCTGATAGGCTGTTTAAAGCACTTTTGTATTAAAGAAAAGTGTTTCTTTAATACATGGAAGTGCGCTGCGTTCCATGAGTCTCAGAACGCAGCACACTTCCGGGTGCTGTCAGCTTCATGGTTATTATCACACCCGACTGCCTGCTGTTTTACATCTATTGTTACTTAAGACGTTTCTGGTAGCATGCAAGTATGGTATCAAGTGACTACCTACTGAAAATCTGTGATGTAGTGAAGTCGTGCATCTTGAAGTGCGAATACATGAGGGATTACTGTATCTGCCTAGGAAAGTACAAATAAATTGAATTTAGACCAGCCGTCTTTTGGTCACTGTCCACAAATACTGTAGTAAAACAGAAGACATACTAAAAAATCCACACATAGCTGACTGTTCTATTGGAGTAAAAAAACAGCCTGTTTTACTTTATTGTGTACCGTGTTAACTGTCTTGATTATAATGAACCACTAAGGAGTAGAGGCTAATGGGAACGCTTGTGTCTAATCCTACATTCATGTGGACTGTTCTAGACCAACTGGAACAAACACAGTGTTGAAGTTGAGTATTTCATGAAATATGGTGGACAAAAGGCACAGGTGATGGTGGCACAGGTGATGGTGGAATAGGTAATGGTGGCACAGGTGATGGTGGCACAGGTGATGGTGGCACAGGTGATGGTGGCACAGGTGATGGTGGCAGGAGGTGGACTGACTTGGGACCTGATCAGAGTTGTAATCGTCTCTTCTGCAGCCACTTTTTTCTGTCATGGTCCTGTTGAAGCTGGCTTCAGGTGAGACACAGGGTACACCCCAGCTCATCAATGCGTACATTTCCTTCAGCAATGTAGTATTGATTATACAATGTAATATTAATTATAATCATGGTTTTTTTGTTGTTGTTGTTTTTTGTTTTTGTCTTGTCTGCATGTATTCTCATAGTTTAACCCCATAAAAGGGGGTTAACCTTTTATGAGATCAATGCTTATTTTAGTCTTGCAGCAAAATCTTTCATATATTTTTTTGGAAAAAAAAAAAATTATAATCATGTTTTAACAACAGAAGCCTTCTTTTTGTTCCTTTACAGTCAATGACGCGTCAGCAGTAAAGAAAGCCATTCTAGTTTTCCACCTGTTTATCCTCATTACTATCTCCATATGATTCATCACTGAGCTCAATATTACAGCGTATAAAAAGTGGAACACACTCCCCGTCTTCGGGAACAACTACAGTGGTTGAGATGATTATACTACCCTAAAGAAAACCTAAATTAAATATACTGGTGTTTCCCAACTCCCCAGGCTCAACAAGCCTGACAGTGTTTCTTTATATCTTACTGAGAGAGAAAAGAACTCTAGTGGTGTTCATACAGCATGAGACCGCACCTGTTTTGATCAGTTCAATATGGACAAGTTTATTTCACAATAGTTGCTAAGCATCATAAAATAAATGTTTTGTTTATAAGGACACTGAAATATAAATACCATATTGATTAATCTATTAAACCTCCCCTTAATATCATGTAGATTTTTCCAGATTTGACAGAATTAACTTTATCTCTCTTGATTGATTTGAAATGATTGACCAAGTTTGAATGTGAGTCATAAATTTAAGAAAATATTCAATCTAATCTGCAGATACTCCTTTAGATACAGTAGAGACAACTGGATTTAAAGTCAAACCTCATCACTGATTTTATTAAAACATATAAATAGCATTAGACAAGTTGGAACAGGACAGGAGCAACTAACTGGAAAAGTTATGGGACACTGAACACCAGTTTGGACCATTCCACCGTTAGAATTTCACTGGTAATAGGTGTTTTCTTCTTTGTTGGCTATTGATGGCCACATAAACATGTTGTGTTAGGGGTGATGGGGTCGGAGCTGGTAAAGGGGGTGAGAGGGCAACAATTTCATCTTTCTTAACCCCTTACTTGCACTATGCCCATTGTTGAAGCTGACTTTCACTTTCTTTAACATCACAAATACGGACCTGGAGAATCTTTTTATTGCACTGATGCAATCTCTCCACCAAAAGACAGACAGACGGACAGACGGACAAGAACACCTGGAAAACACAGTAATACACTAATAAGCTGACAACAACCAGTCAGGCTCTTGTAAAAGCCAGCAGTAAATACTTTCAAACTTTGTGTGTGATGATTATTCCCAGCATCTGGGGGAATCTGAAACGGACTGTGTGTGTGTGTGTGTGTGTGTGTGTGTGTGTGTGTGTGTGTGTGTGTGTGTGTGTGTGTGTGTGTGTGTGTTTGTGTGTGTGTGTGTGTGTGTGTGTGTGTGTGTGTGTGTGTGTGTGTGGGTGTGTGTGATTGATGTAAAACCATAAGTTAGATTCACAATGCCAAATAACTCAACAAGGTTATGTAAGAACATATATATGGACATCTTCCTTCTATTGTGCATTGATGGTGGGATTAGTAGTTGAAACGTTGAGGTTTCCAGGAGAAGAGACGCTCAGAGCTGTCTTTGCTCCAGCTGCCTAGAATCCATGACCTTGGGTGGCCTAAATTGTTTCCTCTGGCTTTCTTTGTAGTTGAGCGAGTCTCTCTGTACTTCTGCCAGATCAGTTTGGAACCAGACCTCTTCAGTGACTGTTGTTGTCCTTCTGCTGCCCTGCAAAGGTCAGAAGAATTAACACATACCTTTCAGCTCCACGAGGGTAGTCGCGGCCTCAGTGCTATTTCAGTCATTTACAGCTCTGTCATTTTCACAGAGGACACTTCACAGAACAAGAGCTCCCACTGGGACGAGCTGACATTGGAAATCAAGCACAAAACAGGTGAACTTTGTGAGAATAAAGAAGCATTATGATTCCAAATATTTAAAACATTGCAAAATTGACAACAGAACATTTGGTATTATGTCAAAGATGTCTTGTATTGTATATGGATATGATGCTTACAAAGGCAGTGGTTAAAATACAATAAAAATCCCATGTGTGTTTCAAGATGCCCAGCTTCACTTCATCGCGGATTTTTGTTAGGTAGTCACGTGATACCGTACGCGCGTGCTATTGGCTGACAGCATCCAGAAGTGCGCTACGTTTTGAGACTCACAGAACGTAACGCACTTCCGTGAAACTCAAGTGCTTTAAACAGTCGATAAGAGTGTGGGAAAAGGTAAGACAGATAGAAGGTGGTTTAATATCAGTAAAGGGAGGGTTCATAAACGTTTAAATTACTGTGAGTAATAAAATAACCAGTTTGTGGCTATGTTGTGGAATTTTGTTTTTTGCGGGTGGTCCTGGAACGCATTAACCGCAAGTAACGAGGGATCACTGCACATCAGTTCTTTGACAAATAAGTAGATTAAACATGTTAAAACAACTATATTTACTGCTCTTGAAGCCTGAATGACCGAAAAATTCAATATTCAGCTGGTGTTCTGTAGGGTCTCGGGGTCCTGCTCGTTCTACTATGAGTAGATGTCTCTCTTTGCTGAAAAGACAAACTGTTCACGGCAAAGCAATGTCACTCTACCTTCAGCCATTGTTTCCACAGGCGTGCCAAAATGTCTTGAAAATGTTCACACTTGTGCAGATAACATAGTGTTGATGGCAAACCCCCCTTGTATGGAGATCGTATCTCAAGCTGTCCTATCTAGTAAAAGCAGAAAATTGGCCCCCAAACATTTTAAGTAATGTTCAAAACAGCTCACTGCCTGTTCCATCTTTACTTCTTGTCAGAGCTTTTTTGTGTACTTCTCTTCTAAGACAAATTCCCTGAGCCTCACTGTTGGCTGATCTGCTGCGGTTCAGCCGTACATTACATGAGCCCACGGTGAGTGACAAGTTGAATAGCAGGAATGAGACCTGAGCTGAGCTAACTGATAAATAAATTATGCTTTCAGATGAGTGGAACTGAATTTTTATGTCCAGGCTGCTGCATAATATAATTTTGATCCATTTCATGGAGACTACTGTGTGAAGTAAGAATGACCGGATTGTTTGAGACACAGGTGAAAGCTGACCATTGTCATACCCTGATGAGACACAGGTGTCACCTTCTATTTCACACCCTATGCTAATGCCATTAGTGCCTCTAAGAACAGAGAGCAGCAGAATACAATTAATGAACATTTGTCATTTGACTCACTGGTGTGTGAATGTGTGTGATTGCTTCGGAGAGACCGTTGGCTGGGATTGGCTGCCACGTTTCCATCAGTCTGCCCCAGGGCACCTGTGGCTACACATGTAGTTTACCATCACCAGGTAAGAATGAGGAGTGAATGAATAATGAATCCACTGTAAAACATCTTCGATTGTATAGAAAAGCTCTACATAAATACAATCCATTATTATAGTTGAAAAGCAGGAAGGAAAATGCTTGCAAAAGAAATAAAGAGTTAACTTTATTTTGCCAAAATACACGTGGCATGAAAAGCAGGACGTCGGGAGTCATCAGGTTTTTTTCATTAATCGTGAGCAGCTTGTATCCTGTAAATATAAGCAACTGAGTTTCATTGCAGGTGTCAGCTGTGTGGAAGGAAACTTTATGCTGATCCTAAAGGGACAGTAAAGTCAAAATGAACCAGGTGTGTATTTGAAGTACATACTTAAACAAACGTTTTGGTGGCATTTTTATTTTTTTGTGATCAATTGGGACTTGGAAAGAGCGCCATGACAGTGGAAGTGACGCAATCTACCAGAATGTATTTCATCTTTTGTGCTTGATTGGGTGTTTCTTTTTAACTATAGTGATACTGTTTTTCTATTTGTATTCTCTTGTTTTTTAGAAAAGTCTCCCATGGACAAGTGAGTCCCATGGAAAATTAGCACTTGTGCTAACACACTGTAAATGACGCATCTACGAGTTGTGCAACTGTGCAATGAGCAATGTGATTGTTATGTCCATGTCAAAGAAATAAACATAAACATAAACATTAATCGTAGACTTCGGTGGGGGAATCCATATCAGTGCCGTTATATAAATATACAGCAAGCGACAACGTAACAAGCCAACATTATCACAGTTATTTATCAAGAAATCATCTGAAATCATATGCTGACCCTCTAGAGTTTCAGTGGATTGTTTGAGCTGCTGCTATTTGTCCTGCATGCTTCTGTAGTTCTTAGCTGTAGTTCATTTTTTCATGATGATAAACAAAATATATATCACTTTAAAATGAGTTTACCATCCCTTTAAAGTGACTGTTGCTCATGACTACTGCAATGATGGTGGTCCACACGTGGATCCATCACCTTGATTCTTCACTGCGCCAGGAAGCAGAAATGGTGAATGGTGAAGTAGTGTAGGTTTTGTTACACTTAAGTAACACCTTCAGCCTTAAGAGCATGATAGTCCTTAATTCAGATGTGTGTAACTTGAAAAATGCCATACAGTAATCTCTGGCTTATTGGCGCTTTAAGAAGCACGGCTTCACTACATCACAGATTTTTAGTAGGTAGTCACGTGATACCGTACACGCTTGCTATTGGCTGACAGCATCTTGAAGTGCGCTGCATTCCGAGACTCTCAGGCCCCGTACACATGATGACGGATTTTTTGAAAACGCAACTTTTTTGTTGCGTTTACACCTTCCGTCCACACGACAACGCAGATATCCGGAACGAAAACGCAACTTTTCGAAAACGCTGGCCGAGGTGGATTTTTTTTTAAAAACGCTGGGTCTCTGTTGTCGTGTGGACGGGGTATCTGCAACTTTTTAAAAATGCTGAGGTCTTGCCTGCGACAAAAACCTCTGTGACGTCATATTTATGGGCCCATGTGTTGTGACAACAAAACACGGAGGATTCCTATTGGATAAAATTTGACTCAATACTGCCACCACATGGTTTGGCATGCTTATAGCTGTCTTCGAAAACGCACTGGTGCGTTTACGTGTGGACGGAGATTTTTTTGAAAACGCTGTCGTGTGGACGCAAATCGTTTTCGGTGCGTTTTTAAAAAGTTGGGTTTTCAAAAAAATCCGTCATCGTGTGGACGGGGCCTCAGAACGCAGCGCACTTCTGTGTATTAAAGAAACACTTTTCTTTAAAGGTCTCATATTATGCTTTTTTAAATTGATGTCATTCAGCTGCCAGATGTCCAACTACACTGTATTTGAAATGTCTTGCCTCAAAAGTGATCCGTGGTCCTCAACATCTTTGATTGAGTATTGATAAGTCCTCTTCCGCTCTCTAAAGATCTGTTTTGAAGTTGTGTAGTTCTCAGCTCCCTATTTCCACCCCTCCCCCTCTGAGCCTTCCTGATCTCCCTCCCCCCTCTGGGCTGACCAATCAACATTGCCCTCCCCCACGCGTTCACGTGCATTTGTTTACTTGCCCCACTCGAACGCGCCTGCATTACAGATCGATGGATCGCCATAGTCTGGAACTTTTTTAACTTTCAGTAACTTTCAAATTTTTCGGCGCTGACTGACTCAGTCTTTTCTCATTGTGTACACATGATCGGACCGGCAGGTGAGATAATTACATTCCGCTTCAAAGCAGTGATGTATTGTGATAGTTAAAGCTGTTCATTCATTCATTTTCTACCACTTTGTCCGCCGCAGCGGATCACGGGGAGCTGGAGCCTATCCCAGCTGGCAAAGGGCATGAGGGTGGGGACCCTCCGGGCACAACGCCAGTGCACCGCGGAGCCACACAAAAAGATGGACAACCACGCATACACACACTCATCCTTACGGGCAATTTGGGACCGGCCAATTAACCTGAAGTGCATGTTTTTGGAGGTGGGAGGAAGCCGGAGAACCTGGAAAAAACCCACGCAGTTGCGGGGAGAACATGCAAACTCCGCACAGAGCGGGACTCGATAACACTGGAGACAAGGTAACGCAAGCTAATGAAACATTGGATTTTACCTTGTATTTGTGTGTGTGTGTGTATGTGTGTGTGTGTGTGGGGGGGGGGGGGTGTGGGGGTGTGTGTACACGTAGCTGTCCAATCACTTAGAAGAACTAAAGCTGCTTTCATTCACCAAAAAACAGACAATTTTTCTGAATTAGTAATTAATGTGCAACTGGTTATGTGTTCGCTGTGATGCTGGGGAGAGCCTCGGGCGGACACACACACACACACACACACACACACACTCACACACACACACACACACACACACACACACACACCTGACTGCTAACTAGTTAGCAAAATGCTAGCATAATTCAACAGCTTGTGAGCTTTCAGTGTGTAGCTTTGAGCCAGGTCATTACCACACATCGCTATGTAGCCTAATCATGAACCATTCGCGTGCACACACACACACACACACACACACACACACACACGTACACACACACACGTACACACACACACGCACACACACACACACGCACACGCACACACACACACACACGCACACGCACACACATACACACGCACACACACACACACACAAACTCACACACATGACTCAGTTAGCAAAATGCTAACTGAGTTGAACAGTTTGTGAGGAACTTTCAGTGTGTAGCTCTGAGCTAGGACATTACCGTACAATGCTAACGTAGCTTGAACGAACTCCCCCCTCGGGGATTGCCACACCCTTAGGCAACCAATCAATATCGTAAATCACTCTGTCCATCAATAAAGTTCTACTCTTTCTCTCTCTCAATCACAGAGTGACATTTGTGACATTTTCTTGACAATGGTGAAACACACAGATGCATACACATCAGCCTCTTCTCTGTGCGCCGCAGGCTGTCCATATACCTAATATATCATACTCATTAATCACCCCGCAAAATACTAAATACATTCCCCATATTCTGTACATGCACTACCAGTTGTATTTTAGTCGGAAGGCAACACATTCTTACGCACATTATACATCCACATCCTTACTTTTATGCACTTTTGCCTACCTGAAGCACACAGATACACACACATCAGCCTCTTCTCTGTGCGCCGCAGGCTGTCCAAATAAACAATATGGCATAGCTACCCGTGCCTTCTTCAGGACCCCTAAGGCCATCTGGCTGCCCAAAGTCCCTGTGTGAGCTCTGCCCATTGTACCCATCCATTCTTTACTAAAATACTACATTTGACATTACATATGAACAGAATATGAACCCACAAAATAATAAACTCAAATAATAAAAATTACAAAAACAATACAGGGTGATAGGGGGTGCTCTGTGTTTAACATATGTCCCACACATATCTGGTGACTTTTTTTTTTTTTTTTAAATAGTCTTTCCCTGTTTCTTCTATACAAAAGAAAATGAATTTCTCCCAGTACTTTGCTTTCCAAACCATAATTTGCCAGTAGAGCAGATGGTCGTATTTTGGGGTCCTGAAATGCTCAGTAGTGGATATAACTCATCCACTCACTCTCTTATCAAGGTGTTAGAATAGCAACGTCATACCAGGTTGATAGTTCTAACAATGGCTCATTTTAGTCAGCAATCAAAATGCAGGAAAGCCTCTGTCTTTGAATCTCTGGCAGACCTGTGACCTGTCCTTATGGTGCAACCCAAAAGCTATTTAACATTTTCTTCCACAACTTTTGCCACATTTACAAGACAAAGAGCTTTATTTGTCATTATACAGGGATGGTACAATGAGATTTAAAGGTCAGATGTAAAGTTGGTCTAGAGCCGCTGCACTCTGGGTGCGCCGCCACTACAGGCCAACATGAGCTAATATTCCTTAAATGCATGTTTTTCTTGATATTGGGGGCAAACTGGAGAAAACCCATTCAGACACCGAGAGAACATGCAAACTCTTCACAGAAAGGCCACGGTGGAAATGATGGGGTTTGAACCCCTGACCTTCTTGCTGTGAGGCAGCAGTGCTAACCACTACTCCACCGGTGGCACGGTGGAGCGTTTAGTTATTTATAGGTGGAAGGTGGGTGGATTTTTGCCACACAAGAGCCAAAAACTGAAGTGTTGCCTTTTTTACTTTGATATGTTATTTTTTCATTCAACTTTAGACATAAATATGTTCTGTACTGAGGTGGTGCCTTTTGCTGTTGATGAACTACTATTGTTATTCCTGCATTACGTCGTTAATGTCCTGGTTATTTAGAACTTTTTAAACCCACCATTCCTGTCCAGTGGGTGTCCATCATAACGCCAGCCTGTACTTAAGCATGTATTTTGACAATGTTGAATCAGGAAGGCCTAAAGGTGGAGAGGGACGCCAGCGCGTCGTCTGTCCAAGTCCACCTCGCAGCTGAACTAATTGATGTGCTGCCAAACAGACAGGAAGCATGAATCAGCCTTTACATGTGCAGCTGGGGAAGGCAAAGAAATGCTTAGACTGTGTGCAGAGGAGTAAATGTTTCCTTCTATCAGCCAGTTTTATCAAAGTTAAACTGCCTTGGAGCATATATTAATCACATCTGCAGCCATTTGTTTCCAGTGTGGCCCAAACTATTTTCATTTTTCTGTCCAGAATGGAATAATGACAAGTAAACACACATTCATCTGCGTAGATATGAAACGATGTTTGATTATGAAGCAAAGAGGATCTAATGAAGCTTTGCATGAGAGGCCATTGACTTGAAAGGGTCCTGAGTTATTTATGGAGATCATGTGTTTCCTAAATGGAGGACTCCATGATTGTGTCCTTATCTTCAATATTATATAGTCCAGCCTTTTCGCTTCATCTCAGATAAGGATTGTTTTCCTTCTGCGAGGTATACTACACAAGTATGCCTCAAAAACCTATGTGCATGTCAAAATACAGATGTCTATGAATTATAGATTACAAGCTCAGTCCTCCAACAGGGAGAGATTGCATTGCCATCATTAGAGGAACCATGAGAACATATATGTGCACGTACATGCTGCACACTCATGCCCGATCCGTCTATGTGATGCATTCAGTAGAAATAGAAATCTACCCTTTGGCTTCATGGATGCACACCATAAGTTTATCCCTTCAAATTTTGCTACAAGGGTTACTAAATATTTTCTGGTGTGTCGCATATCAAGATGGTAATGACTGAACCACATGTCTGGTCTACGGGTGTGTGGTGAGATCCTCAGGCATGTGTACGTTGGGGACAATGTTCAGCTATGGATTAACACATACTGGATGCTGTAGCTATTCTTTGGGAACACAAGCATTATGAATTTCGGTAAAACTGAAGCTCCTTTAATACAGCCTGTTCAGGTGAGGACAGAAACGTTGTCTTCATCAGCAACATTAAAGATTTCCACTGTTAGAAAGATGTAAAATTGAACATCAACCCTAATCACAATTCTTGATCATTTAATAGCTAAGAAAAAGTTACCTTTCCATAGTTTTTGAAGGTTTGATTCTCACATTAATGTTAAAACTTGAAATTGTATAAAATTGCCAAAGTGACTGCGTCTTTCTATTATTGAGATTTTTTATTTGAAGAAAAAAAATCTCAAATAATTAATGTGTTAATGCCTACAAACCATAAACTATGACAAATATGATGATCAAATAAAACTAAAGCCGTAATTCAAATACAGTTAGTCCTCGACATCCGAACACAATTGGTTCCGACAAGTTGTCTGTAAGATGAATTGTTGGTAAGTTGTTATTAAAAAGTCAATCTGTAATCACCATTTGAGGTCATTAAATGTCATTACTACTCTAAATGCAAAAGTACTATTCCCTAAGACTTACCAGAAACAATAACAGGACTTAAAAACAACACATAATAAATAAAATCCTGTTGTACTGTCATGTAACTTTAACATCTCTACCTCTCCTGAATATATTTTCTTCTGGGGATTGTAAAGGCTAAGCCAAACTTGAATCCACTCAGGTATTCTGCCACACTGACATGAATGGTGATGCACTTTCTGGTCATCAAAAGTCAAACATATTTTATATTTGATTACTGTTTTATTTCATTAAGCTTCTTAGTTAACACAACCAATAGTTAACATCTAATAGTAAAACATTCATCATTGAGCATTAGTTTTAGTTATTGCTTCCAGGCAGAAACCTAACTTTAAACTAACTTGCTTTTTGTGCTTTCAATTTCCCCTTGGGGAATTTTGAGTTTGAATAACTCAAAAGCATTGGTTCATATATCATTTAGCTCCTACAGAGGAAGAACCTGACAATATAAAAACTAAACATAATGAATTAAATTCAGGTACAGGTTATTTAGAGTTAAGAAGTTCTCGATTATATGTTGAGTTTAAAAATACACACGGAAAAATAATAATCAAATTTACATCATTTCACCTGATTTAATGTCGGTCCACCACAAATATTGGACTCTTAAAATCACTAGAAAACCAATATAAGCTCATAATATCATGCTACTCTACAATAAATGAGAATGAAAACATAATATCATATTAAAATGTGTATGTATAGTTCCAATATCTACCAGTGGGCCAGCAAGGCCTTCTCTGCAGAAATCATAATATTTATGAGAAAAGTTAATTATATTTTAATGTATTTTCCTTAAATAAACATATTCAAATCTATTTATAAATATATAATTAGATTGGGATGTAACATGGCATAGGCTAACACTGGGTCAGTATTCTATTTTTAGGTTGGAGAGGTTTTATCCAATCAGAATTCAGCTAGCTTGTGTTGCCAGGTTGAATGAAATCTGCCCAGGACCTTCAGACTCTAGAATGCACGTCTCCCTGCACTGTGAGTAAACGGGAACATACAGTTAACAGACAGATGCGATAGCCAATCAGATCACGAGTTGGCCTTCTAGGACTTGCTAGCTAGCTAGTTGTCCTGACATGTACGTGTCCTGTGATTGGATACTCACTCTGAGAAGGGGGGCTATTCAGACGATGTGCAGATGCACATTTGAAGAGAAGCTCTAGTGAGACGAGGGTCCGATCCCTGTTCTAACTAACCTGTTTTAGCTAACCTGTCCTAGCTAACCGGAACAAGGACAGGTTCTAGCTAACCTGAATTAGCTAACCTGTTCTAGATAACATAGTGTTCTTGAGGAAAGAAAGGAGAATGGATTTTGTGTTTGAATAAGCCGTTTGAACAGCCGTTTCTGTGAGTACAAGCTTTTCATTTCTCATTTCATTTAAAGGGACAGTAAACTCGTTTTTAAGTGACATATACTGTATGTTGTTCATCATTATGAAAAACAGAAGAAAAACAATTTTTTAGATATCTAGCGTCATCCCTTTGGTCAGAAAACTTTAAAATTTGCACTGCAGCAGCTTCCGCATTCAGTGGTCACGTGGGGTCATACGTCATTGGCGACATACTTCGCTTCATCAGTCAGGGCGGACATTAGAACACAGTGCGATCACCTTACCGGTGATTGCACTGTGGTGAGGTAAACAGTTGTGCCAACACAACAGGACATAAACGCAAAGACAAGGACCTATCCTTCTTTAGAATACCTTCTGGGAAGCTGATTTCCAAAGAGATTTGAAGGTAAGATCATTTTTGGACAGCCGAAAGTATTTATTCTGAATTCCCAAGATTTAGTGGATAATTAATGTGTAGAGCTACTCGAGATATTGTATAAATGTTTTTATGACCAGATTATTACCCGATTATGGCACTTGCAAAAAGTAAACAATATCAAAAGTGATACACAGGTGATTTTACTGAGTAGATCTGTGAAACTGAAATAAAACATACAATAACAGCATGTCAGGCCCTGATCCTTATATATTCGTAAATACAAGACATATTAATATAAACTAGAGTTGTTATTATTTCAACACAGTCCACCAGTAACAAATGGCAGCTAGCTCAATGCTAACATAATATGGACAATTTAATTGAAAATCCAAGCGCGTTAGCATCGGTAGCGCGATTAACTGTGCCATACACACAGTAAACCCAAACGGGACATTATAACTAGTTAGATATCTCTGTCAGAATGTGTTTCAGATGAAGACACCTGGGATGAGTCGCTGGATTCACCCCGTTGTCTACGATTGTGTCATTTCTGCTGTCATGGCGCGCTCCATAACTTACGATAAATTTCATTTTTTAAGTCCCCATTGATTATAAAAAAATAAAAAGGCCACCAAGCCTTTTTTTTTACTGACATACTTCAAATACAGACCTGGTTCATTTTGACTTTACTGCCCCTTTAAGATGTCACATTTAATGTTCTTGTAATTAAATTTCATTTATATCAAATCATGCCACATCTTGGGTCTAATAGTTTCTGTTTGTTTTCTTTCTGGTAACATATCATGTCATTTCAGATTCCACCTTCATTTGCAATCAGCTCATTCCAGTTACCTGTCTTCTCTCCACACACCTGAAGCCACTCTCCAATCTGCCTCGACCCTTCATATGCCAGCCCTGCCTTCTGTTCCCTGCCAGATTGTTTAGTGTTCGTCCTGACTCTCCAGCCTGTGATTCCTGCCTGTTATTCTGATTCCTGTAAACTGACCCAGTCTGTTTCCCAGACCCTGCCTTTCGTCGACCCCTCCTTGGATTTGTCTGCCTGGTTTTGGATTGCCTTCCTTTGTATGACCTCATCTGGTTTTTGGACTCTGCCTGTTCGTCTGTCGTTTGGTTTGTTGGACTGATTACCTGGTACCTGACCCCTCCCTGTAGTATTAAACCCGTTCTAAGACTTGCCCGCTACTCTGTCATGCTTTTGGGTTCTCCTTGCCAGTCGTGTTCGACCCCTTGACAAATCAATCATAACAAAATAAAATGACAAATATACTGAAAAAAAATTCTTGGTCTTCTGCAAAAAATAATGTGGCAAATAATAATGTGTGTAAATAATGTGGCGCACTTGTGCAGCTGTATGGTTGTAGTGAAATACACAAAGAGACTTGTGTCCCTGCTAGAAAATACCCTGTTTTATACCTGATAGAGGTGATGCAACATCTAGTAGTGTGTTGGCGTGTGTCTGTATTTGGTTTCTCTAGCTGTGGTGTCATAAATGATGGTCATTTCAGTCGGTTTTGTTGTGACGCAGTTGTGTGACGTCTATAATGGTGTGGCCGTGGGTTCTTCTGTGTGACAATAAAAGGAGTAGAGCTGACGCTGTTTTTTTTCCCATTTGAAAGACGTTATAATCACCTCAGTCCAGAACGCTACATTGGTGGCAGCGGTAGGAGCTGTTTACAGTATTTTGGGATGTATTTATTCACGTTTGACTAAGGAGAACATTACTGAAGGCCTAGGTGTGAAATGCACGGCCTGCCACTGATATCTACCATTAAGCATCACTCGTGATCTACGTGATTATGCTTTAAATTCAGATTAATTTACAATAGACTTTTCTTCTTCTGAAGGATTTAATAAGGAGTAAAACACTTCAAGGACCAGTTTTTAGTTACATCCAACAATAGTCAAGTTGTCGAGTCATCAAGTCAACTGTATTTATAAAGTGCTGACTCACACCAGTTGTGTCGTGAAGTTAGGTTGTGAAGGACAGCAGGGCTATATATCCAGGAGACTTATTTTTATCATTGATGTATTTCTGTGATACTGATACGTGGATCCCCACTGTTTACCTCTGAAGGTAAAGCCATGCTACGGTGTTTTAGCATGTAGACTGTATCTTACATTAAGAATGAAAGAACAGGAGGAGAACGTAGCAGTTATTGTCAGTCAGTGTCAGAGTTGTTATCAGAGAGATGGTCACCAATACCACTATCTTCACTAGCCTTTTCTTTTTCATCCATGACAAATAGTAAAGTATTCAAGGTACAAAGCCTTTCTACCTGACATTGTGGTAGAAAGAGGAGCTGCAGAACAATGGTTGGATATGGCGGCAAGCTTTTGTTTGTATCTCCACATGTTCGTAAGTCAAATGTTTGCATGTTGAGGACAACCTGTACTCAAATTAGCTACCAGGTACAGACATGGTGCACTTTTGGGCATGTACACAGAGCTCCTGACTGCTGAGCAAGGGACCAACAGACATAAGATTGTCTCATTCCAGAAGATTTGAAAACATGTTAAATAAAGTACACTGTGCACAAGAACAAGGATTTTGTTTGGCAGCATACTATAAGCCCCGCGATGCGCAGGCAACACACCCAGGGTGTACCCTGCCTCTCTTCCTTAGCCAGCTGGGATAGGCTGCAACAGACCCATGACCCACAAGGCAGATAAAAAAATCTTGTTTTCAGCTGTTTAATTATTTTTTTATATTAAAAAAATTCTTGTTTGATGATTACGGTAGTCTCTTCTCCAAGTAATGGATGGTTGGATGGATGGATGGATGGATGGATGGATGGATGGATGGATGGATGATGGATGATGGATGGCAGTGACGTGCGGTGAGGTTCATGGCTGGTGATGCACCTACGTCATCATGATCACGTGATCAGATTTACAAACATATGAACCTACAGTGTAGCTTATTCACCATTTAACTAGCAACAGTGAGTGGGTTATGTTAAAGTCTCATTGCAGAATTATATACACATACAAACTGTAACACACAAATAAGTATATTTGACTGAAAAAACAATGTTGTTAACTACCTGTTAATATGTCAGGTTTACTTGTAAATGAAGTCCATGCGCCACTCCCTTTGAACAAATGCATCAATAACTTGTTTGTAGAAATTGTCCGTATCTTCCTTCAGTTTGTAATATGTAATCCTCCATTTGAATAGGCGAGCGTAAAAAAAAATTATTGCTGCACTTAATGTAAATCGTAGCCTGCATTCACTTATTCTTCGGCTGAGGAGTCCCAAGATGAATCCCTAGGATCACCAGCGCCCCCTATCCATGAGGCCAGGTATTTTTGTGCCTCACCTAGTGCCTTTTCACAGCGGTTTCAGGACCGCTCAACTCAAGAAAGACGTTACATACATGCAGCTGTTGACAAAAAAAACCCCACTGTACATTATATACATTAGCTAAATTACAGAATTTAGTTTATAAAGCAAACGTGTTTGAACATTTTAATGGCGACATACAGAGAGGTAGCATTACGGTCTCAGTGTCTAGCAACACAATACAGCTATCTGAGCCATTGCGCAATCCATGGTGATCAATGACTCACCACAGGTCTCTCCCTGTATTTCAGCGGTAAATGTGAAAAATCAGCGATTTTGAGTAAAAATAACCTAAAATTGGTTACATTAAACGGAAAATAAGTTCATAATACACATCGCTGGATAAATATTAGCATTTAATTTATTCCATTTTTTTCTTTCATGATGGCTGATGGCCTCCCTTGACCGCACGTCACTGATGGATGGATGGATGGATGGATGGATGGATGGATGGATGGATGGATGGATGGATGGATGGATAGATGGATCGTTGGATGAATGGATGGGGATGGATGGATGATGGATGGATGGATGAATGGATGGATGATGGATGGATGTTGCTTTATTGTTTTTTTGTTTGTTTCTTGTTTGTTTGTTTTTTGCCCTCCTATTGCCAGCATCCAAACCTAAGCCACACAAATAACAACAGTTATTTGATTCAGTGTAAAAAAGCAAAGGTCACATAGAGGTCACATAGAGAGGGGTCTTTGGTGCTTTTGCTTAGTGATCACTGAAAAAAAATGTATTAATGTATGTTTGAGAGGGTCAGTGGGTAGTTCTCAAACTGTAGAGCTCAACGGAACGGAGTGACCAGAGACTCCACACTTGTTAACAGCTCTGAAACCAGAACAACTGTCACTGAGCTAAAAACAGTTCATTATAACAGTTCTTATGGGTGGCTAATGAAAATGAGTGTAGCGCCTCTCAGATCCGACCCGCTAATGAGAGCTGCCAGTGGGGTTTGGACGTAGATGATGTTCTGATTTAATGTTGCAGGACTTCCAAGGGATAAACAGAACCATAAAGGTTAGGATGCGGAAAAAGTAAAAAAAAAAATCCACACAGCATTCTGTGGTTTGTTAGTAATTAAGTAATCTCCAGTATGAGCAAACTCTAGTGTCTGGCTCGCAGGGCGCCGTAGATCTGATAACAATCTGAGTTGGCTGGAATTCCCAGGAATTCCAGTTGAGGAGACACGGTGGAGCCATGTCTCACTGGGCAGGTTCCTCCGTCTCCCTTCCAGGGACTGGCTGTGCTGACAGGCCCCATCAACACCCTCACCGGTGCTCCACTTTCCACATCCCCACCAACACACACATCCACTCACACTGAGTCACTCCCCACTCGGACTGGTGTTTGGATCTCACACAGGTAGTCATGAGAAAAACCTCTACCTACGCTATCTATGGAGCGTACCAAACGTTACCGTGAACCAGCAGGTCGATTGTGTGCTTTCTGCTGAACCTGATACTGCTGTGTGTTGTCTCACACACACACACACATGGCTGTGCTCTGTGTGTGTGTGTGTGCCTGCTTTCTTATCGGTACATTCCTATCAGGTCAGCCAAACATGTCATGTACAGTGATCTAAGACATTTCTCTGCTGCTCTGCTCAGCAAGGCTCAGCAGGCCTGGGAGAATGCTGCCCCCAACAAACCCCAGCATGTCAATGACTTCAGTGATTAATGTCCACTTGTGTGTTTGTCACAGGTATGAAAGCAGCTGAACTCTCTAACAGCAATGTTGAAATTATGTCATTTATGGGCTGTGTTAAGCAGAAAGCTTCACTGTAAACTGGAGGGTTCTGTTGGGTTCCTCTGTCGCTTCGAAATGTCTGATGTGATGAAATTCTATATAAATAAAGGTTGATTGATAAAAATCTAAAATTAAAAACCCCTCCTCTTCCTCATGTCAGTATATTTAGTGGTCTCACAGACCGCTGCTACACACAACTACATCATTCTTTGGCAAGTCCTGTGTTATAGTTAATATTTTTATCATCACAACATCCTCTACTGCTGCCATACTGGACTGTTCACTTCCTTCTGATGCTCACGCAAAATACGTGTGGAGTATGAAGGGGTATTAAATTGATGCTTTCGTTTCTGACTTAAATGGAGCTGAATTCTTCTCTGTAGCCATTAAGATCTTTAACTTTTTAACTTTTAACTGACGTCCCATCTGAGGAAGGTGCATGAGATTGAACAGGTGAACATTTATCCCTCACTGAAATGAGCAAATACCCACAATCCCTGCAGACGTCAGACCTACATACACAAAAACTTTCAGTCCAAGACTGTTGGAGCTAAGCGGCCTCTGACCACCAGCTGTTCTGTGGAGCTGATTCCGTGCAGAGGGTTGGCACATATCTGGGTTTTTTCTTTCTTGCTTTCCATTCAAGCTTCCGACCTGAAACTCATTTGGTTGAAGTAATTAGAGGGTTGTGTCACCGGCACCGCTGGACTGAGCAACACACTGTAATTCTGGGCAGAGTTCATTTCTTTCTACTCCCACATGTCATTTGCCACACACTGTGCTTCACTTATTTACCCCCCCCCCCACACACACACACATGTTCAACATTTTACATCATCTAAAAGGGGTGGACTGAACTGACTGGAGATGTGTGTTGCTCAAAGAATTTATGAATCGTAATGTGTGACATCAACATAATTTAACAATGGTAATGTGTGACATTAATATAATTTGATATAACAAACAATGGTAATGTGTGACACAGACAGGTGTTCAGATTTCTGAGGGACAGGTAGAGACAACATGGTAGACATTCCTGCCTAAGTTGTGTCAAGAAGCAGAAATCCTCCAACAAAGAAGACGGAGCTCATCATTCACACGTAGGAACAAACAAAGAAATACACAAGAGGCAAAAACAACACATCATGAAATTATGGTTCCTGTCACAGAAGATGAGTGTGTTGTTAGAGGAGTCACAACAAGTGGGTTGAAGAAACACTAATGGTAGGAACACATATTACAGGTGTTTTTTTTCCACGTACTAACTCACTAAAATGAAATGCATAGCACAATTATTTAAACTGACACACAAAGAACAAAACTTCTGCAAAGCGAAACTCCAAACACATTTTCTGCTCCACACACATCTAAATGGCCACAGACAATGTTTGTGTGCATAAGACCCGACAATCTAACATAAAGTCATGTGTTAGCTATATCACACACTGACATTCAAACTTACACTACATGAACTAACTGGCCAATGTGTTTGTTACCTGGTCAAACATCTCAACAGGTAATTGGGACCACTTCAGTCAGGAAATAAGAATGTTGTAATATGAGGCATCGTCAGCCCCAGTCCGATCGAGTTTGATGACCACCCACCATTTCACTATTTTCTGTACTTATGTTACACTGACTGCGACCCGACATAGGCAGAACAAGCAGTAGCAAATGAATGGATGAATGAATTGATGAATGAATGTTACACTGATTTTTTTATTTCTGTGGTACAGCTTCTGAAAGCTGAGCGTGACTTTCACTTCAGCCACAGGGAGTTGCTGTGTGGGCAAAAATCTGGTACAAAACTGTGCCTCAGCATTTGAAAAACCTGTAATGACATAACAGCTTTCATGAAGTCCGTTTTCACCGCCAGGGGCCTTATAAACTAGAGCAATTCTGAAGTTGGACTTTTTAACATTTTTTTAACCATTTCAATCAATTACACTTGAAGCTGGAAGGATCGGGCACCTGACGTGGAAGGACCCATTACAACATGGAACTGATGTGGGTAAAGGGAACAATCCTTGAATTTCCTGTTTTATTCATAAATTGTTGGAGAATAAGCTGATGCATTTTCTTGAAACCTACCGGACAAACTGGGGTGTGTTCCAGGAGTCAAAATGTTCAATTTGGAGTTGGGTCCAGATTTTTAAAATGCATATGTACCCAAAAGAACCCACGGCGACACCAGTGTAACACACACATTGAATGTTCCTGTTCTATGTGGTCCACTTGGTTTTTGTTATAACCAACATAATTTTCCTTTAAGGGTGCAGGTTCTTACAGGTTAAAAGAACTTGAGTGACATTGTGATGAACATCTAGTTGGAAGCTTTCAACTAGATGCCCTGCTAAGTGTTTTGCTTACATATGCTCTCTCTGCTGTGGAGTTACTATGTTCTGATTGTGTTATCGTCAGGCCAGCTGGGAACATAAAGTACCTGGTGATGATAATATAGGCATTTATGTACTGGAATTTATATCTTGTAATCTGTGTCTAAATGTAGACATGCAGTTGTCCCATTTCTCTGGGTGAGATCTCCACCAGTTCTTGCCCCCACCAGTGGAAACAGTGCCCTCCCCTCGGTGCTGATCCAGAGGCAGTGTAACACCGCCGTCAGTCTGAATGTGCCCTCTGATCCAGAGGTCACATTGCTGACAGGCCTGAACCCTGTCCAGATGAATGGAATCCATCACAACTGTAACCTGAACTCCGGCTTTGTTGTGTTGTTCTTCTACCATTTGATCTTCAGGTAAAACTGCTGGGAACCAAACAAATGACCCAACATCCATTAACCACTGTTACTGTCTCTCCCAGCTGGAGAGGGACAGACAGGCCACAATTACAAACAGATTTTAATTTCATGAAGGATTTGAGGACAGAGAAATATATTTTAGACTTTGCTCAGAATCCCCTTTAAAGTTTGACTCTTTAATCTCCTTTAATTTTGAAACCTGGATTATATAAACTAATCTGATTCTAATTGCAACGGTGGCATGACTGGAGAGTCTCTGTTGACCTTCTGAAGCCCAGTTACACAACAAGCTTTGCTGATAATGTTAATTTTTCATATACGACAACAAAGGTGGCCCAGTGGAGCAGTGGGTAGCGCTGTTGTCTCACAGCAAGAAGGGTTCTGGGTTCAAGTCCTTTCTGTACAGAGTTTGTATGTTCTCCTGTGTGGGTTCTCTCCAGGTTCTCCAGCTTCCTCCCACCTTCAGAAACATGAAGCTGAGGTGAACTGGTCACACCAAATGTCCGTAGGTGTGATGAGTCTCATCTGGGGTTTACCCCGCCTCCTGGGGTATAGGCTCCAGCAGGGGCATGACCTGCAGGGCGGGTAAGCGGCTGAAGATGACTGTGATCATCTAGTCTCTATGAAAATGGGTGGATACAACTACAAACAGTTAAAGCCAAAATGTTATAAGGACTTTTGATTGACATTAACTAGGATGATAATTGACAGGGTTGAACATGTGAACAGTTTCATTATTTTTGGATTTTTATTTTTGTTTTTACGTTGAGTTGACGCTTTACATTTGATTTGGTTCAACACAGGTAAAAATGTAAATTCCTTGTCAGATGTAGCAGAAAAACGGATGTCATGCAGTTTGTTTGTTTTTTAACCCTGGATGAATTTTAATTTTAAATTGACAAAACTGTCTTGTTGACAATGTTTGAAATTTATAATGTAGTAAGTAAATAAATAAATAAATAAATAAATAAGTGTATATATATATATATATATATATATATATATATATATATATATATATATATATAATATTAATATATATATATTATGATGATATATATATTAATCCCGGGGTTAATTTCACTTTTTACCAGATTATATATGTATATATGTATATATACTGTACATATATAAAATCTAGTAAAATGTGCAATTTCTTCCGGCATCTATCTATCTATCTATCTATCTATCTATCTATCTATCTATCTATCTATCTATCTATCTATCTATCTATCTATCTATCTATCTATCTATCTATCTATCTATCTATCTATCTATCTATCTATCTATCTATCTATCATTCCTTGTGTGAATTTGAATATCCATAAATACTCAATAAGTATCTTTTTTTAATTTTAATTTAATGTCCATTTATTTGATTGTGTATTGGCATGATAAACACACACACACACGGTATCTGGTCGTCCACAGTGATCTGAGACAGGAGGACGTCAAGTGAAACAAAACGCTGGTTAAAATCTGGGACAGTCGTTTCCCACAGGAGTCACTGAGCAGCACAAAGAGTTCTCTCCTGTACAACCCGACCCGTCCAGCTAAACACCGTGTACATACCGGCAACAACACTGTTGTAGTAAATCAAGACCTTTTAATAAAGTAACTTTAACAGTAACAGAAGAGTTTTCATTACATTGGCTTGGAAAATGTGTTGAATCCAACATGAATGCTGTGTATTTCATTAGTCATTTCTAATGTATTTGAAACTGGTCAAGAACACGTTCCACAAACATCTTTCTTCCTCTGTGGGAGTGTGGCTTCAGTGGCTCGTGGGAAAGTAAAGGAAATAGGAAGGAGAGGACTGACATGTCAGAGAAATTGAAAACTGTGTGCAGAGATGTTCCATATATTGGATTTGATTCTAGATCCCATTGTTTTTGGGTCATTCCACATGTCCAAGTCTATAGTTGGTGCCGGGCACATCTGACCACATGCCTGTGAAGATTCCTGTGGCCATGAAATGATTGTAGTACAGACCTTGACATTTAATCCAAAACCATCATCAGGATAAAGCAGCTTTTTATGCAGCCAAGTGTTTTTACTAAGATGTGGAGCCATTTCAGGATTCTTGACCCAGTCAGAGATTTCTGTTGAAGGCCAATATCATGAAGTCTGTTAGCCAGACAGTCAGTCATGCTGGGGCTCCACGTAAGACTGGTTGGTTAACGTTACCATTGTTGGAGCGTAACATATTTATATATATATTATTTATGGCACTGATGTTTTTCATATGGCAGCTTCTCTACAGCATTTCATTAATATATTTCAGCATGTGTAAAGCATCTAAATTAAGCTTATATAAAATTTATATTACGCGGTGCACTAGTGTCCCCCGCCTCACGCCCTATGTCAGCTGAGTTAGGCTCCAGCTCCCTGTGACCCGCTACGGCGGATGAAGCGGTAGAAAATGAATGAATGAATGAATGAAAATTTATATTTTAAATCACTTTACAAACTGTAGCCAGGGAATAATTTCATGTAAATAAATGAATATATTACCAGAAGGTGAATATTTAATTGTTGTAAATGTTGTTAATTTGTTGTCCACAGATTTCCCTCTGTTCATTACAACATTTTTAAGTTTTGCTGCTGTGGAATCAAGAATTATTTCAAATATTAAAAACACTTTCATCATTTCAGTGACTATCATAAAAAAAACAGTCATGCATTAATACAAACAAAATAAGAATTCTCATTTCGTGCATCAGTAGTGCACACACAGGCTGCACTAGGCTGGGTATGGTGGAAACTAAATTACTTACATATTTGTAAAGACTGGGTGTTTTTAATCAAAAACATTCCTGCTGCACACGACACAGATAACACAAAGTTCAGGCCTGACTACACACAAAGAAAGTTTCATTTCTAGAAACGTCAGCCTTAGCTAATCCACATAACTTGGGGCATTTGACACAGCTACCTGAGATAACAGGGAAACATTATCAGTTAAACAATGCCATGAAATCAGTCAACACAAAATGAGTTGGTAAAGCAACCCATATAATAAAGCTGACAAACAGAGAATGTAGTTTGTCATCAGGAGAACAGGTTTTAGTGGAGATAGAGGATACGGTGTGTTGGCTCTGTCTCTTAGGTTGACAGGATGATGGATTGCTGCTTTGTAACATGAAGAGTTGAGCCTCCAGGGGAAGCAGCACAACGTCATTGGATCACCGGCTAGCAAGATGGTTTTATATGGAGATTGCATTATAATGCTTCAACAAAGAACCTTTTAAAAACTTAACTTTGCAAGGTTGCAGTTCTGACGTAAAGGATGGTTAATATCTCAGATTATGGCTTATTACAATCATAATAATATACACTGAGTCTGTAAGAACACTGGCTATGTCTTGATCACCTATGATGTAAACAACATGTGCTATGCCTGTGGAAAATGTCATTGTGACCATAGGACTTAAAGTCGCTCCAAGAACTGAACTGTCCATTCAGTCCCATTAGACGTGCATGTTTACACACGTCTAATGGGACTGAATGGACGATTCAAAACAGCAATGTACCAAAACAAAATAATCTAAATGTGAGATTTAATGTATGAATTTGGTTGATAACATATTGTAATGAGAGAGATGTTGATTCTGATGACGGGAATTTTAATGGCTTCTAGCCGTCAGCCCTTCTTTTTCTTTCGGATGTTGTTGTTGAGGTAGCAAATGTGATGAAGGTGAAGTCTGTTGTAATAACATGGCGGGAAAGAAAAAAACAAACTAAATAAATAAAAATATCTATTTTATTTACTCATACTGATCAGACCACAGACCACGGGGCTTCAGATGGCGTACAAACAAGGATTGATGTAAAACATAGCAGAATGAGCACCTAATGTGAAGTTTTACCTCTGTTAGTGGAGATTCATGACTACAGGCCCCTTGGGTGCGTGCGTGCGTGCGTGCGTGCGTGCGTGTGTGTGTGTTTGTATTAGATGATCTCATCTTCTGCTCAGAGACTAAGAAGCTCCATCCCAAACACATCTACTATCTCTCTTTTTAATCTCCTGGTACTGTGTTGCACACATAACACCTCAATAAAATGTCACATTCATGTCCTGTCCTGCAGGCTCTACAGCTTTCCCCTTATAAATAGTCTGTTATTATTATCTGTTTACTACTGGGTCAATGGGGAAACAACAAGAGCACTTTTACAGAACGGGAAGTTTAATGAAAGTGAAAAAGTCTTAAAACACTCCAGTTCCTTCAGACGCTGATCTGCTCCTGTGCAGGGAGAGAAACGTCCTCACTTCCACTGTTCCCTGAGTTTACATGCTGGAACAGCTGCAGAGCCTCATATATTCACATATGAAGGGACACACATGTAATTACACATGTTAACACACAGAATGCAGTGTAATTAGAAGCAGCAGCAGCAGGAGGAGGAGTCAGTTATCATCAGCATACATCTATAAACTATAAACTTTAAACACAACATCCTGCCTGTGAGCTCATCTCTGGAGCAGTGAGGCTGTTGACAGACGTTCATGCCTGTACACACACACCCTGACACGCTGAAGCCTTGTCCTCCAGTACGAGGATCCCGCATCCGGCATTGTGCTACGTGCTGCAGGGCTAGGAAGGAAAGGTGTGAGGAAATGAAACAGAGAGGTGTGGAATAAGAGCTGGATGGTCACACCGCTGCAGAATCCATGGAGCAACAGCTGTGAACAGACCGACGGCCGTCTCTGAGGGAACTGGAAGGGTTTGACCCTGACGGCCTGCCTGCTCATGTCCTCAATCTCACAGCTCTTGTGATCTCTGAAACAGGACGGCCAAAGGTCCCACAGAGGCCCCGGCGGGGGGTTGAAGTGGCTTTATCAGTTATTTCAAGACATTGAGATGTTTCAGATTCCCAAAGGGGCCGTAAGGATAACAGGAGACACACCAACCTCTGCAGAATTGCTTGGATTCCAGGTGTTAAGTACGTCGATTTAATTTTGAATGCATTTAAAACTCTAACCGCCCACTATTCCACTCCACGGATGACTTTTATGAATTACGACAAAATGAGTTACATACTATTAGTTGTGGATTCAGTGGTTTTGGGTCACAGTTTCCACAGACACGTGTTTTCCCATCTTTGAGAGATTTACGGCAGCCTGTGTGCAGCAATCAGGACCAGTGACTGGTAACTGGTGTTTATTGTACTTATGTGTGTTTTTACTGGACAATATATATACACATGTGATACTAAAGTGAAAAAAGTAATCCTACAGGGATCAATAAAGGATTGATTATGATTATTAGGACAAGGGACTGGAAGTTAATTCAACTTTGATAATTACAGAAATAAAGAACTCTTTTCGGTATCATATTTATATTAATGAGTTTTGCAGTAATGAAATTCCAACCACAATGAGGTCAAGGAAAGTTGAAATGATGATACATGTCTTTATTTACTGATCACATGACCTACAGGAGGACGGCGCAGTGTTGCAGTGGGTAGCGCTGTCGCTGCACAGTGAGGCGGTTCCCAGTTTGAGTCCCAATCTTTGTGGCGTTTGCATTTTCTCCCCGTGTCTGTGTGGGTCCTCTCCGGGTCCCACCTCCAAAAACATGCACTTCAGGTTAATTGGGATAGGCTCCAGCTCCCCGTGACCCACGATAGCAGAGCGAGGGGGTTATGAAGATGAATGAATGAATGAATGAATGTCCTACAGGAGGTGCAGCTCTCACTAGTTCTGTATTGTTAAAGGTGACAGATTGTTGCACGGCGACACGCTGGTGTCTGATCTCACTTCCACCTACATCCTCCTTACTTTTCCCGTCCTCCTGAATCAACAGTGAAGAGAGCAGCTCCAAACGCCGTTCTGTAACCTGAGTCAGAGCAGCTGCACTGGGGAAAGTGTCTGGAAGGAAACCAGTCGAGTGACTCGTAGGGAGGTGAACGCAGACAGAACAAAGGTGTTGCACTCAGACGAAGTATGACAGGAACGCCTTTGCATACATACAACTCGTAGGCATACGAGTTGTATGCCTCTCACCTGTGCATACTTACACAGGCATGGCCTTAGATGCTGCTCAGGTACAGGAAGCCTGACTGCAAACCATTCAAGACCTTCTGTCCATCTCCTATCTGTCCATCCGTCTCCTCTATTCTGAACTTTATGCACTGTTAATCACATTTTAAAAAATGGAAAAACAGTCATGGCTCTTGAGACAATGTCAACTTTTCCACTGAGTGTCATTTTCATTTGTCAGTCCGTTTTGACACATAGACTAAATACACTAAGTAACACTAACAATCAAACAAACAAAAAAGCAAACAGACAGACCACTGACTGCTGACTTCACCTCCTATTTTTTGTCATAATTCAAGTCTCCAAAAGTCCAGAGATCCCAAACTAAAGTGAAATTTTGAAACAATCAAAATCCATTTTAAAGCCAGAAGAGAGGGAACGCCAACCAAAAGAAGCTTTATCAACAAGGTCAGCAAAGACAAAGGAGCTCACAAACAGTCCTGTGAAATCCAACAGAAGCAGAAGATTCCTGGATTTGTCTCTATCTCCAGACCCACGTTCAAAGGACTTGTTTTGTGGCTCACACGCTATCCCTTCATTCCTTTTAAATTCATAGCTGTGTTTTGTGTAACCATTCTGAAAGCTAAACTAGAAAGCATTTAAAGTAAATGTAGCAAACATGGATTTTGTCATTAATGTTCTGATCATACATTAGTTGTCCAACCTGAATTCAGTTGATACATTAGTGACTATGTTGGTGACAGTTCTACAAAGCAGCCCATGCTATGCACACTAACGATTGTGTACCCTAAACATAAAGTGTTGCCAGCTGTATCTTTTCTATTCAACCAATATGTAAAGTTCAACAGGCATGTTCTGCAGATGTGTACACATCTGTGCAAACAGTCTTCTTATAACGTTATGAAAAAAAAGTTCAGCAAGTATCAGCATTCTTGTTTTTTGTATTTTATGAAGAGGTTTTAAGAAAAACAATAAAAAAGAAGCATGTGTGTGCATGAAGCAGACTGATGGTACTTGTGATCACATGCTTCCTGCATACAGGCTAATATCACCTGACGTTATATTATCTCTACTCTCCTGTTTTGTGACAGATCTTTTGAACTAGGTAGAGGAAGGTGAAAGGGTGGAGGGAGGGAGGCGGTGTCTGAAGGTATTTTGAGCAGGGGGCAGGACTGGGCAGTGGGAGGGAATGTGGAATAAAGGCGAAGTGAAGGGGAGGCTGGGACCGATCATATCAGTTGACAGCGTTTCCTCCAGGAGGAGATGACCTGTCTTGGTAACCACTCATTTGTGCTCAGACGCAGGGCTTTCAGTCTGATAAGAGCCTGACAGACTCCAGCATCTGTTCACTACAGCAAGACAAGCACAGACAAGCATGGACTCCATGCAAAAGTCTATCAGGCCTCACACACTAATATGGGGGTACGGTGGCCAGAAGAGTGATGTGATCTCCAATAGTGATCAGCAGGAAGTGATAGCACACCAGTGAATGCAAAAGTCTATCAGAATAGGCAGAGAACAAGAAACAATCATGGATGGAAATGATACAAAATTCAATGTTCTTCCTTGCAAATGTTTATTGAGAAAAGAAATACAATAGAACCTCAAGATACGCGTGTTTTGAGATATGAACCATCGCTCTATCCATATTTTTATTTGACATATGAGCAAAAATCTGAGAGACAAGTTGTGCTTCAGGTCACCACTGCTCGTTGGTGGATGGATACAACATCAGTGACAAAGGATCTCATTCTTTAGCACGTGTTGTTGGATGGATACATCAGTGAGACCGGATCTCGTTCTTTACCACGTGTTGTTGGATGGATACATCAGTGAGACCGGATCTCGTTCTTTACCACGTGTTGTTGGATGGATACATCAGTGAGACCGGATCTCGTTCTTTACCACGTGTTGTTGGATGGATACATCAGTGAGACTGGATTCGTTCGTTACCACATGTTGGCGGATGGATACAACATCAGTGAGACCGGATCTCACCTGAAATAGTTGTCAGAGATATGTTTACACATAAACTGTAGAAATGTGTCATTTGCAATTTATATAATGACATTCATACAATATAGCAATCATAAAACAGATAGCATATTATGATGCATAGTTATGATGCAAAGGCTGTTGGTGGACCTGCAACCTTTTACTGTTTTCATGTAGCTTAGCAGTATCAAAGCGACCATTTGTTCAGCTTAATACTAACATTAAGGAAACATTAAAGAATTCCTTTTTTAGCAGGAAAACAAAAAGGTAGCTTGCAGAGTTGCCAGGTTTTTATTGAAAGAAATACACAGATTTAAGTATAAAAAAATTGCTTTGGCATTTTGTTAGTTAGATCTGTAGGATGCTGATGTCTGTTCTCGCGCTACTGATTTCTAGTCAGCTGTTTATACGGTCAGTGAAAACAGCAGCAGTGATCTTCTCATCTCAGACTCTGAACTGCAGAACAGATTCTGGTGGTTTGGAGCTCTGATACCAGCACAGGTCACTGTTATTTAATAACTGATGAGTGAGACAACAATCATATGCAAACGACCATTTCTGTTCCTGTCAGGGAAACGTCTGTGTCGAACACAACCGAGGAGGAGGAGGTTCTTTCTTTTATAACACAAAAAAGAGAACGCCAGCGCTGGACAGAGAAGTTCTAACCCCAAAATACCAATCCAAAAATTAGTCATTTTCAACCTCCACCGTGCAATTGTTACTCATACACAAAAACTGCTGTTGTGGAGATTGCTCTTTAAGGAGAATACATTCCTGAAAGTACTGTAGTTGTTTGACGGTTTGATATGTTCACACCAGACAGAATCCAGATGGTGGTGGTCCCCGGTGTGAAAGTGATTTCATGAACACAGACCAGTGGAACTCGGCTCAGCAGCATTCAGGAGTTGATGTTCTGCATTTTGTTTCGATTCTTTCAGTTTGATTTTGGTCTTGCATTCTTTTCCAGTATGTGCATGTTGCCTTGCTTTTTCCTTGCTATTGTGAAGCACAGTATAACACGTAGTTTTAGGAAGCTAACTTTAAAACTATTTAACATATGTGAACTCATGTAATGGGAGCCGCAGTAGAAGATGTTTTCCTGAGGAGCAATCTTTAGTGTTGGTGTCAGTCGATCAGATCGACTGCCTGACGTTCAGACAGTGATGAAGACTGACCTCTCCTGCAGGGCTAACGACACGGCTCCATTAACTTCTGACAGAAGCAAACAGAGCTGGGGGAGAGGATGCCATCAATTTAAAAGGTTAATGGGCGCTGGATGAGGCTCGTCAGGAATGTCTCACACTTTTCGCCCGAGGCGTCTTTAGAGCTAAATTCAGGTCATTCCTCCAAATGGAATGTATTAAAGTGACTCAGGTGAAATTGTGTAGTAATTTTATCAGTGAAGGGCTTACGTGTTTCAATGGATTTCCTTTGCATGTGTTTTTCTTGCTGAGTCTACTCACAAGTTAACTGTTCTTTCAGACGATGATTATTTTACATTATTATCAGTTATTTTTTTCAGTTAAAGAGACAGCAGTGAACACAGTTCACTAGTAACAAATAGTTAACTAGAACTGATGAAATAAAAGTTCTGAAGCTATTAGATTTAACAGATATTTATTGGATCAGCGCTTCTGAGTTCATTCAGCCTGTTTTCACATGAAAGGACACACTATGCTCATCTGTGGTGAACTGAAAAATCAACTTAAGGTTGTTTCTAAAATCATTCTGAGAGTCAGGA
Organism: Antennarius maculatus; assembly: GCA_013358685.1. Lineage (NCBI taxonomy): Eukaryota > Metazoa > Chordata > Actinopteri > Lophiiformes > Antennariidae > Antennarius > Antennarius maculatus. Next base: position 2,811,040 of record CM023615.1, read on the forward strand.
AACTATCAGAGTTCTGACTGATATTTGATCAGGATGTGATCAGACTGTTTGGTGATTCAACAGATGAGCAGCTCTCTGGCTCGGTCTCATCTCTTGTCCTTTACAGTCTATGGCTGGAAACACTATCTTGTCCTAACCAATCCCTTCTATGAGAAACAGGTATTTTTTACAAAGAATGACCCAGACACAACCTTCTGCAACAGAAGTGAAAAGATGCATCATAGTGAAAGGCTCGTTCATGTATAATTTACTAGACTGTATTGATGCTATTTAGACAACATTAAAATGAAATCATACTGAACGTGTCCACATAATATAGCCGCAAGAGGATACAAGCCAGTGTCTTATTGTGCCGGTCCCAAGCCTGGATAAATACAGAGTGTTGTTTCAGGGAGGGCATCCGACGTAAAACTTTTGCCAAATCAAACATGCAAATCAAACCTACGACTTCCATACTGGATCGGTCAAGGCCCGGGTTAACAATGACCTCCATCGGCGCTGTTGACCTAGAGGGTGCCAGTGGAAATTGGACTACTGTTGGTCAAAGAAGGAGAGGAGGAAAGTGTGCCCGTGGGAAGTGAGAGAAGAGGAACGCCAAGAGTATAGGACTGAGGGTAGGGACGTTGAATGTTGGGACTATAACAGGAAAAGGTAGAGAGTTGGTTGACATGATGCAGAGGAGGAAGGTAGACATACTGTGTGTCCAGGAGACCAGGTGGAAAGGTAGCAAGGCTAGAAGTTTAGGAGCAGGGTTCAAGTTGTTCTATCATGGTGTCATGGTACACTGAATATCGACACAAATGCAGGATGCCAAAAGCAAATCTTTCTTCCATGATTTATTCAAAACTCAGAAAATTCTCCAGACAGGCAAGAAACAGGGTCGGGAGCAAAAAAAACAAAACAAAAAAGAGTACTACAGATGCAGTATTTGGTTTGGGGATGTTGATAGAGAAGTACAGAGAAGGCCAGAGGGAGCTGCATTGTGTTTTTGTAGATCTGGAGAAAGCTTATGACAGGGTGCCCAGAGAGGAACTGTGGTATTGTATAAGGAAATCTGGAGTGGCAGAGAGGTATGTGAGAGCGGTGCAGGACATGTATGAGGACTGTAACACAGTGGTGAGGTGTGCTGTAGGTGTGACAGAGGAGTTCAAGGTGGAGGTGGGACTGCATCAGGGATCAGCTCTGAGCCCCTTCTTGTTCGCTATGGTGATGGACAGGCTGACAGACGAGGTTAGACAGGAATCTCCATGGACTATGATGTTTGCAGATGACATTGTGATCTGCAGTGAGAGTAGGGAAGAGGTGGAGGAGAAGCTAGAGAGGTGGAGGTTTGTCCTGGAAAGGACAGGGATGAAGGTTAGCCGCAGTAAGACAGAGTACATGTGTGTGAATGAGAGGGACCCAAGTGGAAGAGTGAGGTTACAGGGAGAAGAGATCAAGAAGGTGGAGCATTTTAAGTACTTAGGGTCAACAATCCAGAGCAATGGAGAGTGTGGAAAAGAGGTGAAGAAACGTGTGCAGGCAGGATGGTACGGGTGGAGAAAAGTGTCAGGTGTGATGTGTGATGGAAGAGTTTCAGCTAAAATGAAAGGAAAGGTGTACAAAACTGTGGTGAGACCAGCGATGTTGTTTGGTCTAGAGACAGTGTCACTGAGGAAAAGACAGGAGGCAGAGCTGGAGGTAGCAGAGATGAAGATGCTGAGGTTCTCTTTGGGAGTGACCAGGATGGATAGGATCAGGAATGAGTACATCAGAAGGACAGCACATGTTAGAGGTTTTGGAGATAAAGTCAGAGAGGCCAGACTGAGATGGTTTGGACATGTCCAGAGGAGAGATAGTGAATATATTGGTAGAAGGATGCCGAGTTTTGAACTGCCAGGCAGGAGGCCTAGAGGAAGACCAAAGAGGAGGTTTATGGATGTAGTGAAAGAGGACATGAAGATAGTTGGTGTGAGAGAAGAGGATGCAGAAGACAGGGTTAGATGGAGGCAATTGATTTGCTGTGGCGACCCCTGAAGGGAAAAGCCCAAAGGAAAAGAAGACTGAACGTGTCCACAAAGTTTAAACTACAGCTTTAAAGGCACAAAATCAAATGAGATTTGTCAACAGCTGACCAGAAACTAACACTCTACTAAAGCATCTGATGCCCTGCCCTTTAACGCTAATTTGTCTGTAGGGAAGTCAAGAAGGATCAAAGGTGGTAAATAAAAAAAATAATCCTTGACATTACTCCGGATTTTAAATCTCATCAAAAAAATAAAACTGTTAACTTGTTTACTTTCAAATCTGGAACATTTTCATAGGTAAACATTGATAGTGTTGATTCTGACCCAACATGCAGCTTGTAAACACACACACGCACACACACGCATACACACGCGCATACACACACACATACACACACACACATTAAATATCAGCTTTGGGGAACTTGTGAGGGATTATCAACATCAAAGTCAATAGAAATGTCAGCCTGGCTATCTTTGGAAATGCCAGCAACCCTTTGCATATCCGCAGCACACAGCCAATAACACACATACACACACACACACACACCCTCACACACACACACACACACACACACACACACACACACACACACACACACACACACACACACACACACACACACACCTGCAGCTAGCAGACCAGGTGATTAAAGATGCTCTGGCGAGTGTGGCTTTTGATGTCCAACACACTGGAAAGCTCTTAAAGGCGAGACCCAGTGAAGTATCTGAAAGAGATGACATCACGTCCAATCAGGGTGTCCCACAGCACCTTGGGCCCCTCCCTACAGCACAATCAACTAGATTAATAGGATTAAGCAAATATACCCAGCTCAGGTCACACTTGGGCTGAATTTATTACTAACATACGGGCATTTTCAGGTCATCTGAATGAGGTAGTGTAGTATGGAGGCTCCAGTGAGAACCTGTCTGCTTAACTCTAATGCCAAATAAACAACGAGACCCACACAGGCAATACCGTTGTTAAAACAACTCAACTTTTTAAGATTTTAACACTCAACCATGCAAAAACACCTCTGAGATAGCCATTGATGGGACAAAACAATGTGTATTTCCAAATCTTGGAATGTTAATGGTCAAGCGAGGAGGCGGTCCAGCCCATCATCACCTCACCAATGCAGGGCGGAGCATTGACTGATTATGCCTTATTTGGGGAAGACACAAAATCAGAGGGAGAATCTTCAATTAAAATGTAATTAACAACAGAGATCTTTATAACTTATATCTATAAGTATTCTAATGAACGAATCACCCCATCTATATAGGCAACCATAGGTGAGGTACCCAGATCAGATCACCGTACTCCATCAGAAAGCAGGGCCTGACAAGAGATAACCCATGACCTTTTGAGCACAGCTCATTAAAGCAGTGTTATTCCTCAGCATCTGGGTTGTGTTAAAATCTATGGGAAGAAATTCCCATATAGCTTTAGGGAGGACAATAACACATGCTGAAATGGATCCATCAGATCTCCCTTTCCTCTGTATGAAACACTGAGACGGAAGCTTTGCTGACCTATGACCCAGGCTCACTCATCTCCTTCTACAGATGGGTAACAGGAGACTGTCGCTCCTCAGTCTGACGAGGACCCACACTGCCTCAGACAACAAACCACAACACAACCCATCTCCCACGTCTGCCTGCAGCTACGTGATCTGTGCCTCCCTTAGCCAGGAGGAAACCTCCACCTACCCACCTCAGGTGTCACAACACACGGGGCGCCCTGGTGGACGCCACAGCTTCATCTTCATTAAAAGTCTCAGACGGAGACAGCATGCACACACACACACACACACACACACACACACACACACACACACACACACACACACACACACACACACACTGGTCTTTGCACCAGTGCCAATATTCTTTCCCCTCCAAGACTAGAGTTAGTCCGTCCCCATTAACTGTTTCAGTTGGGAAGAGTTGTTTCAGAACATTTCTGTTTTGGGAGGAAAACAGGAGCAAGAATATTTACTGTCACACAAAGTTAAGCACTAAAACCACACATGTAAACTACCTCTTAACTGTTTCCTGCTTAGACACTCCCAAAATAAACAACGTTCTCTTTCCAGTTCTCAACCTACAGTTGTTACATATCATAAATAGTTGTCAGAACCTTACACTCAACTTTAAGGCCATTTCTTCAAATCACAAGCTTCTACCCCTCAATTGAACACTATTAACACTATTAACTATTAACAGTAACACTATTAACACTATTAACTATTAACGGTGACATTATTAACACTATTAACAGTAACACTATTAACACTATTAACTATTAACAGTAACACTATTAACACTATTAACTATTAACGGTGACATTATTAACACTATTAACACTATTAACAGTAACACTATTATCACTATTAACACTATTAACACTTTTAACTATAAACAGTAACACTATTAACACTTAACTATTAACAGTTACACTATTATCACTATTAACACTATTAACACTTTTAACTATAAACAGTAGCACTATTAACACTATTAACACTATTAACTATTAACAGTAACACTATTGACACTTTTAACTATTAACAGTAACACTATTATCACTGTTAACACTATTAACTATTAACAGTGACATTATTAACACTATTAACAGTAACACTATTATCATTATTAACATTATTAACACTTTTAACTATAAACAGTAACACTATTAACACTTTTAACTATTAACAGTAGCACTATTAACACTATTAACACTATTAACTATTAACAGTAACTCTATTATCACTATTATCACTATTAACACTATTAACTATTAACAGTAGTACCCACAGTATAAGACGCGCTGGACTATGAGGCGCACCTTCAATGAATGGCCTATTTTAAAAACTTTTCATATATAATGTGCACTGGATTATAAGGCGCTCTGTCGGTTTTTGAGAAAATTAAAGGCTTTTAGGTGCGCCTTATAGCGCAGAAAATACTGTACTTGCTTCAGACCTCAGGTTGAACGTGACCACTCATTGACCCCAGTAACCAGATGTGTGATTATGTTGGCATCAGTAATGATATCACAAGGATCTATCCTCTTTTTTGTTCAAATGTTATCATTTGCTGATCAGCCTTTACAAGCTAGGGTTTCACTCTACGTAGATGACGCTAGAAGTTATTTTTCCATAACAACAAACTAACAAATGGTGAAACTTGAAGAATGATTTTTAAAAAACAGAATCTCATCAAATATTCTACTTCTCAATACAGATAAACCTGAACTCCTAATTTTTGGGTCAAAAATCAGACACTACACATGGAGTTACATTTAGTTTGTTCTACCAAAAATAGTCCAAATAGTCCAAAAAATAATCCGCTTACATGAATGACACGTTGATGTACTTCCTGGTCATCAAAAGTCCGATGTTTTATTTCCATTAAGTTTCTCAGTTAACTCAGCCAATAGTTAATATTAAATAGTAAAACATTCAGAGTTCAGGAGTCAAAAAACAGTTAATTGGTTCCTACATTGTTTGACTCCTCCTCATTCATTTTTTCATTTTCAAAAGCACTTTTATTCACCAAAAACAAATTAGAAAATAATCACATCCATGTATTTCACATTCAAAGACAATTAATGGAACTCAATAATTAAAAAATAGGAAATAACAGGCAGGTTGTGACAGTTTGTTTTACAAAAAGCCTATAGTGTACATCAATAACGTGTGGTGAGATTCATGGCTGGTGAGGCAATGACGTTAACCAGTTTTTATTGTCAGGCTGATACTTTAATGGCAAATACGCCACTCTGTTTGGCTCCTAAATGATTTAAACTGACTTTAATGTCTCACCAGCCATGAACCTCACTGCACATCACCGGTCTGCATTGCTGCTCTAACGTTCAACCTGTCCTGAATTGTCTTCAGTCTCCATATTGGTGAACGTCTACATGAACAGAAATGCATTGTGGGTTTGCTTCTTGCTCAGAAATTCAGACATGTGGAGAAAAGAAGGGGGTAATGCTGCAAATGACGCCAGCAGGAAAGAAGAAAAGACCACAGGAAGTCTGACATCAGAGCAAACTGTTCACTGTCTGAGATTTGATGAGTCATGTTAACATGACGTGACATCTGAATCTATGGGGTGTTCATGTCCGTTTTACTGACCGTTAGCATCAGGCTAAATCCTCATGCTATGTTGGTGTGATTGGACCTTATCTGAGGTCCTGAAGCCTAGTTAGGACATCTTCATCATCTCCATCTTCCACAACGCGGCTGGCACAGAAAACTGAGTGGTTGTTTTCTTTTTAATATTGCATTTACTATTGAATTTTCAACTGAATTTAGGTTCATAGGGTCTACTATTAACCTGAAGAATTAGGCCTGTTGAATGCTGATTTTTTTCTTCATTGACAAATTGCACCCTGCATGTATGCATATTTTTTAAGATTCTGCACATATGTTGATATGATTGTATTTATTGTATTCAGATGGTGATGATTCACAGTGTGACCTGTTTGTTTTCAAATCTTTATATTTTGCTCCTGTAGTTGATTTTTATGTTTTTTTTTATTTTTCAGTCTTTTAAACTTGAATGAACTTGATAATAAACCCTTACCAATAATTTCCAAATCCTCATCACCATAAAGTATTGGAACTGAACTGACTCAACCAGGGTTAGAATTATGTGGCTGCTGTGAGAGCTTTTGGAGAACATAATTGAATCCAGGAAGCTGGATCCTGCCAATGTGGTCTACAGCTCAAGCAGCTCTGCCATGACACAGCGGTGGTGACTTGGTTAATTAAAACGGACTATGAGAAACTGCCTTACAGCAGTGGTTGTGGGAGGTTCAATGCAGTTTAAATCATCCAAATGTCAGCTCCAGCATGTGTTTGCTATAAGGGCAGAGCTGAGAGACTAACACTGCAGTAACATCTTAATGCTTTGAGCAGAAGTAAGACACTATCAAATGTTTATCATGTACACAATGCATTAAACATCAAACATTATGACTCGAACCAATATACCTGGCAAGAATTCATTAACATTCAATTTGATTCATTCTTTTATTCATATTCCAATGCCATTCAATCACATTCACTCAGTTAACCCACTGTTAAGATCAATACTGCATTACGAAAGAAAAGTAACACCAAATCTAATGCGGGAGAATGGTTAGTGTACCACTACTACAGCGTACATTAAATGTCAAAACATACTAACAAGTTTCAGATAATGTAAAATGTCCTCAACATGTCATATACAGGTATGTCCTAAGGTCGGAAAATATTGTTTGAAAGCGTAGATCATGGTTAAGTCAGCAAAAGTTGGAACTTAATAATTTAATTTAGATTTCTGAGCAGAAGACAAAATTATAATGAAATGAAATTATGGTTTTAGTTCTAATTATTAAGGTTTATATTAAGGTCACTTTGTGAATGAGCCATTAAAAAGATGGACTTTTGAACTAAGAAAATTTATTTTGGTGTTGTAACAATTTATTATTTCATCATATCAATAGCATTTCAATGGTTTATTGATTTTAAAGAGTGGGATAATTTTCACAATCCAGAAAAACATTGTTGAATTAATGGTTTACATTGTAATCCCTATTCTCTGGTTAAAGAGCATGATTATCTATTTACGTCTTGTACGTATTGTACAAGGATTCATCTTTAGCTAAGAGATGATACTGATAAATATGTTACTTTATTGTTTTTATTGTTACTTTATATTATTATTATTGTTGTTGTTGTTGTCGTTGTTATTGTTGTTGTTTCATTGATCAGTTTATATTGTTACTTTGTCAGTCTTTTTTTCACGGTGCATGCTGGTAGAAAATGTAAGTAAGTGAGTAGTGAGTGTGGCAACTGTATATTTTCAATCTATTGTCATTTTATGCTTATTCACATTACAGTTTAATATGACCCCACAGCAACAGACTTTGATGAACTTATACTGTCCAGTCCTTTTAAATCCAGACGACACTGATTCCTTCCCTGTAGAGTTTGTCTCCTGGTTTTAGAGACTGTTAGACCTGATCAGCTTCAGTGACAGTGAAGGTAAAAGAACGAACAAACTAATGGTAAAAATTCTGAATAAGGACAAACTTAAAGATCAGGCTGACACACCATGGAGGATTAACTATGGTTTGGCATCAGCTGTGAATCCTTCATGGAATCTTTTCATGAAGGATTCACAAAAAGCTTGGAGAAATGCAATTGAGGATTTCACATGATGCTGTGGTCATCAACAGTTTTATTACAATTATTAATCCAAATGTGTCTGTGAGAAGAGAACGGACAGTTTTCACTGTTCCCTGGGCCGTCAGGGGATCAAAATATGTTCCTGTTTCTAGAGAGTCTTTTTCCCATTTATAATAATCAATCCTTTAATGATCCTCGTAGGGAAATTTTGAGAACTTTTAAAAAACAAGCCTTCATTATTGGATTGAAATGCAGAAAAAAGAAAACATTTTTTTTTCTTATGGGTCAAACAAAGATGGCATTATTTGTAAGCAGGAGGCTCGTCAGACTATAAAGTAGAAGTACTTCTAAAAAGTTTGGTACAAACGAGAATCACAAATGACTTTAATGATTACATAGCAATAAACAACATGAAAACTTGGGGTGTGTGAACGTTTTGATGTGTTCTATGTTCAGTGAGAATCTTGTGTTCAGTGCTTCGTTGGTTCAATCTATGTATATTAAACAGATTTCTCCGATATCTATTTATGTTTTTATGTGAATCTCTTTTTCTATTTGGTTGCATGAGTGATGAATCTGTTACTCTGATCTGTTACTCTGAGGCAGGCTTGGCTGTCATTTCCTTAAAGGCTGGTGCATTAGTTTGCGTTGAATCTCATATTGCAGGGAACTTGGAGAGAACCCACAAAGATACCGAGAGATCAAGCAAACTTTACACAGAAAGGACTTGAACCTTGAACCTTCTTGCCATCAAGAAGCAGCACAATCCACTGCGCCACTGTGCTGCCTCTTCTTCATCTTCTTCTTCTTCTTCTTCTTCTTCTTCTTCTTCTTATTATTATTATTATTATTATTATCGTTAATATCATTATTTTTATTATTATTAATGGTAGTGGTAGTATTAGTACAAGTAATAATAGCACTACTACTACTAGTAGTACTAGTACAACACACAATGGCACCACAAGTCGTTGTGGTACTACTGCTACTACTACTACTATTAAAGGGATGATGCAGGGGCTGCTGAAGTAAAGTTAGAATTTAGTATTAGTCCCACCAGCTGACTATCCTGCAGAAGGCTAGCAACCCACCCAGGAGAAACCCTTTGTTACAGAACCAACCAGAAAAAGACTGCCCATTAGTCAGGTATTTAGTATTATTAATAAATACAAGTCTTATTTCCATGACAATCATGCATAGTTTGTTACAATTTCTCAAGCTGGAAGAAATCACTTTAAAACTGCAGGACCTGGCCAGAACATTGGAAACTTTTTTTTTATAGCTGCTTACCCAGGGTGTTTCCAAAGTAACCAATGGACATTTTTGAGGTATTATTGGGTATGGTGTGCAGGTTGTCTTCTCATGAATCAGAGTAGGGCTATAGAGTATTAACTGGCTGTAAAGACAAAGGTTGATCCCAGACCCTAGGAAAAATAAATATAAGCTGGATCATTTTTCAGCAGGATAATGTGAAGAAATAGTACCAGCACAGCTCAGATCAGTCATCATAAATGTTTTAATCTGGATGTTTGGCTGGGTGCGTTCAGAGTCGTGTATCCATTTTTGTTCAAGCTCTCAGGTTTCGGCAGAAGGGTGAATACATTTCCAGTCAATGTGAGTGTCCACAGCCTCAGGCGTTGGCTCCAAAAAACACAACACTCATCTACTAATTATAGAACTAACAACAACCACCACAACCTGCAAGGGACACCCAACAACAACCACAGGAGCAACACCAAAAGAAGGCAGTCTCAGCAAGAAAACAATGGATTCAACTTAATTGACTACATTTAACTTCCCAAACTTTTTTAATATTACAACACCTGAATGAGGCTACATTTATGACAATCTTTTGATGGTTACACTTAAAGACAGCACTCACTGCAATATGTGCAAGCTATATTTTAGTTACTGTAGAGAGAAAAGAACTAACAAAAGTTTTGACTACGAAATCTCAGATGCCAATCTATTAAAATGAAAAGTGGTCAGAACACATCCCTACCTGTATGTTTGACAGGATCTCTCAATTTTCTTGAAATTGAGAGATTCCTCTACAGACATCACATCATCAAAAACATTCAGAGAATAAGGAAGTACTTCTTCAATAAGGGGTGAGAATGAATAACAACAAAAGAAGGATTGTGATCTTTCAGAAGTTAAGAAGTGAGCATTGTTGGCAATGCAGGTTGATCATCCTCTAGTCTCCTGGATTGGTGACTAACCTCCAGACAACACTGGGGCATCACAAGGGACTGTTCTCTCTCCATTTCTGTTCCAGTACCACACAGATACTTGTCATCCCCAGAAGTTTTCTGATGACACAGCGATGGTTGGGTGTATCAGCAAGGGCTAGGAGACTGAGTACAGGGCTGGTGTGGACAACAATGTCACGTGGAGGTGGAAAACCAGTTCTTTTGGCAAAAGCAAAAGAACTGGTGGTGGATTTAAGAAGCATGAAGGGACAGGTAACCTCAGCATACATTCAGGGGGTCAATGTGGATATTGTTGAGGACTACAAGTACTTCGGCATCCACATTGACTAGAAGCTAGACTGAGGGAGGCAGTCAGATGCTCTCTAAAAGAAGAGGCAAATATGAGGGGCCATAACATTATGTTGCCTAGTTTTCCTTAATAGATTTTTCTCATCAAAATATTTCTGAATAGATAGTTTCTGTCAGGACCTAAAGTTTGACTAACCACTGAAATTATAGATGGATTTATGAAATGAACTGTTTATTTATGAAATGTCTTCTTTCCACCACAACATAACAGACAGAGGGCATCACAAATACTGTTGAAAGAGACACTGACGAATGAAAAGTGAGAAGTAAAACAATCAGGACAGTACAGGGCTACCCACACTGCAGGTCTGGTGTGAATCCAACCTCTCCATATGCAGAGTTTCTCTTCACCAGTGGTAGTGATGGCCTCATTTTTGGCCGAGATTTGGAAGAAACAGGAAATTCTATGTCTCTTCTGTAAAAGGTGGTTATATTACTGGGATTCTACTAATGAAAGCTGGTGCCGGCCAGGGACATGTCTTGCTTCTTCCTTCCATTATTTGTCCCCTTCTCTCAGAGAAGAGCTGCAGAGAACACATCCATCTCGATATAGAAGACAGAACAATATAAATAGGTCTTTGTCTGTTACTGGGAGTCACTGACTGCTACTAAATTTGACCCCCCTTCCTCTCCCCCAACACACACACACACACACATGCACGCACACACACACACACACACACACACACACACACACACACACACACACACACACACACACACACACACCGACAGCTGTTCTGTATAAATCAAAACAGTCACAATGCAGATTGTTCACTTCCCAAGTCTGTGATCAAGCTGCCAGCTACACTCTGGCAGGGTTTCCTGCTAAGGCCTCACACAGTGTTAATACTCACACAATCCATCTTCCTCTTTCCAAGTTCTTCCTGCTCAGCCAATGGGAGATGAAGCTTTTTGAAGAAGGCAGGCTTGGCTGTCATTTCCTTAAAGGCTGGTGCATTAGTTTGCGTTGAATCTCATATTGCAGTGATACTGCAGAACACCCGCTTCACAAATGAGCTATTAACTGAACGCTAACAAACAATCCCTGAATAACGTGATGAAAACTAAATAACATTGGCATTGGCCTTCAACAGATTGGGCATCACAATGAAGTGGAGCCGGCTGCAAAAACCATACTTTTGACATGGTTGGTGGGGGTTGAGGGCGGCACGGTGGCGCAGTGGGTAGCGCTGTCGCCTCACAACACGGCAGACCCGGGTTCGAGTCCTGCTCTGTGCGGAGTTCGCATGCTCTCCCCGTGTCTGTCTCTCCCCTGACTTCCTTCCAAATCCAAAAGCATGCGCTTCAGGTTGATTGGCTGGTCCCAAATTGACCATAGGAGTGAGTGTGTGCGTGAGTGATCGTTTGTTTCTATGTGGCTCCGCGGTACACTGGCGTCGTGCCCGGAGTGTCTCCTGCCTCACTCCCTGAGACTGCCGGGATAGGCACCAGCTCCCCCGCGTAAGCGGATTAAGCGGGTTGAGAAAATGAATGAATGAATGAATGGTGGGGGGTACATTTTACGCCCAGGCCTTCAGTGACATCCCTCCATCCAACCATCCATTTATCCATCCAACCACCCATCCATCCATGATTGATTGATTGATTGAAAAACATGAACATGTTGGTGCAGTTGTGACCAAAGTCACTTTAGTCACACCACATCATTTTTATCACAAATTTCATGTGATCCGAACATATACTTTAATTCTTATTCTTTTTTTGCACTTTATGTACTTACCATTGACTTAACACTAATGGAATAAAATGACACAAACATATCATAACTAGCAGTAACATGCTTTCACTCAACAACAAAGATTTCCTCCACAGTGTTTGCTTATTTGAAAATAAAATCTATCCTCTTTTTTTTTCTCATAAAGACTTGAATTGATGTCTTGTACAGTTAACATGTCTTCCATTTAAATCAGTAAGTCCTTCTCTATGGACATGGAGGCCAATGCTAAATGCTGTGCATGTACAGTGATGTTTATAGGTTTCAATACGCTTTGAAGGTTCCATATTGTGCGTTTTTTTAGTTCATAGTATTCAGCTGCTAGATGTCCAACCACACTGTATTTGAAATGTCTTGCCCCAAAGTTCTCCAGTGGACTTACCACCCGCCGAGGAAACCATAGGGAACGGGTGCAGTGTGGATTGGGTGGCAGTCGTCAGCATGGGACCCATTGACCCAATCCCCGGACAAAGACTCTAGCTCTAGGGACATGGAATGTCACCTCGCTGGGGGAAAGGAGCCAGAGCTTGTGAGGGAGGTTGAGAGGTACCGACTAGATATAGTTGGGCTCACCTCCACCCACAACTTGGGCTCTGGAACCAAACCCTTGAGAGGGGTGGACTCTCCACTTTTCTGGTATTGTCCAAGGTGAGAGGCGACGGGCTGGTGAGAGGCGACGGGCTGGTGTGGGCTTTCTTGTGGCCCCACAGCTCAGCCATCATATGTTGGAGTTCACCCCGGTGAATGAAAGGGTCGCATCCCTGCGCCTTCGGGTTGGGGACAGGTGTCTCACTGTCGTTTCGGCCTACAGGCCAAATGGCAGTGCAGAATACCCGGCCTTCTTGGAGTCCCTGGGAGGGGTACTGAATAGTGCTCCAACTGGGGACTGCATTGATCTCATTGGGGACTTCAACGCTCACGTGGGCAATGACAGTGAGACCTGGAAAGGGGTGATTGGGATGACCGGCCTCCCCGATCTGAACACGAATGATGTTCTGTTATTGGACTTCTGTGCTAGTCACAGTTTGTCCATAACGAACACCTTGTTCAACCACAGGGATGTCCATAAGTGCACATAGTACCAAGACACCCTAGACCATAGGTCGATGATCGAGTTCGTTGTCATATCATCAGACCTCTGACCGCGCGTGTGGGACACTCGGGTGAAGAGAGAGGCAGAGCTGTCAACCGATCACCACCTGGTGGTGAGCTGGATCCACTGGCAGTACAGGGGGTCGGACAGACTTGAAAGGCCCAAACGTGTTTTGAGAGTCTGTTGGGAACGTCTGGCAGAACCCTCTGTCAGTGAGGTCTTCAACTCCCACCTCCGGGAGCCAGGATCCAGAATCCAGAGGGGACCAAAGGATTTCATCTCTGTTTTTTGCAGATGATGTTGTCCTGTTGGCCTCATCACACCTGGACCTTCAGTATGCACTGGGACAGTTTGCAGCTGAGTGTGACGCGAGTGGGATGAGGATCAGCACCTCTAAATCCAAGACCATGGTTCTCGACCAGAAAAGGGTGGTGTGCCCTCTTCAGGTCGGTGGAGAATTTTTGCCCCAAGTTTAAATAGTTTAAATATCTTGGGGTCTTGCTCACGAGTGAGGGAAGGATAGAACATGAGATTGACAATTTGATGCAACTTCCGCAGCGATGCAGTCGCTGTATACTGTAGGTCGTCATTGTGAAGAAGGAGCTGAGTTGTAAGACGAATCTCTTGATTTACCTGTCAATCTACGTTACTACTCTCACCTATGGTCATGAGCTTTGGGTCATGACTGAAAGGACAAGATCCCGGATACAAGCGGATGAAATGAGTTTCCTCCGTAGAGTGGCTGGGCGCACCCTTAGAGATAGGGTGAGGAGCACAGTCACCAGGGAGGAGCTCAGAGTAGAGCCGCTGCTCCTCCACCTCGAGCGGAGCCAGCTGAGGTGGCTTGGGCATCTGTTCCGGATGCCTCCTGGACGCCTCCCTGGGCAGGTTTTCCAGGCATGTCCTAACCAGGAGGAGACCTCGGGTAAGACCTAGGACAAGTTGGAGGCATTATGTCTCTCGGCTGGCCAGGGAACGCCTCGGGCTCCCCCCGGAGGATCTGAAGGAGGTGTCTGGGGAGAGGGAAGTATGGGCATCCTTCCTGAGACTGTTGCCCCCGCGACCCAGCCCCGGATAGGCGGTAGATGATGGATGGATGGATGGATGGATGGATGGATGGATGGATGGATGGATGGATGGATGGATGGATGGATGGATGGATGGATGGATGGATTTTCCAAAAAGAATTCTCCTCATCATTGTTGTGTATTTCTGTTAATACACTGTCACCTATCTACCCAGAAGTAATAAAGAACAACAGAGCATTCACACTGCAGACAGGAACAGATCTTTATGAACAGTTGTTTACAGTGCAAATGATTCAACATAAACCTGGAAACAAATGTGATCCCATTGCTGTGAGGTTACGTGTACGATTCCACTCGCCATTTTGGGTAGGGAGCATTGTTACAGAATGAGTCATTTGGCAAGCTGTAATCCTCCCAACATGGTTCTCATTACCCTCACCATAGCCCTGAGTGTGCTGGCATAAGCCCCTGCTCCTCCCCTTTTGCTGCACAGGCAGTGTGGATATTTATATCAAGGTCTGTATTTCCCATTAGGATGGCTGTTTCTACTCCACCTCACAGAGCTCAGTGTAGAGAATGAAAGTATTGGTTCATTGCTCCAACAGAAAGTTTCTTCTCTGTAGTCACAGCACTGACGACACATTTGTGTAATGAAACATTCTTGATTGTATCAACATACGAAAAAGAAAAAGACTTGGCACTATTTTGACAGACTGTGCATAATTTAGATCTGTGAATTACTGATAAATTACCAGTAAATATAATTTAAGGATTAACACAAAAGACCACGAGTTTCATAAACTGCATCAAATTATCATGAAGCATTAAACCAGAACCAAGAATTGCATCACTGCAACCTCTTACCCTTTTTCATTGACATTTTGTTTGACAAACAACAAAAAATCAATCATATTGTCAGTTTAAGTGGTTCACACTATTTTCCTAGAAACACACACACCAGTTCGTCACTCATAATTAGTCAAACCCACTGAGAGAACTTCAGATAGACGTATTTTCCCACAACAATGACCAAGACAAATAAAGACTCCTCGTGTAAGCATAGTGGTGGAGAAAACCTGAATCATCCATGCCTGGGTATTTTTATTTTCAATCAATCAATCGAGTTTTATTTATAAAGCGCTTAATCATAACAACAGACATTTCAAAGTACTTTGTCAGACAGAATAACCAACTGAACCCACCGGAGCAAACAGCGACGGGGAAAAACACTCTCATTGAAGAAGAAACTCTGGACAGGACCCAGGCTCTTTTGGGTGGCCATCCACCTTGATTGGTTGGGTGGAAAATAAATAAAAGGAAGATAATGACAGGGTGAGAGGAAGAGAGAGAGTGGCAGATAGGCCAGATAGAGTCAGTGTCTTTATGGTTATATTTAGATGATTTGATGCAGGCGCTGAATTGGGGACAAGAAAGTCAGGCTGCATTTTGTTTGCTGTATAATTTTTTTTCTCATACAGGACTTACAGTGTTGAGGTAAATAAAAAAGGTAATCCAGAATCATCTGTATTTACATTAAAAAAAAAGTCTTAATTAGCTTAAAACCCGTCATTAGACAAACAAACTCAAAGCACACAAACACAAGAAACATCCTCCAACCCCCAATAGAAATAACAACAGTTTAGACTACAAAGTATACACACGACTGATCGTTTTCTAACCCAGCCATAACAGCTTTGCTCCTAAACCACAGAGCTGTTCCATACTAGAGTGTTTTATGAATGGTGGACATGGATTAAGTCTCATTATGAGAGCAGCGGTGTAATTATTATGTGCACAGACATGTTGTAATATATCAGAGTTTACATCTTCATGGCAATGGACTTGAATGACGATGAGTCAAAAGATTTCAGGGAGGTAAAGAGAAGGTGAAGGGGAGGGCAGCCAAGGCAAATTGTACTCTACCAAGTACCACACATCCCTTTATTATTTGATTTTATTATTGTCTTGATTGTTTTATTACATCCCGCTTCAAAGCGGTGATGTGTTGTAATTGTCAGTGTTCGTGTGTTTGTCAGTCCGTTCGTTTGTCCGTTTCTTTCGCATATCCTCCAAATATCTTCGCAACCGTTGCAGATAGAAAGATGAAACAAAAATCACATTACTGGCAGAGGGGATGAAAATGAGATGATGATCTTGACCTTCAGAAAACTAGGTCAAGGCCAAATTTTAACTTTTGTACACTCAGGAACTGGATAAGATAGAAAGATGAGGGAGAAGGCCAGTGTAAGACCATAGATCAAAGCTAGTACTTTGAACTACCAATGCATTAGCTTTGACCTACCCTGAAAGGTCAAAGCTATGCACTTGTCAGGTACTACTGTCAATGGTACCCTGACCTACCCCTTGTGGGATGTTGCAGTCTCTGACTGCCTTGTTGGCTTTGTATCATGTGGTCACTTGAAATAAAAAGAGGTCATAAATTGTACGACAAAGACTCATGACTCAACAGTAACTTGCAATCTGAATTAGCAGTGATCTAGAGACTGTTATAAAGTATAAGTTGTAATAACTACTGAAGTCATAGACATGACCATAGATGTACACCTGTAGAGGATTGGGTACCGACCAAATCTAAGAACAAATTCACATGAAAAAAGTCTGTCTTAAGTTTTAATTGTGTACATGTCAGTGGTGCAGTGGGTAGCACGTCTGCCTCATAGCAAGAAGGTTCTGGGGTCGAGTACTGTTCAGTGCAGAGTTTCTATGCTCCTCCTGTGTCTGTGTGGGTTCTCTCCGGGTTCTCCGGTTTTCTCTGGCTTCCACTTCAAGTGTATTTGTCGGCTCCAAATTGTCCACGAGTGTGTGCGTGACTGGTTGTTTACTGTGATTCCACGATGCACTGACAACGTGTCCAGAGCTTCATCACGCCTCTCACCCAAAAGTCAGCTGGAATAGGCTCCAGCAACCACCGTGACCTGCGAAAGCGGAGGAAACGGTACAAAATGTGAATAAATGTGTCTCTCAGTATGACAGTTACTTTGAATGAGACTTTGTACATTGGCTACAATTTTCAAAAACTCAAAAAAGACAATACTCACTGAAGTGACTTGAAAATGCTCAACACCTCATGTGAGTCAATAGCTGTTAAAGCAAAGACAGCCCAGAAACACTGAAGAGTCTACATGCTGCATTCATTCATTCATCTTCTTGAAGATGAGACAATTGTAATGATCTCATTTTCAACTTGTTATCTGAAATTTGGGTCACAGGTTATGCTGGACCCTAGAGGTGGGGTACACCCTGGACAAATCACTAGCTCATTGCAGGGCCACACATGGACAAACAGACATTCAGAGTTACACCCACAAACAATTTAGCATCTAATTCACCTACGTTGCAGGATTTCTTTTTACTTTGCTAAAATTTTAGTTAAACAAATTTTTAGTTAAACAAAACAAAAAACAAGTCTCAATTGACCATCAGCCACAAACTCTATCTGAAATTCATTACCAGTCTGTTATGTTTAGAAAATACAGTGTGTCTGAATACCGATTATATAATACGATAATACATACCAGTGATGGACCCTGTGGACTCAAAACCACTAAAATACCAACACCGGTTCACTTGAACCAGTCAAACGATGTGGCTGTTCTGCTGATCACAGTGAGAGTTTTGCTCTCCTCTTGTGGCTCTTAAAGGACTTTCTTCTCCTCCTGGCTCTTATCTGTGGCTCTTTAAGAAACAGTCAAGCTTGAAAACAGACGGCTTCCATTAGGGAATTTCATGCTCACATAGTTTCATTCAACTCAGCCACTGAGAAGGAACAGGCACACAAAAAGTGAATTTGATAGGTTTCCTCTAGTCTTCTCCCTCGAGGCAGCAAAGGTGGTTTGACAGTCTGATCGAAGTGAAGTCAGAATGAAACAGATACTGCCTGTATTCCTGGACATACATGTGGCTGGTGTCCATAACCATGTTTTAAGCGGTTGAAGAGTGTTGCGTATATTTGTAAAAACTTACAGAAAAAATAGCGAAGATGAAACCCACCTTCAAAACAGGAAATGGGTGCTGGAGGCACATAATAAGTGAGAATTATTGAAGGTCTATGACTGATGGCAGGTGGAAACACTGAAGGAATATTCAGGTAAGGTAACAATGGAGCTTGTACTTCACTTGTGAGATGAGTCCAAAAGCATATCATTAAGGACACAAACCCAACATGAGCTTCCTTCATAGGATGGCTGTGCTCATGCACCATAAACATTGGTTGAGGAGCTCAACCATCAACCAATGCCCCTCGGTGTGCTGTCACTATATAATTCTAAAAAATAATTATCGTTGTTCAAGTTTTTGTGAAATTCAGGTCTTTACCAACTTCAATCATCAATAAAATTTGTATCACACACTCAGTCCCCCTTCATTTCACATTTCAAGTTTGTACTGATGACAGTAATATTCATTACATAGTTACTAGTGGAAACCCGTGGAAATTCCATGATAAAACAATAATGTCAGACTTCGTTTGTTTTCTTTTTTTCTTCACCGTCACAAGAAAACAAACCGCTGTGTCCGACGAAGCCGTGACGGCTCCGTGTGTGTGGGATGGACAAACGCGAAGACGAAGGCCTCTTCGGCGTTACGGTCCGGCCATCCGGGTAGACGCCGGCTTTGTGAGTTCGGTCCTGGTGAATAAAGCATCGGGGTTCCCCACACGACAACGTGAGGTCCGTCACAATCAAAGAATATAAACTGCTATGTTTGACGAAGTCAAAAACAGCTCCGTGAGAGACATGGACAAATGTGATGACCAGAGCTAACTCAGCTAGCGGCCCCAACTTCTGGGTAGACGCCGGCCAAAACTGAACAGAAGAAAGCATTTGTTTTCTTGTGTACAGTGTTTGCATTATATGTCAGTGGACATTAAACAGAAAAGAGTATATTTTGTGGTGACAGTTGTTTATTTAATTCCACGATGCTCTCAGGAGGTCTTGTTCACGTGATTCCTTCTGGCAGATGCTCCGTGATTTGTTGGGCACTTGATTGACAGGTAGTGGGTGGAGTTAAAAAGCGTGACAGGGTGAGGTTTTCAAGTGAGCTTATTCAAATAAATAAGTGGGAAGACACCTGCAGCACGTTGGTGCAGTGGGTAGCGCTGTCGCTGCACAAAAAGGTGGTTCCTGGATCAAGTCCCGCTCTGTGCGGAGTTTGCATGTTCGTGTGTGTGTGGGTTCTGTCCAGGTTCTCCGGCTTCCTCCCATCTCCTAAAACATGTGCTTCAGGTTAATTGGCCGTTCTGTATTTGCCCGTAGGTGTGTTGCTCAATGGCGTTGTGCCCGGAGTTTCCCCCGCCTCCCGTCCTAAGAAAGCTAGGATAGGTTCCAGCTCCCCGTGACCCGTGACAGTGGATAAAGGGTGAAGGAAAATGGATGGATGGATATATATTACACAGACATACAGGCCAGAGCGCACACACACACACGCACACACACACACACACACACACACACACACACACACACACACACACACACACACACACACACACACACACACACACACACACACACACAGCCACACAGCAGTAACTAGGAGCAGCTTGTGGTATCAGTATCTTGCTAAAGGGCACCTCAGCAGTGCTCAGGAGGTGAACTGGCACATTTTCAGCTCCACCCGTGACCCATAAGGCAGAGAAGCAGCTGTAGAGAAGAGGATTACAGTCGTCTATTGTTATCGAGGGGAATACTTTAACACTGGTTTGCTTTGAAGCTCCATAAAATGTTTGGTGGAGTAACTTAACCCAACTTTCTGTCTGGACGGCGGTAAAATAACTGCATTTAATTTTTGAGTGAACTGTCCCTTTAAACATGGGCATGGTTTGAGTAGCATCCCATTTTATTGAAGTGAGGGTCATATTGCTCTGATAAAAACAACAACTGCTACTTTAAATGAACTGCAGTGACTGTGAGATGTGTGTTGTTCTGAAAATTTGATTTGGCTTCAAACGTAACAGAAGGGCAGTAATTGAAATTTTTATGAAGCATGGATTTGACTCTGTGGTTCCATGTAGAGAGAGTAAATTGGGCAGATGTGGTTAGAAGAGATATGAGTGGGAGCTGTAAATAATAATCGTGCCCCCCCCCATCTCCCAAGACACAGAGCTCTTGTGATTGACAGAATATTTGGAGCTGCTCCCTCTCAGTCTCTCAAGAGAAGAGTTATTCAGTGTGATCTTTGATAACACCGACACACACTATCACACACCTTCATTATAATTTGCTTTAAAGAATTGGCAGCAGTTCCTCAGGGAGAAGCGCAGGGCCTCTCTCAGCTCTCGTTGTGTTGTAATTTACACACCGGCATCAACAGAAACAAGACCATACATAGGTTTCAGGATTCAGCAGACCGTATCTGAATTGTAATGCAGATTATATGTGAACACACGCTTGTAAGCATTGTCTTTCACTGCCGTCACCCAACAGCTGAAGGTAGGAAAAAAGATAAAAAGGGAACTAGTGAAATGTAGTGATCTCACTTGCACAGTATTGGCAGTGACATTCGTGGGTGTGTGAGAGACAGCTTAAGAAGTATATAAAACAACACATCAGTCATCCACAGGTGGAGACAGGCAGGTGGAGTTCACAGTGGAAGTCAGCATGGTGCCAGCTCATTTGGCGAGATGCTGCTGCTGCTCGAGCGAGAGGAGAGCAGCAGAAACGCAGCGC
Source organism: Antennarius maculatus (assembly GCA_013358685.1). NCBI lineage: Eukaryota > Metazoa > Chordata > Actinopteri > Lophiiformes > Antennariidae > Antennarius > Antennarius maculatus. The sequence goes on from CM023615.1 coordinate 2,832,337, forward strand.
TGACCTGGAGGCAGTCTGACATTCGACAATGAGGAGGAAAATAGAAATCTTTGGAAAGAGCAGGAACAATAGAGGGCCATTTTCCTCAGACCTGTGGTTTTTATTTATAGAATGTTCCACTCACTGCCACAAATACCCAAACTGTATTTAAAGTCACTTTTATATACAATTGGGTTCTGTTGGGGATAAAACTACCGCTAAACTACCGCTAAAGTGATCGGCATCCCATACTGCTCTGGATTACATTTATGACATTACTGTACAGTTATTACATATGTTTAAATTAGAGCTGGACCAATTCATTGGTGTTTGTGCCAACAGGCTGTTGCAAGTTAGCAGCACGGTAGCCATTAGCATCATTGGCTCTCCCTCTGTGTATGTGGGTTTACTTTGGCTTCTTCCTCTCAAATAAACACATGTGACATAACAAACAAACATAGCATGCATGCAACATACAAAATTAAGCTTGGCTGATTTATTGTGGTGGCCTGCTCAAATCACAAGAACTCAGGACTAACACTCCATTCTTCTTCTTCTTCTTTTCCTTTCGGCTTTTCCCTTCAGGGGTCGCCACAGCGAATCAATTGCCTCCATCTAACCCTGTCCTTTGCATCCTCTTCTCTCACACCAACTACCTTCATGTCCTCTTTCACTACATCCATAAACCTCCTCTTTGGTCTTCCTCTAGGCCTCCTGCCTGGCAGTTCAAAACTCAGCATCCTTCTACCAATATATTCACTATCTCTCCTCTGGACATGTCCAAACCATCTCAGTCTGGCCTCTCTGACTTTATCTCCAAAACCTCTAACATGTGCTGTCCCTCTGATGTACTCATTCCAGATCCTATCCTTCCTGGTCACTCCCAGAGAGAACCTCAGCATCTTCATCTCTTCTACCTCCAGCTCTGCCTCCTGCCTTTTCCTCAGTGACACTGTCTCTAGACCGAACAACATCGCTGGTCTCACCACAGTTTTGTACATCTTTCCTTTCATTTTAGCTGAAACTCTTCTATCACACCTGACACTTTCCTCCACCCGTTCCATCCTGCCTGGACACGTTTCTTCACCTCTTTTCCACACTCTCCATTGCTCTGGACTGTTGACCCTAAGTACTTAAAATCCTCCACCTTCTTGATCTCTTCTCCCTGTAACCTCACTCTTCCACTTTGGTCCCTCTCATTCACACACATATACTCTGTCTTACTGCGGCTAACCTTCATCCCTCTCCTTTCCAGGACAAACCTCCACCTCTCTAGCTTCTCCTCCAACTCTTCCCTACTCTCACTGCAGATCACAATGTCATCTGCAAACATCATAGTCCATGGAGATTCCTGTCTAACCTCGTCTGTCAGCCTGTCCATCACCATAGCGAACAAGAAGGGGCTCAGAGCTGATCCCTGATGCAGTCCCACCTCCACCTTGAACTCCTCTGTCACACCTACAGCACACCTCACCACTGTCTTACAGTCCTCATACATGTCCTGCACCGCTCTAACATACTTCTCTGCCACTCCAGACTTCCTCATACAATACCACAGTTCCTCTCTGGGCACCCTGTCATAAGCTTTCTCCAGATCTACAAAAACACAATGCAGCTCCGTCTGGCCTTCTCTGTACTTCTCTATCAACATCCTCAAATCAAATACTGCATCTGTAGTACTCTTTTTTGGCATGAAACCATACTGCTGCTCACAAATGCTCATTTCTGCCCTTAGTCTAGCTTCCACTACTCTTTCCCATAACTTCATTGTATGGCTCATCAGCTTTATTCCTCTGTAGTTGCCACAACTCTGCACATCTCCCTTGTTCTTAAAAATGGGCACCAGCACAATTCTCCTCCACTCCTCAGGCATCTTCTCACTATCTAAGATCCTGTTGAACAACCCAGTCAGAAACTCTACTGCCACCTCTCCTAGACACTTCCAAACCTCTACAGGTGTATCATCAGGACCGACTGCCTTTCCACTCTTCATCCTCTTCAGTGCTCTCCTCACTTCATCCTGGCTAATCTTTGCTACATCCTGGTCCACAACAGTCACCTCTTCTAGTCTTGGTTCTCTCTCATTTTCCACGTTCATCAACTCTTCAAAGTACTCTTTCCATCTTCCCATCACACTACTGGCACCTGTCAATAGACTTCCATCCCTATCCTTAATCACCCTAACCTGCTGCACGTCCTTCCCATCTCTATCTCTCTGTCTTGCCAGCCTGTATAGATCAGTCTCTCCCTCCTTACTGTCCAACCGAGCATACAAGTCATCATAAGCTTCTTGTTTGGCCTTTGCTACCTCTACCTTCACCTTACGCTGCATCTCCCTGTACTCCTGTCTACTCTCCTCAGTCCTCTCAGTGTCCCACTTCTTCTTAGCTAACCTCTTTCTCTGTATACACTCCTGTACCTCCTCATTCCACCACCAAGTCTCCTTATCTACTTTCCTTCCAGATGACACACCAAATACTCTCCTACCTGTCTCCCTGACACATTAGCTGTAGTTGTCCAGTCATCTGGAAGCACCTCCTGACCACCCAGAGCCTGTCTTAGCTCCTTCCTAAAGGTCATGCAATACCCTTCCTTTTTTATCTTCCACCATTTCGTCTTCTGCTCTGCCTTTGCCCTCTTCATCTTCCTCACCACCAGAGTCATCCTACACACCACCATCCTATGCTGTTTGGCTACACTCTCGCCTACCACTACTTTACAGTCACTGATCTCCTTCAGGTTACATCATCTACACAAGATGTAGTCTACCTGTGTGCTCCTACCACCACTCTTATAGGTCACCCTATGTTCCTGCCTCTTCTGGAAGAAAGTATTCACTACAGCCATTTCCATCCTTTTTGCAAAGTCAACTACCATCTGTCCTTCTGCGTTCCTCTCCTGGATACCAAACCTGCCCATCACTTCCTCATCACCTCTGTTACCTGCACCAACATGTCCATTGAAGTCTGCGCCAATGACAACTCTCTCACTTCTAGGTATGCTCTGCATCACTTCATCAAAGTCCAACCAGAATTTCTCCTTCTCCTCCAGCTCACATCCTACCTGTGGGGCATACCCACTAACAACATTGAACATCACACCTTCTATTTCTAGCTTCAGACTCATCACTCTATCTGACACTCTTTTTACCTCCAGGACATTCCTAACAAACTCCTCCTTCAAGATAACTCCTACTCCATTTCTTTTCCCATCTACACCATGATAGAACAACTTGAACCCTGCTCCTAAACTTCTAGCCTTGCTACCTTTCCACCTGGTCTCCTGGACACACAGTATGTCTACCTTCCTCCTCTGCATCATGTCGACCAACTCTCTACCTTTTCCTGTCATAGTTCCAACATTAAACGTCCCTACTCTTAGTCCTATACTCTTGGCGCTCCTCTTCTCTTTCTTCGTGCGAACGCACTTTCCTCCTCTCCTTCTTCGACCAACAGTAATCCAATTTCCACCGGCGCCCTGTAGGTCAACAGCGCCGATGGCGGTCATTGTTAACCCGGGCCTCGACCGATCCAGTATGGAAGTCATAGGTTTGATTCGCATCTTTGATTTGGCAAAAGTTTTACGCCGGATGCCCTTCCTGACGCAACCCTCTGTATTTATCCGGGCTTGGGACCGGCACAATAAGACACTGGCTTGTGCCCTCTTGCGGCTACATTGCCCTCTTGCGGCCACATTGACTAACACTCCATTCTAATCCCACAATTTCATTGTGTGATCACAACAATAAAGCCTCTTCGTGGTACAAGCCATTGTGAAACATGTGGCCCAAAACGATAAGGTTGGGATGAATGTGCTAATTTTCCGTTGCATTCTATCCATAAATTCAAGGTAATTTTGATCTATACCTGAGATTATATTGAAGCATATTATGGCACAAATTAGTCCTCAAATAAAATATATTTTCAGCTCTCCTCATGGAATCTCATACAGTATATGTGATTCCACGAGGACATGGACATGTCTAGAGGAGAGATAGTGAATATACTGGTAGAAGAATGCTGAGTTTTGAACTGCCAGGCAGGAGGCCTAGAGGAAGACCAAAGAGGAGGTTAATGGATGTAGTGAAAGAGGACATGAAGGTATTTGGTGTGAGAGAAGATGCACAAGACAGGGTTAGATGGAGGCAACTGATTCGCTGTGGCGACCCCTGAAGGGAAAAGCCAAAGGAAAAGAAGAAGAAGAATCTATATACTATAATATATATGGTATATAGTATATATAGTTGAATTATAGTATATATGGTTGAATAAGTGGATTTTTGGGTGATAACATCAGTACTTTCCTATTCAATGACAGAGATACCAAGAAGTGGTCAATGATCAGTGGGAAGCAAACATTCTTCTTATGAGGCCAACATTAGCTAGCCTAGACTGATGACAGGAACTGAATTCTCCCCCCAGTTCTCTTTGAAGACCAGACATGTGCTCAGTTTAGCATTCCGTAAAGCATTACTACTGCCAGTTGTTGCACCATATCAGTCTCCACCAGTCGCCAGTGAGCTCATGTTAGGTGTGCATAACACCAATATCCTTAATGGTGCCCTGTGGTGTGTAGAGCAGTCTTATTTTCAACCTTGTTGCATGCATGTATAAAAGTAAAGGAGGAAGTATGTAAGCAGAGTTCATTTTACATCAAGAAAGTAGTACATGCCTGGGATGCACTTCAAAAAAATTGTGAATCCCAACATAACGTTGATATATCCCAAAAGCAACAACAGAACAACAGAAGCTGTATGCAAGGATTGAGTTTTGCCAATAGTACAATATAAAAACTATGACTATCTTTCCAAAACAAATGCCACAAATCATTCCATGAAAAACCCAGATTAAAAATAAGATGAGCTGTGCGTCGCACCCCGTTAGTGTGAGATACATAAAATGGTCTGGATTGCATAACCGTAACTCACATTTTAACATGTTTTTGCTGCTGTAGCGATGCGTGTGGTGGGGTGCCAATAAAACAGATGTCCAGATCTCATTCCTTCAGAGTAAGACTGTCCATGCAAGTTATTCATGATATTAATGTTAAGTATGGAGTCATACAAGAAACACTTGGAAAAGATTTGTCAGAACCAAAGCAGCAGGCAGAGGTACTTAAATTTTTAATTTAAGAAGCTTCAAATATACTGGATTCCACACTTCCCTGCTGTACCTTGAAAACCTGTGCTGTCAGGTACACATCAGGTTTCTGGCTACTGCATTCCTTCAGCTGGAATAGAGGCATGCAGATTTGTAAGAGAAAAGAGAAGCACATTTTAGGGACAATCACTGCTCACAGCACCTTGAAGCTGCACTCAAGGAGAGGAAACAAACCAGGATGGAAACCGCGATAGAATTAAAGATGATACAGATGGGGGGTAATGAGAAGACCTGCCCTGGGATGATGGGAGGAGCACATTGGTATGGCATCATTAATGATTGGATAAGGTGACTTTTTGTTATGTAACTGATATTTAAAAAACAGAAAAACAAAAAACAAACAAAAAAACCTTTAAAGTTTAAATACTAATCACCTTCAAGAATGCCCCAGTGTCAAGACCTTCTTTAAAATTAAAACAGGTGCAATGTTTGGTCATATTGTCACCCAACATATACTGACATTGCATTGTATACTTTAAAACTAGTAACTGCATTTATACTCAGTATAGCACATACCTGTTTAAATTCAAAAACTCCAATCCTAATAACGTCCTCAGCTGAACCCTTTGCAGCATTAAACAGGAAAGACTGGCTTCGAGTGGAAGCCACTATTGAAGTGTTTGTCTTTAAGCTGCTGGAGCCAGAAGACTGCTGCCTGATTTTATCTGTAGCGTCCCCCAAAGCATGACATATGTAAAACAACATACTCAATGTTCATTTCCAGATCACACAGTGGAAGCAGATGTGAGGGCCCCCGCCTCAGCTTCTGTTCAAATGAACACAAGACTGTAGTCAGCATCACAACATGGACGTCTCCAGCATGTCCATCTCCTCTCTCTCACTCCAACTGCTGAGATTGAAGTCCAAGTGGGGGGTGATACTTACAAGCAGCCCTCTGCAGATGCCTTACAATACAACTGGTGGTAAGCCTACAAGGCAGCGACCATGAGAAACACACAGACTATTCACTACCCCGTGCTAAAAATACGTTCCGGTTCCTTAGAAAGAAGGCCAGTCTTCACAGTTGTCATATGCATGCCACAAGCCGTTTCAGAACTCAAAGGGCCACGCAGTGGTGGATTTAGAAGCTGTGTAGCTGATAAAAGGGAAGCAGCATGGCGTGAGGAACAGGCTGAAACGCCGCCTGTGGCAGCTGACCCATGAGCACGGCTTCTACATGAGGGTCAAAAGCTGTTTCAGCAGCTGCAATTATTAGTCTCACTACATACAAGGTTTCTTATTAGAAACATGCTTGATAGAGACCGCTGAAAAGAGCAGGCATGAAATGGGCAGCTGTGGTTTAGGTGGTGAGACTGTCCTCCTTTAGTCAGTCTGTGGTTCCAGCTCCAGTCCTCATGCTGACGTATCCTCAGACAGGATAGATAATACTGTCTATGCAGACAAGAATCTCCCCTCTGGAACATCAATGGATCATAAAAAAAATTCCTACAATCGGAATATTTGTGTTTAATCTCTCTGGATGTGATTAACTATATCACAAATACCAGGATCACGGAGAAGCTTCTAGACACCACTACAAATACCTACTTAGTTACTGTATTGTGAGGCCCTCCTTTGGAGTTCGTTTGAACGCTAACATTCATGAGAACATTAATGTAGCGAGACACGTGGAGTGTCAATGTTTCTCCAGCCGTGTACAATCAAACTAATAATTGTTTAGAATCTCTGAATGCATGGAGACTCAGACACCAGTTTTGCACACACCTGCACCAGTCCTCTGTCTTATAACTTCTAATGCTCTGTCCAAAAATGAGTCATTCAAATTTGTGAAGATATATTTATATGCATCATTTCCAACACTTACACTTGGCACAATACAAATATTTTTTAAAGGAATTAATTAGTAATAATTTAAGGCAACGCAATAACTTGTATTTATCATTATCTTAAGTGGACAGTAAAGTTAATTTTAAGTGACATATATGTTATTCATCATTATGAAAAATAGAAGAAAAAATAAATTTTATGTGTGTAGCATCATCCGAACTCTAGTTGTTATTAATTCCAGTGAATTTATTTGGAAGTTGTGTCTTTTTGCTGTTCTGTTGAAACAACCGTTCAATGCGCAGGTAACTGTCCTCCTATAGTCATTTTTGGTGTTAATCGCATCTAGAATTGCATTGTCTCTTATGGCTGCTAAGCTGTTTGGCCCCAGTGACGCATGACGCCCACGGGACGACTGAATGTGGAAGCTGCTGCGGCGTAGATTTTAAGCTTTTTTGACCAAACGGACGATGCTACACATATTAAATTTATTTTTTCTTCTATTCTTCATAATAGTGAATAATATACTGTATATGTCACGTAAAATTAACTTTACTGTCCCTTTAATTAAATGGTAACAATGGCCAGATTATCCACCTCTACTTCTCTGTGTTACTGGTGGAAATAGTTTTTCATTTACCTCTTTGTTAAAATTACAGGTGCTACACTTCTAGTATATCAAGAATATTAAGTTTAATGGGAAAACTTTTATATTTTTTTCAATATTGTTGACAAACTCTCTAAACAACAGCTTCAAAATTATTCTTACAACTCCCTATCTAAACACTTACCTGCTTTGCGCTAAACTTGGTTCAGGATTGAATGAAGTTATAAATAAAGAGCCAAACCCTAAAAACTCAAATTTCCTAGAGCAGTAATAAAACTCATCTCTTTACAGCTTTCCATCTATTAAAAAATGACCACATGATCACACAGAGGTAGTGTTGGGGAACAATTCAAATCTTGTACTTATCAAGAGAAATGGCATTAAAATTTTATTTTATCACGAAAACACCCTCAGATAATATTCAGTTGATATAATTACTTGCACATTAATTATAGGTAATTTTCTGTTGTAATTGAGGGTGGAGCTTGTGTTGATAGATTTCATTTAGAACAACAACAATAATTCATTCAGGAATATCCACTGATTACTGGGCTCACTGTTCAGATAATTGTTGGGTTTCTAAAATTTTATAAAACTGAGAAATGCGATCAAATGTCAAAGAAATAATTTAACAAACACTTGATAGTTGCTATAGTGAGACTCTTTTTATTCTCATAAAGCAATCAATGGTGTATATATATAAGATTCTTTTCTATAAATATAAAGGTTCTCTTCATAACAAATGCAAAGGAAATACCTTCAAAGCTGAGACTATTGTAGAGCCGTCAACACAATAAAAGGATTATAATGAACCGGAAGCTCTGTGTGGAAGAGCGCTTGACAAGGAGTCCTGATGTGAGAGCTGAGCTGCAGACAGCAGCCGCTCTGCCTCTCAACACAAGGTGTCCTTTCTGCTGCAGAGGAAAACGTGAACACTGCTCTTCATCCCACAGAGCAGACACGCTACTTTCACCAGGATCACATTACTCTGCAGACCCACCTCCCAGCTGTTACAGGCAACGTCAAATGTGGACAAACTGGCAAAGGAATCAAAAATCGAACATTTGCAAGGGAGACAAACAGCTCTTGCAGTCTACAAACAGAAAATGTACAGTGCCGTGTTGATGTGGGACACCCCTTAAGCTCCAGAACAATGGGTCATTCCACCGGAAATTCAAAGAATGATTTCTAACTCATGTATACAGAAGTTTTTCATTGTAGATAAAAACAAAATAAAAAGAAACACGTCTGCATTTACACCAAGGGTGAAGCGAAAATTTCTCTAATAAAAACTGCACTACCTTAACCCCAAGTCGCACATTCCACATCGTGCTCACGTTTCCTGACACTGATCCCAGCAACTCCCTGAAATGCATCAAAATTCACATTTACTGGCAGGAGTAAATTCTGTTTTCCTGATCAAAACCTGCAACACAAAAACAAGCAGTAAGTAGGTCTGACCTGGTTTTTCTCACTGAGAGTTCATATTTGAGTCATGTTTGCACATTACAATATTTGTATAATTAATGAAAATGCAGACTTGCTTTTTTTTTTGTATTTAAAATGTCAACATCAACCTAAAAACATGTCTTTAATGATTTATCTGGAAAAACCAGGATATGAAGAGCAAAAAGCCGAAATGAGAGTTTGAATTTATCAGCAAATCATTTACTGGAACATTTTCTCTTTTATTGATCTTTTATATTGGTTTGGTTTATTTCATTTGAAAATCTAAATTATAATGACTAATTGCAACACAAAAGATGCACATATTTTTAAGAGTTTTTCACTTTGTACAATTAAATGCATCAGAATGAATCAGTTTTCTCCAGAGGAAAAGTCAACAGAAACGCAGTGAGAGGTGTTCTCCAATGTTCACACAGCACTGCATACAAACTGTCTGAAGCATCAGCACAGAGGTCTTCTACTTCATTTGTTTCCCAGCATTGTAGAACGAATGAGCGTGACCCTACACTTAACACAACTAGGGCCCACAGACACACGCTGGTGTTTTCACATGTTGTAGTTCAGGAGGCTGACATTCATGAAACACCAGAGGTTCCTGATTCTACTGTCCAACAGCCAACGTGATGAAATCTGTTTTCCTTTACATTCAAGCTGTAAAAATGTGTCACACTGCAGGAATAAAACTTTAATTACACCTGCATTGTGTACAATGTCATCCCTTAAACTAAACTGAGCATAATCAGTCATAGTGATCATTACCTAACCCTAGTATATCCAATAATTTTCCGAACTAATACATGCAGAAAACAAAACAAGTAGCCTGTTCCTTTAACCCGACATGATTATGTGTGCTTTATTTGGAAAGGAATGTTAGAACTGAGCTACCGACTACAACCATCTGTCACAATGACTCACATTCACAACCTGTGCACCTTTTCTTGTCCCAGACTGCTGACATTTCCCTTCATAGCCAGGCAACTGTGGAGCAGACATGAACCGCACTGGCTAATCAGGATAAGAGCGAGCCACGAGGAAGCACTTGGGTTTCACGGGACTCTGCTTAGAATAGACTCAATGCTGGTTCATCGACCGACTGACTGACTCTCAGCAGTGTCCACAGTAACTCAGATCAGGAGACCTCAGCATCCTTGATGGTCAGTTGGCTCTTTGTGATGATTAAGTTCAACTCCATTATGTCCAAAGTATGATTTTTTTTAAAAAAAGACATTTTAAAAATCTTTAAATACAAATATATACTTACAAAAATTTCACAAATGTATATATGTACAATAAAAAACATACCAAATGTCTGCTGTAAGTCCGAGAAAAACCAAAAGAGGGTAATCATTCAGTTTGTCACAGAGCAGTCTGCTGAGTCGGGCTGGACCACGTTACACCGTGGTCTCGCCCTGCTTACTGTTGGCCAGTCTCGTGTAAAACCTCCTCCAGGAGTTCAGGGTCTTCCCAGACCAGATCCAGAACCCAGAGGTGATCCCTACAATGAGAGTCATGAGATACTTGATCATGTACACGGTGAAGTCAGGACTCATGTTGGGGTGGTTGTGGTTCGGACACGGCACGGCGTACGTCTTGCAGGTCTGGCTGATCCATGTCCGCTCCCACTGCTCTCTGAAGGCTTGCTCGTAGAAGTAGCAGGCGATGACGATGGTGGCCGGCACAGTGTACAGGACGCTGAAGATCCCTATCCGCACCATCAACTTCTCCAGCTTCTCCGTCTTGGTGCCGTCGTGCTTCATGATGGTCCGAATACGGAATAGGGAGACAAAACCAGCCAAGAGGAAGGAGGTTCCAATGAACAGGTACACAAACAAGGGAGCCAGGACAAAGCCCCTCAGGGCATCCACGCTATTGATGCCCACGAAGCAAACCCCACTCAACACATCTCCATCCACCTGCCCCACAGCCAGGATGGTGATGGTCTTGATGGCAGGCACGGCCCAGGCTGCCAGGTGAAAGTACTGGGAGTTGGCCTCGATGGCCTCATGGCCCCACTTCATCCCTGCTGCCAGGAACCAGGTGAGAGCTAGAATGACCCACCAGATCGAGCTGGCCATGCTGAAAAAGTACAGCATCATGAAGAGGATGGTGCAGCCCTCCTTCTTGGTGCCCTGCACCACCGTCCTGATGTCGTTGTCAAACCTGTCGTTGCAAACCACCTTGTCCTCAAGTAGAAATCCAGCGATATAGGCAATGGACACCATGGTGTAACAGCCAGAGAGGAAGACAATGGGCCTCTCCGGGTAGCTGAAACGCTTCATGTCCACCAGGTAGGTCAGCACCGTGAATAAAGTGGAAGCACAACACAACACCGACCAGATCCCGATCCAAATCCTCGCGAATTTCAGCTCCTCTTCGCTGAAATACATCATCCCGTGTGATCTTTTAGGCTCACACGGAGCTCCGCAGTTCTCCTGTCCGAGGAAGCGATAGTTGAGGTAAGGGGGCACCCTGAGGGAGGTGGGGCACCTGAACTGACCGGTGGAGGGGTCTGGGGGTACTCGCTCCGTGGGGTAGGGCCCTGGCCCGTCGGGCTCCGTGCGGTCAGACATGTTCTGCCCCACGCACAGTTCCCCCGCGCCGTGGACCGGGAACGACTCGCAGGCCAGGCTGTCGGGCCACTGGAAGCCGAACTTGTTCATGAGCGCCTCGCAGCCCTGCCGAGCCCGCTCACAGAGAGAGCGGCAGGGCGGCAGCGCCTGCTCCAGCACCGTGCACACCGGCGCGTACATGGAGCACAGGAAGAACTTCAGGTCCGGGGAGCACTGGACTTTCACCAGTGGGTAGAACTGGTGGACCTCCAGCCCCGCGTCCTCCTGGTTGGAGTGGCCGAGCAGGTTCGGCATGATGGTCTCGTTGTAGGCGATGTCCGTGCACAGCGGAATGGAGATCGGCTGGCAAAACCCGTGCTCCGGTATGGACATTCCTCGGTCCCCGCCGCCGTACTGCCCCTGTACTCGAAAAATCCCAACGTTTATACACAAAATAAAACATACCACAGTCCAAACCACACGAAGGCGTCTGCTGGAGACCATGATGAAGAAGGAATCCGGTGCCGCACTTTGGATTTGTTGCCTAACTAACTTGCGCACCAGACTACTTCCTTGAATTCTCTTTGTTGCGTCTCTTAATATTTTTTATCCAGAGGAATTTCACAGTTCGGCTCCTCCGGCGTCTCACCGACACCAGCGGGTCACAGCCGGTGGAAAGATCCACGGATTCTGAACGGAAGTCCGATAAAATCCACAAATGAGGCGTGATCCTCCCGCCGACGTGCGCTCCGCTCCTCTCCCCGGCGACACCACGTCAGTCTGCGGTTCAAACCAGTTCTGGCACCCCGACACATTCCCGGGTGAATCAAGCGGCCGCCATGCAATGCTGCTTCCGGTTAAGACCTTCAAAATAAAAGTCCGAAAGGCTGCCGTTCAGTTTTATAGATTGTTTTTAACTTAATCAGATAAGATTCATTCTCTTTCACCCCCCCCCCACTCCTCGCCGCGACTGTAATTAAAACCAATTGTCTATAAATTTGTTAGAAGTAGACCTCTGTACAACATTGTATCCTTATTAAAGGGACAGTAAAGTTAATTTTTAGTTACATATATGTTATTCATCATCATGAAAAATAGAAGAAAAAATAAATTTTATATGTGTAGCATCATCCTTTTGGTCAGAAAAGCTTAAAATCTGCACCACAGCAGCTTCCGCATTCAGTGGTCACGTGGGCATCATACGTCACTGGTGACCAACATAGCTTGGCAGCAATAAAAAATAATGCAATCCACGACACGATTAGCTCCAAAAAGATCATGGTTACCGGTGAGGTGAACGGTTGTGTCAACAGAACATCAAGAAAACACAAAGACAAGGACCTGTCGTTCTTTAGAACACCTTCTGGGAAGCAAGGAAGGAGATGGAGAGCACGGATAAACCGGGTCAATATGACCAAGGATCTGAGGATCATCATGAACACTTTACCTCGGAGGATTCCAAAGAGATTTGAAGGTAAGATCATTTTCAGACAACCCATAGTATTTATTCTGAATTACCAAGGTTTAGTGGATAATTAATTAATGTCTGGAGCTACTGGAGGTATTGTATAAATGTTTTTATGACCAGATTATCGCGTGATTATGGCACTCGCGGAACGTAAACAAAAGTGATTACAGGTTATTTTACTGAGAAGATCTGTGACACTGAAATAAAATAAAAACAGCACGTCAGGTCCTGATCCTTATACATTCGTAAATACAAGACATATTAATATAAACTAGAGTTGTTATTAATTCCACACAGTCTACAGTCTAACGAATAGCCGCTAGCTCAAGGCTAACAAAATATGGAAAATCCCATTGATGGGCTAGCACGTTAGCATCGGTAGCGCGATTAACTTTTCCGTACACACAGTAAACCCAAACGGGCCATTAAAACTAGTTGGATATCTCTGTCAGGATGTGATTCTGCTATGGTGTGGTTTTTTTTCACTAAGCAGTTTGTTACTCCACCTTGTGCGATGCTAACAGCTCGCTGGTTTACTGAAGTAGCATTCATAAAGAGGGAGGATTGCTGGCAATATTCACCACGTTTTAACTGAAAAAACTTCAGCTGCTTATCAGCGTGATTTGGGTGTAATGTCTTTAAGTCACGTCTTAATTTATTAGGCTTCATGCTGTCTGCTGCCAGCATGTTTAGACACAGTAAACACACCGGTTAGTGTTCAACACAAACAGAATAGTCCTATGGGTCATCAGAGCCCAAACAAACAAACCATTTTCAGAGTTTTACAGTAGAAACACCCGAATTGTGCACTAATTATTCAACTGAAACTATGCAACTGGAACTCATTTATCAATTTATCAGTCTCTGTCTAAATTCTGACGACCCAAATCAACAAGTAGATTTAGAATGAAAATCAGTGTCAGACCGCTGATGTGTTTCCTGCCTCACTTGAAGTGGCTTTACAGATATCTCTCTCGCTCTCTCTCTCTCTCTCTCTCTCTCTCTCTCTCTCTCTCTCTCTCTCTCTCTCTCTCTCTCTCTGTATATATATATATATATATATATATATATATATATATATATATATATATATATATATATATATATATATGTATGTGTGTACCTGTTCTCTCTCCTTTACAATATACCAGTCTTGTTAGTCTCTGTAGGTAGATCTTTCTATATTTTCCTTTTTTTCTCTTTTACTATGTGTCTGTTACTTATTACTTTGTTATATCTTTGTCGCCACCTCTTTTTTGCTCTCTGCTTTTCCTTCCATCCCTCTTTCTTTCTCCCCCTCTGTCTCTTTCTCTGTCTTGTTTATTCCTCCCATACCCCCTACTACTACTTGTTCTCTTTCTCCTCACTGCTTACTTGAGCTGTGAAGGTTCAATTCAGTTCATGTCTGCTCAGTTTTTGGCGTGGCTGCTGAATACACAGCTATGCCAGGTATTTTTTTTTTCCATTTTCAAAAAACTTCATCCAACAATCAATCTAGTAACACCAACGTGGTTCAGAAAGTAGGGGTGAGTTGTCCTCATCTCTCAGTCTTATTAAGAGTCAAAATATCATGGGGCGGTTGGCCCAAAATGTGTTTAAGATTCATGCAGTTGGAGGTGGTGGGGCAGTCAACGTTGTAACTAGCTCCACAAGTTAACAAACATATTCCTAAAAGAAACTTAAATTACCTATGATAAAAAGTGTATATTATCTGTTATTTTGAGATTACTGAATAAGGTGTAATCTCAGGATTACAAAGGTGAATACTAATACAAAACAATCCAATTTTATGTTGCCCTGAGGTGAGATATTTATCAGATCTCAGAAAGAACCAGGTTGTTTAGATGACAGAGCAGCTTGTTATCACAAGATATTTAACTTGTCTTGTGAGGATGAATGATGTAAAGCATTAAATGTTTGCAGTCACACTCACTTTTGGATTCTATATCAAAATATGACCGATGGTTTTGGCAAGGTGTGGGGCAGATGAGAGATTGTCATCATACTAACAACACACCAGGATAGAGGCAGTTGTGCTAACAGTTGTGCTAAGCTGGCTAACTGCAGAAAGAGAACACGGTGAATAAAGAGGCAATACAACACACTCTCTATACCAGAGGTCTGATCACAACTGTTAATGTGGTTGTCCTCACTTCATCCTTATTAGTCCAGTTCACTTCTTGATTGACGACTTCCACATAATTTGCTCTTCACTGTCATTTTCTCTTTTCATCAGCTGCTTGTGGTATCCCGTCCACCTTGTCAACACACTCTTGTCACTGGTCAACACATGCCCATCTCTTTGTCTTCACCCTAACCTACCGTACATCCTTCCCAGCCTAGTCTCTTCGTCCACGCTACATATTCTCCTTCGTTACTGTTCAGCCTTTCACACAACTCATAAGTGTTTGCTGCAACTCTCTTTTCATTGACGTCTGTTTGTATTCCTGCCTACTTTGCTCATCTCTCTGTCTATCTCATGTCTTCTCTGCCCACCTCTTCTGCTCAGTGACCTTCTGCATGTCCTCATTCCACCACCATGTCTCCTTGTCCGTCCTCCTTCCTGTAGAACCCTTCCTGGCTGTCTCTCTCTCGGCCTTTGCAGTCATTCGCAGTCTTCTGGTAACTCTGACCATCTAGCTACTGCCTTCTTTTCTTAACTCATCCACAGCACAAGATGTTTCCTTTAGCAACAATCGGTTCTGCTTTACTCTCGTCTGGTTCTTGACATCAGACCCCCGTCTGATGTTTACAACCACCTTCTCTCCTGCCACCACTATGCAGGCACTGATCTCGTTCAGATTACACATCCTGTGTAAGACATTGTCCACCTGTTTGCACCTACCTCCACTCTGTAGCCCTCATTCTTGGTTCCTCTCTCGTTCTAAAACATGATCACAACAATCAATTCCATTCTTTTAGAAAATCCCCCACCGTCTGTCATTCTGCATTTCTCTGCTTGACACCAAACCTTCCATGACATCTTCTTCATCACAATTCCCTTCACCAGAACGTCCCCTGTAGTCTGCTCCAATCACAACTCTGTCTTCCTTGGGAATACTCTGCACCACTTTGTCCATCTAACTAAACAATTCATATTTTTCTACCATCTTGTACCCAGCCTGGGGAGCATAAGCAATTACCCTATTCATGCCAACACCATCTCCCTCCAGCTTCATACTCAAGCTCTTCCTTCACTACAATGCACACATATTTATCTTGTGAGTGTTTTCTGTTGATGCATTTCAGCATTTGGTGAATTGCATTGCAATCAACCTCCTTGAAAGAATAAAGAATCATCTCCTAACAGAGTTAATCGTTGACATGAATTTGAATGTACTCCCCTGGATCAAGTATGCATGCTGCTCTGTGTGCACACAGAGGGCAGCTTGAAAGTATGCCTTGTGTCCTTTCCAAGTACCGGTCGAGACAGAACTTCCTGTAATCATCTCTTGCATGAAAATTCTGTCTTTTTCACAGAACGGAGACAGCAGCTGAAGGTGGATGAATGCATATGATCCTTAATGTAAAAAAGATGAGAGCAAGGCTTTCCGACTGGTACTGCAGCCAGCCTGTCTGTTAGCAGGAGGAGAGAAAAGCAAGGGGTGTGTAATACACACTGACATAGGAATGTTAGGTTTTCCTCCTTGGGCTGTAAAGAGGAGAGAGGCTCACGAACTGCAACCAAACAAATACTAGAATGTGTAGATTGACTTTGGTCTTCAGGCTCTGGTTGACAGATCTGTCTCTATTCACCAGAAAGGCTTGAGCTGATGCATGAATTGCAATGGCAAACAGAATTTATAGAAATAACAAGAAAAATAACACTGAAAAATACATAAACGCCATGAAAGGATTTCTCAAAGGGCTTGATCAATATATAATATATGCATATACTTATAATATAAATTATGTATGCTTATCATGTTTTACTGTATAGTATACAGAAGCTTAGAGTCAAAATGTATATAGAACTAAGAAACAGGAGTAGTCCTGGAAGGAAAAACTTTCAGAGAAAGATTTTTATCCCCTTGAAAATCTCAACACTTCTTCCCTTTACAGTAAGATTCATTGAAATCTGATGAGGACCTATTGAGATATTTTCCTTAATTGCCCCCACCAAGGGGGTACAACAATGATGTATGTGTCGGGAACTGCCTCAAAGTGTACAAGAAAATCAAAAAAGATTTCCGTGATCTAGATCTGCTTCAAAATCTAATCACCTCTCCACTGTCCCCGGGGCCCCCGCTTCACACACCTTTGAAATCTGCTGAGAACTCTAGCAAACATTCTGCTTACTAAAAACCAAATATTATGTCATTGTGATATCTTTCAATCGTCTTGTCTTCTGCATATACCAATCTGGATCATGGGTCACGCTCAGGTTATCCCATTTTATGGACGATGGCAGAATTCTCAGAAAAGACACCAGTTTATCGCAGAACCTTGAAAATTTTCTCAGATTTTCAGTTGTATTTTGCTGTAGTCATGTCTGAACTCTCCAATTTGACAAAGAAAAGAACATTTTCTTATTACCAACGTGTCAAATCAATTTCAGAAATGGAATAGACTCACAACTGAAGAACATCATGATCTAGAAGACTGGGTATCCTGTGACTACATTGGCGACTGCTGGCCTTTCAAACAGACGAAGCTAATTTTTTAGCCTACATCATAAAATCTGTCAAAAGTTAGGCAGATCTTCAAAACCCAATTTTGACCAGACAAGACATCCCTGGGATTTTTTCGTCAAA
Source organism: Antennarius maculatus (assembly GCA_013358685.1). Classification (NCBI taxonomy): domain Eukaryota; kingdom Metazoa; phylum Chordata; class Actinopteri; order Lophiiformes; family Antennariidae; genus Antennarius; species Antennarius maculatus. The sequence goes on from CM023615.1 coordinate 2,850,105, forward strand.
TAGCATGACCAAGAAAACGCTTTATTTGTTACGGGAATTCCAGTCAGCCAGCTAATTCTGTCATAGCAGGAGAGCTGAGGAGACCTGTTACCTGTTTGACCTGGAAACGTCAAAATTGCATTAAACTGAAGCAAGGAAATTCTAACAATGTGTTTTATTTACAGTGTAGTAGACAGGGTCAGATGGAGGCAATTGATTCGCTGTGGCGACCCTTGAAGGGAAAAGCTGAAAGGAAAAGAAAAGGATGAAGAATTGAACTGTGGAAGTAGTCAAGTCATATACGCCAAGCAAATACCAAGAGTTGGGTTGGGATGGTTGACAATTTGTCTTTCAACTTCACTCCCAATGCTCAAGTGATGGTGTGTATCTCAAAACAGCCATCAAACAAAAAGAGACTCAGCCTCCAAACATCATGCAGGAGCCCAGGGTCCAGCCCAGCTAAGGCCAGCCCACTGCTCTGTCATCCCCAGAGACTCCAAGTGTACACGAGCATTATCATGGCATTCAAAATGCATTGACACTACGGGTTATATTGAGGAGTTAACAAAATCGAGTCAGTTGACTTGTGATAAGCAGCTGATATTGAACCAACTGGTAATTGAGATGGACATGTTAAACATATTTGTAGTCAATGAAATGTTTACACTACTCCACATTACACAGCTGTCAAGTCTGTCAAGAGTTAACACAACTCTTGACATTTTGAGGGAAGCTTAGCTTCTCTTGCAGTGTTAGAGAAATTCCTTCTGTCTGATTACCATTCCATACAATAGTGCATTTGCAACCAAAATTAATGGATGGACAGTTGAATGGATGGATGTGGCCTGTAGACAGTTTGTACAACCATTAAGGACAGACGGTACTTTAAGTCATAGACCTAGAAACAAAACATTTTAGTAGTGTTAACTGTACTTGATACTTAGATATTCTGATATAGAATTAACTGACTTCATGAACTCATTTACTTGATTTGAATTTGAATGAAGTTGTCAGCATGCATTATAATTTTTAAGAAAAAACAAACGTTAAAATGTTTAGTAAACACTATTTGTCAAGCCGGTATAGAAGTTTCCATGTCTCTAGAAGCTCCATGATCCAAAGGTATTATTTCTCTTCCCTGTTCTCTTCACTAAAGGCCATGGAGAACCCCATCTGCTGAAGTCGTAACAACAGATCTAACATCGTATTTTTATTGTTTTACAAGTGAGCTTGTGTGAGCAGAAGTGTTTCTGTTAGTTTCCAGTACTCTCTAGCACACGGTCACATCCCCAAGCTCTCACAGTGTTAGCTTAGAGGCTGGATGGAATATTTATTTTATACAAGGATTTAATGACGTTGAAAAGCAATTTGTGGAGATTTATCACTATGTAAGACATGAATTTAGTCATTCTTTGAAGTAAAAACAACTTCAGCCAGCTTTCCATTGTCATAGGGGTGAGTCAGTCATGACTGGTGTTCATTTATGGCTGAGTTGTCCTTATTTTGTAAGTTCAGGAAACTTCAGCAACAACAGAGGTTTTGATTTAATTATCTGAAAGGACATAAACAACCAACCACATATATTCTTTATACTGATTTCATGTTCAGATGTGTTTGACCCTGTGTAAAACAAATATGTTTCAGGAGAAAGCTGACCACACCCTGTTATTCTGCTACTGATCAAGAGAGGACTCTTGGCTTTGCCTTTTCTCCATCAAAATGATTCATCAAAAATGAACAAGTGTATGAAAGAACGTCTTGTAACACAGCCAAATAGACGCACAATAGAGTTAGAGCAGCGCATACACAACTGAAGCATTAATAAATTTTATTTCTGGTAAAACAACATTAAACAACATTTACAGAAGGACATTACATCTTCCATAATAAGGTTACATACAGGTCATAACAAATAATGCAACAGCTATTCTACTGTATAATATATTGTTTCACTTCATGACGTGGCTGACGACACTTTGGTTTCCCAAACCACTTGTGAAAATTATTTCTTTTCAGTGCAGAATACAAAAGAAAAAGATGTCAGAAAAGCTTTGTTGAAAAAAGTTTCAAACACAGATTTATTGTTCAGAACAGCAAGGATGCACAATGGATCCAACCTATGTTTTTCCTACTGACATCACTCCACATGATAAAGAAAGCCCAAAATAGATGCCTTATATTCATATTCAGCATATATGCCTATTCATATACGCTTTTGCTTTGATAGCCTAGCCTGATAGACATTTGAAACCCTGTTGACAAACATGGTGGAAGCATCACTATTTCACTTCATGCATTTCCATTGACATTATTATCTTGCTTTCCTGTCACAGTGTTAAATGTGTAATTCCACATTTCTTTCTCTGGACTTTATTTGTAATATATATGAAGAACATTCAAGTTTGAACAGAGTGTCTTCAACAACTCAATACAGGACTCAAAAATAGAACTACTGTACAAGAATCTGCAGAAATTCCGCAAAAGTAAGTGTGAGTGTTGAAGGGGGAAATGAAGCCATGTGTGCCTTGCCAGAAGTGTGCACAAGGAGAAACATAAATAATTATTCAGCTGCTAATACTGTCTGCAATCCCTTAAAGCCACATGATGCTGGGCAATCTTAGCACAGCTCGATGATATTACCGCTCTTCTGTCACGCTGCTTTGCTGGCATTACCCACCCCCTCTCCTCCCCTTTTTTACTGTTGCACAATCACAGCCTGGGGATGATATAAAAAGCCGTGAGATTATTTCAAGTATAGCATTTGTACAAAGGGCAAAGCAAAGCAAGTGCATAAAGGTGACCGTACAGGCTGGAATGTAGGGCGAACTTTTTTTTTTTTTCTTTAAAGTGCATTTTAAAAGCGTTATAGGGCTGTTTGGCCCAAAATTGCTATTTTACCTAAAAGCCATGGGTGCAGAAGAATAAGATAAGACTACAATATGGTAACATGCCTTAGCGCTATAACACCCCAATGCCTTTTCTTCACTGCCTTGTCTCCATTTTGGACAAGTTTAAATATGATCAATTCAATTGCATCCCATTTGGTAGATAACATGTATTCTGAAAGAGTTATAGGTTGTTATAGTTATCCCTCTTCTCTAACACTAAATGCCTGATAAGTGACAGTACGGACACAATCAGTATTCTGTACAAAATGCATTCAAAATTCAGTAACAACTAATCTCAGCAGTCTGAATCTATCCAGACCATCATATTTCATACATTTCTGACGTCAACAATCAGTCTGCATTAGCTTATGAACAGCAAACGCTAGCTTAGAAGTCAAGCGATACGGACATTCCGTCCTGGCAGGATCCATTGTGATTGGACAGTTAAACGCTGCTTTGGTCCCACAGCTGTCAACAAACACCTGACTGGAACAACGATGGTGAGGAGACAGGAATTAGCTAAAACAAAATCTTGGAATGCATTTGGGACAGAATCATTTTTAACGCAGAAGTCACTCTATGGCAGTTTCACTTCTGGAAGAGAAGAGAGATGATTCAGTCAGAACTAAGAAAAGCTATGAAAAATATCACCCCTTTACTTCAATGTGACAGAATGCAGAGGAATTACCAGCTATTGGGGGGCATGTAGGAGCTGCAGGTTTATAGTGTATCATGGCTGGAAGCAGGAAGTTAATTCTAGCAGGCAAGAGATCAATATCATAAATGTGTGTTTGTGGGGGTGTGTGTGTGTGAGTGAGTGAAACAGTGTCTAAGAGGCAATGAAGTGACTTGACAAGTATCCACAGATTCTAATTTCCTGTGACTTTGCCTTTGCAGTCTCAGCTCTTCAGCGAATCAAAAGTGCACGGCCAATATTATTATAACAATATTATTGTTTCAGTTTTTCAAACTGATCAAACTCCAAGAGGAAGCCATTGTGTTGATAGTACTTTACAATTATCATCATACATTTAAATTGTGATATTAAAATATTTTCACACAAAACCGCAAAAGAAAGATCAAAAATTGTATAAAGTTACTTTTTAGATGACACTGACCTCACCATGGAACATGTAGGATGTCGAGGCGCACACTGGAGAAGTGTGTGTTTGAGAGCAATCAAACTGATCAGTTAATCACCACACACACACACACACACACAGCCACAGATGTGAGTCACTGAATCTGTCAGAAAAGAAAAGCTCTAGATCGATCTAGATCAATCACTCCATTTGACCCACGACCTGAACAGTTATTGACATAAATCATTAGTTCTGATTGAATATTGCAGATCTTGTGATGGTATCAGGTAAAGCAATCAGGAGGATTGTTGTGGCCACAGCCTATTGTCCTGGTGTGTTCACCTTTTTACATTAGCTCATATGCATGGATGGAAGCACCAATGCTTAGCTATTGCCCATTTTTTGTACACATACACTTAGATGTACACACACACACACACTTGCTTCTCTGTCAGGCACACACAGAGTTGTCAGTTACAGTATTGCATCTATATGATTCTGCACACTGGTGGTGCTGTCCCTGTTGTTGTATGTGTGCACCGTCAACATCTGTAGCAGACATCACTTTGTTATTAAGAGAGGCTTTTCAGTTGCAACACAAGACTCACATCAAACTGATCTGGTTCCATCGTGACGGCCCGTTGGAAAATTGGAGAATTACTGATTTCAGTACAACTGAGGTGTCGTATTTAGATAGATAGATCACAGTAAGAGCTTGATACCACAGTTCTTAATGGACACCAAACCATTTGACCTCAATTTTTGCCCACGTTAAGTGGCTCACTGTAAATGTGTATTAGCATCGCTTTCATCAAGTTGCCACTCTTAGACTTTTATCACACATTGATTCATGCATATAAAAATAGCTTTGCGACCCTATGGGGAAATTTGAAATGAATAAGTTCATAATGCATCAAATTTTCATTGACTTTTGAGATGTTCTAAAACTCACGTTAGCAGAGGATGTGCTGTATTTTATTGCAGTACTTATGTTTAACATTAGGTGAAGATGGCAGCAAGGCTAAAGCTAGCATTACTGTGGAGATACATGCAAACATTTCTACCAACACGTCAAGTAGGATGTTGTCCAGAAAGTAGAAGATAAGCTTCCTGATACGTCTCAACAAAGGATTACGAAAACCTACAAGCAAAGAAATATGACAGAGTCTGAGTGTCTCGGGGGGGCTGGGTGTCAGAAATCAATACCTTTAAAATGCAGTCATGAGAAATACTGGAACGTTTCCACACAAGCTGCATCAGAATTTGATTCCTTCTCATAACCAGATCTATAGAACACAAGTTTTTAGGCTTTTACTTGTGTGTTTAAAGCAATGCATGATGGGCCGACGACCACAGCAGCCAAACAAACAGCAAACAGTCTGTGTCATAGTTCTGTTGAGTGCAACGTATTAAAACCTGCATTTAGTAATGGCATCATTTTGAGGATAATGGAGTTGGTCCAGGTTTCCAGTGACACCCACCCTCGTCTCAGGATGGTCTCTATTCTCCTGAATGTGACTTGGGACTAATATGTCTAAACCTTAAGCTGCCATTCTTCATTGAACGTTGTACATAAATGTATTGCTCCACAATACAATTTGTGAGACACCCCCACAGACATCCCACTGAACCCCAGCCAAACTGTCAAATAAGAAGCTGAGAGAGAGATAAAGTAATATTTGTTAAACGGTCAGCATTCATGAAAACGTCACTATCTGTGTGCTTTAATGTTTAAACACAACAACACTCAAAAACCTGATGAATACACAGTCAATCTGCTAAACAGGATAATATTATGACTAATGTTAAGTAATTATTAACCTGCTGAGTCAGCAAAGTGAGACTTTTAAAATAACGATTCCAAACTATAGTGGAACTCCAACATGCCCGTCAGAGGATGTGTTAACCACCTGAAATGCCTGTTATCTTTTTCTGTTATTGTTGTCTGCATTTACACAAATTAGAGAATAACTTGGTTAGAAAGAAAACTCTTAAAAATTATTTTAGTTTTTTGATTTTTGCTTGAACTGACTGCATTGATTTTGTTTTGTAGATTGTATTTTTGCATGCATGCATGTCCACGGTATGTGTGTGTGTTGAGTCATTTAGTGTCTTGGCAAGAACAGAAGAGATGAGATGTAATGCAATATTAAAATCGTCCATTATATAGTTTCTAGGTGAGTATATTATACATACAAATATACATTCTTAAATAGGAGGCTGGTTACAAACACAAAACACAATATGTACCAACAGTAAAGTTCTTTTGATTATAATGTGACAATGATATATGCATTATTGGAATCTTATAAAAAGTAAACAAAATTTGCAAATGAAATCTTAGGTACCATTCATAATGCACAAATGCATTCTCAATACTCGCTCTCATTCTTGTGCACACACCACACACACGCACACACACGCGCGCGCACACACACGGATATTGAGAAGGTAATAAATAAAGAGAACTGGGGCTCTTTCATTCATCTGGATCCTCCGTGTCAGCATCTGTGTCTTCATTGATTTTGGAAAAGCCACCTGAAACACAAATACACAAAACACAAGTCCGTCAGTATGGAAGAAGACAGGTGATGTGCATGTAGCTTGAACCAAAATGAAAACATATGTGCATTTTGACACATTTAATTAAAAAAGAAATGACCTTTCAGTATGTAACTACAACCTGTAATCTGTGTATAGATACACTATTATAATTCTCTTCATTTTGGAAACTTTACCAGAATATCCTCTGGTTAAAAATCTGACTGAAATAAAAATGGTCAGAACAGTTCAGAAAACACATTTTCTAATATACAAAACTGCTGTTATTGACATGTAATTTGACATATTTATTTATGCAAAATCTATGCTTGTCATGGTGGAAGATTACATTCCTGATTACATCCCCGGCCTGTTATATAAAACATACTGCTAACAATCATTTGCTATGTCAAGCTGTCCAGTATAGCATTCAGAAGAAATAGTATTTCAGTTTAATATATTGTAATGTCGTTATTTAAATGTATTAATTCCTTTTTTGAAGTTTGAACAATATTCTAAAGGTCAGTCATACAGGATAAAAGAAAGGACTCTGAGGAGATGAAGTCAGAGATAGAAAGGACGACTGAAGCTGACAGAGATGAGGGAGAAGCGGAAGATGACCAAGAGGGAGTAGAGGATGTAGATGTGTGGAGAAAGAGAGCAGAGATGAAAGGGAAGGACCAGAGGATGCTGAGCAAGAGAGAGGAGAGCGTTGGGAGAAGGATGGAGTACAAGAAGAAGAGGGAGCAGAGGAACAGGAGTGAGAAGAGAATGACGAAGAGGAGAAAATGATGAAGAAAAGGAGGGTGTTATGGACTGATCAATAATTCATCGACTCTCTTAGGTCCCTTTCTATCCTGGCTTTCCTCTTTCTTCCTTCATATTCTCTCTCCCCTCTCTCTGAGTCTCTACACCCTTCGCCCATCCTATAGGAGTCTGGTCCCGATGGAGGTGCTGTAGGCCTGTATGCACCACGAATGTCAAACGTTATCTGCTGCCTCTGCAGCTCTTTGACTCCAGGTAAAAATGAACATTAAGTACGGACAGTTACATATGTTTCTGGACTGAAGGCGTTTGCATCTGCCTCCTGAGTCCAGGATGAAATTAGAATCATATGAAACGTGTTTGCAGATGTCTGGATGCCAGGCTGAGTTCATGTGCAACGGTGCAGAAATAGCTACCTACAGAGAGAACCAACTTCAACTTAAAAGAACTCAAACCTATTAAGGAGAATATGACATGGAAAAAATGTTAAACAAAAAAAAAGTTATTTATTTATTTTCTGAACTGCTTCTCCAGGTTTCACAAGTCACTGGGTTTGTTGGAGCCTATCCCAACCGATTTAAGGGCATTAGGTAGGAAGATGCTCTGGACATGTTTCCAACGCATCAGAGAGCCACACAAAAGACGAACAACCTCATGCACAAACTCACACCTATGGACAACTTGGAACTGATCAGTTTACCTGAAGTGCATGTTCTGAAGGTGGCAGGAAACCAGGGAACACGGAGAGAACCCCCGCAGACACGGACATACATAGTCCATAGTGAACATACAAAGTCCACACAGAAGGGACTTAAACCTGGAACCTTCTGTCTGTGAGAGGACAGCGCTACCCACTGCCTTACTATGCTGCCCAATATTATTTATATATATCTTATTTATTTACAATCTAACAATATTTTTACATACATAAATAGGCCTGTATGTTCAGCTTTACTTAATGAACCGACTTGGTCCTTGATGGGCTGAACTTGTCACTCTAGAGTGATACATTTGGATTGAATCTTGACATAATACTTGATAAGAAGTTCTGTTACTGACTGATAAGAAGGGTCTGGTGAGACTGGCTGTCCACATTTAAGAGTCAACTCACCAGAAAAGAAGGAAGAACCTCATGAAGTGTGAATGTTAACGTGGGATAAAATGTAGACAAGGATCATTCTAGAGTGTAAACTAGGTGAACATCACCTCCACTGAAAGAAAGATGAGATATATTCACTATATATGGTGTCAGCGCATCACAATGTGTGCATGTACTCTAGTCACACATGTTACAACATGCACTTTACAGTCAGACATGATAGCAGAAAGACATACTCATGTACTCATGAAGAGCCTTTCTGTTCTGCCCGGCTGCTCCACACATCATCTACCCCATCATGAACATCCACACACTGGTGGCAGCAGCATCCAAGCTATTCAGCAGGGGTGACAACCTCATGTAATCACTCACCCACCAGTGGAACAGCCACTGGAACATCTCCACGCACACAGTCGCACACTGAAAGTGTGTATGCAGGAGTGTACTCGTTTTAACGGAGGATGAACCAGACTGTGGTTGATTTTTCTTCACTGGTTTGCCACTTTTACCAGTCAGATGTTCATGGAAGTGAAGGGAGGTGATGGAAGCAAAGCACATCTGTGTGTGTGTGTGTGTGTGCGTGCGTGCGTGCGTGTGTGCGTGCGTGCGTGCGTGTGTGTGTGTGTGTGCGTGTGTGTGATAATCGTCATCTGCTGTCAGAGACACTGTGAGCTAACAAGACATTCATTGTTTAAATGGATTTGATGTACTAAGAACAGATGTAAGATTCCACCCTCAGGAACAAAGAACACAGAAGATGAGTTTGAGTGTGTGTGTGTGTGTGTGTGTGTGTGTGTGTGTGTGTGTGTGTGTGCTGGGGTTTCACTTAGGAAGCAGATGGAGCCGGTGGGTGGGTTTTGTGGTGAGGCTTTAGCAGGCGTGGCCAGCTGCTCGCTGTCCTTTAATAGAGAGTCTCACCCTCCCCCCGAAAATGTAATCCTAAAAGTGCTCTGTGTTGGGACACAGTGTGTGTCTCACAACAAAATGGTGACAAGTCACAATGATAGGAAGAGCCGACATCATTTTACAGTTTTTTCACTGCTTTCATACCCTGTATAAGCGCAAAGAGGGCATAATGGGGGTCTGTTTTGATCCACCTCTGAGATGGCAGTTGGGGTGACAACACAAAATTGCACATCTGGATCCCACAAAGCCTTGATGGTTAAAACATTTTATACATGAATGTTGCTGAGTAGGAATCCTTCTGACTTGATTTCCAATAAATTTTGGAAATTGAAGATTGACTACCTTAAACATCAGTTTGGTAGCATTGTCCTTGGATGGATAGTGAGTTGGTTATTCTCTTCCAAATATCCACTCAACATCCATCCATCCATCCATCCATCTTCAACTGATCTGGGTCGCGGGGACAACAGTCTCGGGAGGGATGCCCATAATTCCCTCTCCCCAGACACCTCCTCCAGCTCCTCCGGGGGGGATCCCGAGGCGTTCCCTGGCCAACCAAGAGACATAATGCCTCCAACGTATCCTAGGTCTTACCCGAGGTCTCCTCCCGGTAGGACATGCCTGGAAAACCTGCCCAGGGAGGCGTCCAGGAAGCATCCGGAACAGATGCCCAAGCCACCTCAGCTGGTTTCGCTCGAGGTGGAGGAGCAGCGGCTCTACTCTGAGCTCCTCCCTGGTGACTGAGCTCCTCATCCTATCTCTAAGGGTGCGCCCAGCCACTCTACGGAGGAAACTAATTTCAGCCGCTTGTATCCGGGATCTTGTCCTTTCAGTCATGACCCAAAGCTCATGACCATAGGTGAGAGTAGGAACGTAGATTGACAGGTAAATCAAGAGATTCGTCTTATGACTCAGCTCCTTCTTCACAATGATGACCTACAGTATACAGCGACTGCATCACTGCGGAAGTTGCATCAAACTGTCTGTCAATCTCACGTTCCATCCTTCCCTCACTCGTGAACAAGACCCCAAGATACTTAAACTGCTCCACTTGGGTCAAAGATTCTCCACTGACCTGAAGTGGGCACACCACCCTTTTCTGGTCGAGAACCCTGGCCTCGGATTTATAGGTGCTGATCCTCATCCCACTCGTGTCACACTCAGCTGCAAACCATCCCAGTGCACACTGAAGGTCCAGGTGTGATGAGGCCAACAGGACAACATCATCTGCAAAAAGCAGAGATGAAATCCTTTTGTCCCCAAACCGGACTCCCTCTGGATCCTGGATGCGCCTAAAAATTCTGTCCATAAAGATTATGAACAGAACCGGTGATAGAGGGCAGCCCTGCCGGAGTCCAACATGCACCTGGAACAGGTCTGACTTACTGCCGGCGAACTGCAATGCGAACTTACTGCAATGCGAACCAAACTCTGGCTTTGGTCATACAGGGACTGGACAGCCCTCAGCACTGGCCACCGAACCCCATACTCCCAAAGCACTCCCCACAAGATACCACGAGGAACCCGATTGAATGCCTTCTCCAGATCCACAAAACACATGTGGACTGGTTGGGCTAACTCCCACTAACCCTCGAGCACTCGATGGAGAGTGTAGAGCTGCTTCAGTGTTCCATGACCGGGACGAAAACCGCATCGTTCCTTCTGAATTTGCGGTTCGACTATAGGTCTAATCCTCCTCTCCAGTATTCTGGAATAGACTTTCCCCAGGAGGCTGAGGAGTGTGATCCCCTTATAGTTGGAACACACCCTCCGTCCCCCTTTTTGAAAACAGGTACCACCGCCCCGGTCTGCCAATCCAGAGGCACTGTCCCCGACTGCCATGCAACAGAGACGTGTCAACCATGACAATCCCTGCACATCCAGAGACTTGAGGTACTCAGGGTGAATCTCATCCACCCTCGGTGACTTCAGCTTGGGTGATGGACGCGTCCACCTCTGAGAACTCAGCCTCTGCTTCCTCTGTGTAAGACATGACAGCGGGATTGAGGAGATTCTCGAAGTATTCTTTCCACCGCCCGACAATATCCTCGGTCGAGGTCAGCAGCTCTCCGCCTGCAGTACGCCAGGCCTGCCTGTACCTGCCTCCGGAGTCCCACAATTCAACAAGATCACTCAACATAAAAACATAAAACTGGGACTTCAGCACAAATATTCTGTAATACTGTATATAGATATTCCATTATAAATTATGGTTTCGTATCCAAGCTCTAAAAAGGTGTTTTTCTAAAAACACTTATGATTCCTGACCAGAGTGGTCATCAGAGCACAACACCTGAACCATTTCTAAGTGCCAAGGAGGCTACATCCATGTCCTGATTATTAGTGACTTTCTGCTGAAAACACACATTGTGATCTCAGTGTTTAAAAGTTTCAGCCATTTTGTTGGCTACGTTTCAGCTTAGTTAAATCAGACTGACAGTCCTTCACCCCCTCCCCATACCAGCCCCAACCCTAAAGCCAAGGGGTCATGACATGCGACCCTGGACCCTGCAGGGAGGTCCCATTCTGCCTGATCTTGTTTAATGAACTCAGTCAGACTGGCCTTAAAAACCCCTCACTGAACACATGGAGCAGGGCAGGCACTGATGGTTCAATGAGGGGCTGTGTTAAGGCTCTCCTTGTATGCGTGGATGTCTGTATGCACACCTGTGTGTGTGTGTGTGTGTGTGTGTGTGTGTGTGTGTGCTTGCATATTTTGAGAGGGAGAACTGGTATTTGTTGGAGGACATGAGAGTTGTTTTGGAATGACTTAAATTTACATAAAGGCATTTTCTCTATTTTTCTATTGAAACTTCCCACTGGAACTTGTACGTTAACTTTCCAATGGTTTTAAGAGTATTGCAGTGTTGTGCTGCCAAGTCATTTTGAGCTGCCACAGCTATTACAAACAGACTCTACAGTGTACAGATAATTAACAGAAGCAGAGAGACAGCGCCAACAAATGCTCCATCTGAACATCTCAGATGACCGTTTCCGCACACAGTGACACACACAAGCACACACAAACACGCACAAACACGTAGTGTTTTTGGCAGCCTGCTTGCGGTTTAGATGGCCTCCATTAATCAAGACGAAACTCAGAGTGTTTGTGTAGCGGAAAAGCAGTTATACAAAGGCTATTGTCAATTTATTTGAAATGGAAAGCTTGCTTTGGTTTTTTTAGTAATCCAGTCTGGAATAAGGTAGTTTGTTACAGATAATCTTGGGTCTCCACATCTGCTACTGTACTAAACCTCATGCTTACACTGGTCTAGCCTATCTCTGATGCAAAACAGTAGCCGTGAACGACTGGTGACCACCAAGGCTAAAGGAAGATGACAGAAGGACAGAAGAATGTGAGAACACAGCCAGAAAATGGCTATGAAGACAGTTCAAATATGCTACACAAATCACTTTATCACTGACCTCTTTTTGACCTTTCACCTTAGCATAACCCTGAGGTAATTAAGGTCATCTGAATGAAGGAAGGCTTTGCTTTAGGCGTGGATACTGTCATGAAACATTGATATCTCTTCACTGAAGAGCAGAAAACACCTGACAGGAAGTCAAAGGAGGCCATTACCTTACAAGTAATGTAAGGAATCATGATACCAGATAAATAATTAAGCTTTGCAGAGTTTATAGGAATATTAAGTAAGTATTAACAATATTATGAGTAAGTGATAAATCCATAAAATGGAAAATTACTGAGAACTGATGCTGACCCCGCCAGGGTGTGGCAGAAAAAGTGTGTTCTGTGAAAAGAGGAAGTCAGAGAAGAACTGAATGAAGAACAATATTAAAATATTAAAAGTGATTAAGCTTTGCAATGATAATCAACTTTTTGTTTTAGGGATTTTGAAAAGGAAGACAAATTGAAGGAAAACAAATATGAGAGATCTAATGGAGATGAAGTATGAGAAAGGGATAGTGCTTGAAATGAAATGAAAAGAAAAAAATGCTTAAGACTAAAAATATTATGAAGTGTATCCCGATGGCTGCTGGCCTCAGCAGTGTGGAAGTAAAAAGAGGAAGTCATGAGATCGAGCAGATTTGATCTGTACAAAGAAGTTAGTCTTTTTGGGTGAATGATCAAGGCCTGTTTTACCAAAAAAAGGAGCCTGTAAAGCTTCTGGTGACATTGTGGATGAATGCGTTCCAAAATCAAGATCAGTCAATCTTCACTGCAACATTTACTAGTGACTGTTAAGAGTTGCTGACAGCTGGATTAGTGAAGGTCCATCTTGCCCTCCTATATGTGGTAATGGCAAGGGGAGACGTGGGCAGCTGGTGTTAGAGACAGGCTGACAGAAACGGATGGCAGTCAGTGGAGACTCCTAACGGGTCACGCCCAAAGGAGAAGGAGAAGCAGTATCATTTTGTAAGCTTTCAAAATAAAGTGAATTAAACCAACAGCCCCAGGACAGGTCCTCGGAGATGTGCACACCCTGGAACTTGGTGCTGCTGACCCTTTCCACTGCAGCACCGTCGATGGTTAATGGAGCATGCTGGGTGTGTGTTCTCCTGAAGTCCACAACAATCTCCTTCTCCACATTCAGATGGAGATTGTTATCCTTGCACCACATAGCCAGGAGGCTCACCTCATTTCTGTAGGCTGTCTCATCGTTGTTGTTGATGAGACCCACCACAGTTGTGTCGCCTGCAAACTTTATAAAGAGGTTGGAGCTGGAAGTTGGTGTGCAGTCGTGGGTCAGCAGAGTGAAGAGGAGGGGGCTCAGTACACATCCTTGGGGGGCTCCCGTGTTCAGCGTGATGGTGCTGGAGGTGTTGTTATGGACTCGAACTGCCTGTGGTCTCCTTGACAGGAAGTCCAGCAGCCAGTTGCATGTGGAGGTGTTGAGTCCAAGCTGGTCCAGTTTATGGATGAACTGTTGGGGGACGATTGTGTTGAATGCTGGGCTGAAGTCAATGAACAGCATTCTGGTGTACAAGTCTTTGGTCTCCAGGTGGGTTAGGGTTGAGTGTAGGGCCGTGGAGATGGCGTCATCGGTCGAGTGGTTGGACCGGTAAGCAAACTGAAAAGGGTCCAGGGTTGAAGGGAGGGCAGATTTGATGTGGCGCATAACTAGCTGCTCAAAGCACTTGAGTATGGGAGTGAGTGCAACCGGGCAGTAGTCGTTGAAGCCGGATGGGGGTGACTTCTTCGGGACTGGGATGATGGTGGTGGCTTTGAGGCAGGTGGAGACAACAGCTTGGCTCAGGGAGATTTTGAAGATGTCTGTGAAGACATCTGTGAGTTCATCAGCAGTCTCTCAGGATACGACCAGGAATGTTGTCAGGACCTGGGGCTTTCCGTGCGTTGGTCCTTCTAAGGACTTGCGTCACGCTGTCCGGAGATAGCGTCAACATCTGGTCGCCAGGAGGGGGTGAAGCCTTCTGTGCCAGGATGTTGTTGTCTGCCTCAAAGCACGCAAAGAAGTCATTCAGCTGATTCAGCAGAGTGGTGGAGCTGTCGCAGGACTGCAGAAGGGGCTTGTAGTCCGTAATGGACTGAATCCCCTGCCACAGGTTCCTGGTATCTCTGCTGTTGCTGTGGCGATCCTCCTGGAGTACTGTCTCTTGGCCACTCTGATGCCTCATGACAGGTTGGCCCTAGCTGTCCTTAGGCCCACCTCATCCCCAGCTCTGAAGGCCGCGTTCCGTGCCCTCAGGAGCCTGTGGACTTCCCCTGTCATCTGGCTCGAATGGAGATGGTTCTGGTGACCGTGACATCATCCATGCATTTCCTCATGTATGCCGTGACGGTCTCCGTGTACTCCTGGAGGTCTATGGTGTTGTTGTGGGTGGCTGCATCTTTGAATACGCTCCAGTCTGTGGTGGAGAAGCAGTCCTGGAGTGCCTCTGACAACCCATCAGGCCACACTTGTATCTGCCTTTTCACAGGTCTGACGACTCTAACGAGCGGTCTGTATGCGGGCGTTAGCATAACAGTGGTGTGGTCTGACGCCCCAAGGTGGGGGAGGGCACGGGCTTTGTAGGTATCTTAATGTGTTGTGTAGACATTGTCCAGGGTGTTAGCTCCTCTGGTGGCAAAGTTGATATGTCCATGTAATTTTGGAAACACACTCTTGGGGTTTACATGGTTAAAGTCCCCCGCCAGAATGAGGACGGCATCTAGGTGGGCTGTCTGCTGCTCACTGATGAGATGGTAGAGTTCATTCAGTGCCTCACTCCTTTGTTACTGGAGGTGGGAGGGATATATACTGCCACCAGTAATATGGCAGAAAACTCCCTGGCAGGTAGAATGGCTGGTATCTGATGATCATAAACTCCACCAGAGGAGAGCAGTGTGTGCAAAACCACAGCATCGTCGTGGCACCAAGCATTCCTGATGTAAACACAGAGTCCCCCCCTCGACGAGTGCTCTGTCAGACCAGTAGCATGTTAGCCGGTCCAGCTGAATGGCACAGTCCGGGACGCTGTCGGTGAGCCATGTTTCCACAAATACGAAAACACAACACTCATCCACAGACTTAAATGATGAGCGGAGCAGGCGGATGTGGTCCAGTTTATTGTCCAGCGAGCGTACGTTGGTGAGTGTGATGATCGGGATGGCCGGCCGGTGAGAGCTAGCCGCTAGCCTAGCCTGGATGCCTCCGCGCTTGCCGCGCTTCTGCTTTCGCATGTTCCGCCTGTGGCGCTTCCACTGCGGGCTGGGTACAGGAGTGGGGGTCGGTGGTTGAGCAGGCCTCCGGAGCAGGCTGCACTCGTACAGCACCTCTGAGTCTGCTGGGTCTAAGTCCAAAAAAGTTGTTCTGCGCATGTCGAGCAGAAACTCACGGGAGTATGAGCGCCTTGGGGCAAGTAGACATGACGAAGATGGACGTGACAAAAATGGACAAACACACGGAGAGATAAAACACAAAAAACACGAAAAAACCACCTGGATCAGAGCTACACACTGCAAGTTTCTCACAAGCTGTTAAAATCAGCTAGCATTTGACTAACTAGTTTGCAGTCAGGTGTGTGAGTGTGTGTGTGTGTGTGTGTGTGTGTGTGTGTGTGTGTGTGTATGTGTGTGTGTGTGTGTGTGTGTGTGTGTGTGTGTGTGTGTGTGTGTGCGGGTGTGTGTCAGCCCGAGGCTCTCCCCATCATCATAGCGAACACATAACCAGTTACACATTAATTACTGATTCAGAACAATTGTCTGTTTTTTGGTGAATGTACTCTGCTTTAGCTCTTGTGATCGGAGAGGTGCGTGTATACACACACACAATGACACACACACACACACACACACACACACACACACACACACACACACACACACACACACACACACACACAGACACACACACAGACACACACATATAAGAATACAATAGAATACAAGAGAAAAACTTGGTCTTAACGGTAAAATCCCATGATTCATTAGTTTGCGTTAGCTTAGCTCCACGATCTCTCATTGTCCATAGCGATTTTCGGAAAACACAGCTTTAACAATCACAATACATCACCGCTTTGAAGCGGAATGTAATTATCTCACCGGCCAGTCTCATCGTGTTTACACACAATGAGCTACGAGTCTTTGTTCAGCAAAGACTGAGGAAGCAGTCAGCACCAAAAAATCGGAGAAACACGGAGAACATCCATCTTAAAGATACACAAAACTACACATTTGTTATAAATTAACCAACCATTATATGATTATATGCAAAGTATTAAGTGTAGAGCAGCTTCTTTAGCTACAACACCACACGACACCTTAGCTGAGACACACCTGACAGCTACCTGGAACAGGAGGTGTGGGACTGGTGTGGACAAATTCATAGCTAAAGGGAGAGTCATGAGTGGATTTATTCACTAGCTGGATATAAAATATGATGATTGTGTGTTAGTAGGGAAATGTCCATTATGCTCTATGTTAAAGCTGCTTACAGACATCCTCTAGCCATCATTAGAGAGCTTACAGAAACAGAAGAGTTGGACGAAATGGATGAAATGGTCCAAAAACAGACAAATAAGCAAACAAAAACAAAAGAACACAAATGCACTGAATAAACCTGACATGGATGTGAGACAACAAAGACTGAGGGTGGGATTTATGATGGTCTGGTGTGTTGGGGAACAGCCGGTGCACCTTGGGGGCCCCTGCTACATGAACAAGGGATTCCACAGAGGCTCTGTTGATCTACACTTGGCTGCTTTAGCTGGGAAAGTTGTTTCAGCTTCATGCTCATGCCTCCCAGCCCTTACATACCATCTCTGAATGGCTTCACAGATGCCATGGTGCTTCACTCTTAAACATCATGTGCAAACATGAGCTACAAGACTGATTCTGACTTTCATTTTCAAGGCTGACTGCAAAATTATTTACAGATTATGGGAGACCAAATCTGTGAAATAGTTACATCTGAACATTTTCATACCAAAACAAAAAGTATCAAAGTTGATAGCGATGAAAATCAAAGCCCTTAGATCACATTTCACCTAATAATTAAATCGCTCCTATGCTGATGGAAAGTCTGGGAGATTTCCTTAATTCATAAAACATTTCAAGAGCTTCAGAGCAAGTCTAACAGTATTGCACCATTCTCCATCACAACTGATGATGGATGAAAGAAGTACTGAAAGAATAATATAATGACTCCATGTAGCTTATGCGGGCTAATCCATGTGTCCGGCATCCCAGAGATCCCAACATGTTCCTCACCTGAGGAACAGTCGGTGACCTCCGCATAACCCAGAGTTCAGCAAATAGAGGTCATGTTTCTCCATCGTTTCAAATCAATTTGGGGTTTCGAGGCTACTTGAGGAATTGGTTTACTTGTATCTGCTGCCTGGAGTCCTTTTGTTTTAGACTATGTCTTATGTTTCTTTACGTTCCAATTTTCTTTAGAAAAATGAGGGAATGCAGAGACGTTTAGAGGACTAAGAAAGTTTCCATCAAATCGAGGCTGAGAAGGTAAAGGCTTCATTCACAGTGAAGTCCATTCTTTACAAAGTGTTTTTTCATACCGGTGGAAGTAAAATAACCAGAGTTAATACAAAATGCCAATTTTAAGTAATGCTTTTATCCATTTAGACAAAGAAGCTATCTTAACCTACATGTAACAGTGGCCTAGTCAATGTACAGACTTAGACATTGTGGCATGACCCTGAAAAAAGCAGTTCATGCTTGAAAAATTTTCAATGTTTTCAATGTGCCTGAATTAAAACAATTCTGCAATGGAAAGCTACAAAAATTCCTCCACAGTGATGTGGAAGACTTGTCAGTTAAGACAAATGTTTGATTGCAGTCATTGTTGCCAAGAGAGGTGCAACCGGTTATTAGGTTTAGAGGGCAATTACTTTTGTACACAGGTGATTGTAAGTTCTGAATACTTTTATATCTTAATTAACTGCAATGATCACTAAAAGTTGAATTTAATGTTTATTTTCATTGTCTTAAATTAAAGCTTTGATGATCCGAAAGATTCTAATGTAAGGAAAGAAAAGGTGAGGATAATGCCCCAAAAGGGGGTAAATTCTTTTCACAGGATGAGCTCTTTCTCTGCTCAGATGACAGTGAGCTCCTGAATGTTGTATCATCTCTTCTATTTGGATTTCATTCTTCTTTTATTTAGGTCATTTTGGCTGCCCATGTAATACAATTCAATCTCTGAATTTGAGATTTTTGGGCAAACTGCTCCTTCAAGAGCTTCAAGCTATGGTTCTGCAGTAAATTTCTATCTGTTCATAAGTTGCTCTTCATAATATGGATGAGAACTAGTCCTGGTTCTGATCCACCTGGGATGAAAAGGGAAGTGAACCTGAAGCTCCACGGGTCACAAAAGAATTTTCTTTGTGCTGCAGGTGTCTGGGCCTGGCTGGACACACACTCATGTGTTTCCTGTTACCTCACATGCCGGAAGCACAGCTTGTCCAGGATCAGCCCTTGCTTAAGTCATACTTCCCAAAAATGTTCCTACACTTAATGTGCTGCCACATATTCCACAACAAAACCCGTACGAAGACATCTGTCAGCGCATCGCGTCCAAACACATTCCAGATCAAAACACAAACACATCCTTGACGTGCAAATTATTATACATGCATTCCTGCACACGCTGAAGTCACTGGTAGTTCTTCTCCAATGACGTCTGTTCCCTGTATGCTTTGTTATCACACTCCACTCAAATCCAGTAATACAGCAATACAGTGTTGAAGGAAATGAAGCAGTGCAGCTGTAAATTATAGGATAGTTCTACAGTGTCCTTGTTTGCGTGCGTCCTTGTGTCTTTGACGCACATTTTCTGACAAGGATGCAAGATTGTCAGACAGCGTGTGTTCCTGGGATGCAAAGGTTTAAATACACCTCCATTCAACAAAAATATTCAAAATTTTTCCATTTTTCTGCTTAAATTTCAAACTTGGAAATCGCCCTTGTTTTTGATCTCGCGCGAGTTTCTGGTCACGAGACTCAACTGCGTGATTCTGCCTTTTTAAAATCGACCAATCGGCAACACGACGTCTGCTGGTTTTACACGCTGCAGTGAGAGAGGAGTTAGTTAAACCTTCCAGAGCAGGAATTAGAGTCCTGTTGGGTTTGTCTGTCTGTTAAAGCACTTTGAAATGTTTGCTGATGTGATTAAGCATTGTACAAATAAAGGTTGATTGATTGATAGATTATCATCATGCTTCCGAAAAAGTTGGAGAAAAACCAAGTGACAATGAATGAAAAACAATCAAAAGTAAATCAAGAAAAACAGAATAGATGTGACTGATGGAGAAAGTTCTGTCAGCTTGGTGCAGTGTCCTTAAGAGAATATAGTATATGAATTAAAGGCAAAAACAACTATTGAGTGAAAAGCAAAAGTAAAAAAAAAGAAAACTATTACATCTTTCTTTATTTCTAAAATAAATGACTACCAGGCTTTAACATGCTGATGAAATCAATATAAATTTACTATTTTTTTTTCTTTTTACTTAAACAGCTATGACGTTGTTATGAATAAAGTCATTTAAATCAACAGTTTGTTTAGTTTTTATATTGTACTTTTATATTGAGTCAAAACTCAATCCTTGCGTACGCTTCTACCGTATACTCTGTTATTACTTTTGGGATGCATAAACGTCATGTTGGGATACACAAATTTTTCTCGAAGCGCATCCCAGGGATGCACTACTTTCTGGAGGTAAAATGAACTCTGGTTCTATACCTAAGATCCTGTTTCTGAAGTATGGTCCCAGGGTATGGTTGGTCACTAAAATGTTAAACCAAACTTTCTCAAGTGGCCAGATGTCCCAGCGTAGCTGTAAGTAGCTTTATGTCTTTCATTCTTAGCCGTTTCCAAGGAGATTTTGATTTTGAACTGGAGATTTTGGGATGAACTGAGCAAGAAGAACAAAAATGGAGTTCCATAAAATTTGGAGGGAGGATTGGTAGACAGATTACAGATTTCATTAAAATCTGGTTTGAATTAAAAGAAAAGGGCAGATCCAGACAGGAGCTCCTCACATGAAAGTCAGAGTAAAAAGTGAGTCCTACAACATCATCGCTAAGCGGCGTCCTGCCCCACCAGTGTGTGTTCCACGACAGAATGTAGGCACTCTGCCGCCCAACAGGTGTGTTCATACAGAGGAGGGTCGATCCCACAGAGATCCAAACCCAGAAAACCTCTTCAATGCTACCGTACTACTGGTTCCACCCATTGTTCCACATTTTTGCTGTCAGTTTTTAGATATGGATCACAGTTAATGACCGCTTTTAACTGCTGGGCACACTCTTTCCCTTCGTTATATAACCCCCAGCTCCACTTCACCGGCTAGGAGACGCAAGTCTGTGATTGAGGCCAAATACAATAGCGTCTCTTATGGGATGTCTGACAGCCACTTGGAGCTTACAGCTGACAGCGAGCTAGAGTTGGAGGCCTGGACAGGTCAGCAGTTACACACCTACTGGATATTCAGTCACCAGTTCACCTGGACTGGTTGGACTGTGGGAAGAAGCTGGAGGCAGCCACAAACACAGGAGGAGAACATGTAAGCTCTACAAAGATATTCAGGCGTCTAGCTGTGAGCTAAAGGTGCTAACAGCTGCGCTACGCTCACAAGCAAAAGCAATTTTTATTTAAATGAAAAGAAGGAAAATAATGACCCATGAAGTTTCAGTGTTTCATGCAAAATGTATAGGATTTTAAACTTGCTGAAAATGTTTGTGTTCATTGTTTGCAGCGTGTGAGCTCACTGTAGTCCTCCAAAGCAAGCCTCTCACTTGTGTTGAAGTAATTCCATCAGTATGTTCAGCTCCTCTGTAATAGGCTCTGAGTGATCGCATGCCTTTGGAAGACAAACGGGGAAAAAGCAGTTTGGAAACTTGGCGTGATCACAAGAGAGGGTGTTTATTCTGGGGGTAGTCAGCTTTGTTGAACGAGCTGAGAGTTTGCCAAACTGATGGTGAGGGTCTATTAAATTCATGATTATTCCCAAGGCAGCTTCAGAAGCTTTCTTTGTGTGTGTGTGTGTGTGTGTGTGTGTGTAAACCTCAGGTAAATGCCAAGGAACACAATCACAAAGTCACGAGCATTTCTTGGAGGTTGAAATATTCATCATAGCCCTCAAAATGAAAGTGTTGGACAGAAGCGACTGACTGACGACTTCTTCTGTAGTTATAGCACCAGTTTGGATTACAATGTGAAGTTTGACCTGGAAGTGGAACACTGGAGGAAATGGGTTCATCCTCTCGGGAGCAAAACCCGACTCAATGAAGTACCAGCCAGACAGTCCATGAAGTAAATAACTATCTGGTCACCACGGAAACAATGAGGATGGCAGGAGAAGAACTCTGAGGGTTTCACTGTATGTATGCAGGACACACATTGTGTTTAGTTACTTTACAATTCTTTACATTCCACGTTTAATTATCATTTATATCAGTGGTCAACGGATCAGTACCGTCATTGGGTCAGTTGGTTGCACAGAACTTATATTATTTCTGTTTTATTTATTATCTGGTTCTCAACAGTGCTGTATTGTAAAATGAAAGGAATTCTCCCCTCAATGAGAATGCTACTAATAAAAATTTAATTCACGTTTATTATTATATTTACAAAAAAACTGTTTTTATGCTGGTGGTATCATTTTATTTTGTTGTATTTATCCGCCACACCTTAAAGATCAGTTTGTGAAAATATTTTCTGACATTAAATTATATAATTCAATTCATTATTAGGTTTAAACATGACTAATATCTTTTAAGTTTAGAAAAGAATATGTTCTGCTAACACAAGCACAGTGAGAAGCTGTTCTGTTTAGTGGATAAAATATGTAAAGTGGCTTTGAACACTTATAGTGCGGCAGTAGGGAACAGTCATGTGATGGATTCTATTAGTGAGGTGTATCCTCTGTGGATGAGGAATTCGTCACTCATCAAAGCTTTTGATTGTCTATGTCCATGTTGTCTTCAATCTCAGAGAACTCTGGTTTCAACACTTGGTGGTCAGAAGGCTGGATTACACTCGATGGGGGTGAGTGATGACACTGGCTCTTCTCTGAGGATGATGGAAACCCTCACCAAATCTAACTCGACAACATTTTATCTTTGTGACTGCCCCAAAGACAGAAATGGTAATGAAATCAAAAAATCTGAGAGGGCACTAATCTAGAATCCTGACAGCCTCCATGTCAATACAACTGATGGTTTATTCATCAGCTGATGTTACTGATGGGCTGTAACCCTGTGATCACACCCTATTTCCATAGCATCACTGTGCTGAGATGAACCAGTGGGGGAAGGGCTCATTAATGGTTCTGCTTGCATACAATTATTTCACTATTCCCACCTCTACATCCATATGGTTTATCCCACCACTCCTATCCCCTCCTCCTCTGATCCCACATCAGTCAGTCTCCAGCCCATTCACACAGAATCAAGAGACTTCACCATTTCCAGCCTGAATTTGTGGCTTAAATGAAAGAACAAAGCAGGTAACGGTCCAGTGTTTAGAACGTTAACGCTGTGTGGAAAAGACTCATCAGGATTTTTAAAACATACCCATGTCCTCTGTCTGCCCTCCAAAAATATTCTAGGGAAGGATTCAGCACCACTCCATGACCAGTTAAAACATTAAAGCCTGAACATTGTAGAAACACAGCCCAGTTTGATCTATTTGACAGGCTATTTATATAGAGAGGCTTAAATCATCACCCAACCCAGGCTCATGATGAAGACATTGACACACTGCAGCTCGGCTAATCTCGCTCAAGATGAATCTGTCATGAAAAAAAAAGAGTACACGCCTGTTTTCACCCGTCTTTTACCTTTTCCAGTGTCATCAACCATTCCCTGCAACCAGAGATTAATTTCTCATAGACTCAGTGACAAGTATTTCTAAAACATCAGTGTGTGTGAGTCACAGCGAGGCACGGGACAAGTCCTGGACAGGTTCATGAAGGTGGGTGAGAATGTAATGAGGCACTGATGTTGATACGTCTACAGCGTAAAGAATTAACTAAAGCAGGACAAACACTGAGATTCAAGACTCAATTTAATGTCAGAGTTTGGCTTTGTCACGGCTGAAGCAGAGACACGACTCCCCCCCCCCCCCAAAAAAAAGCGACCACAGCCTCCGTATGGTGATAGAGACACGCTCATGTGTTAAAAAGTACAACCCATAGAGTAGAGGACAGGTGTTCCTACCATTTAAATGTTTTCACCAACATGCATGAGGGCGTGGTTGTCTCTGTGTTTTCTATTCCACTCTATCTCAGCAGCAAAATGTGTAAAAGTGCTAATATAGAATTATTTTATTGGCAAAACATGAAATGTAGAAAAAAAGTGTCAATCATTCTGATTAACAGAAAAAATGTTAATACAACTGATAATTGCTTGACTCCTGATAGGCAGCATACACAAATATTATGTAAAAATATGTTGTACATATATCTAATATATAATGTACAGTTTAGTTTTACTTGTACTTTTGATACTTGATATTTCTGTCAGAAATTAACTTGTATTAATCAAGTAGTTGGTATCAAAGTGCTGCTTCACAAGGCCGTATTTTAGCAAAATCTGCAAAAATATTCTCACTTAACAAGGCCTTTGGATACTTTTTTCTAACTATGTTTTGTTTGGTATTGGGTTTTAAATTAAAGTTTTGTATATTTAGGGGTTTTGTACAGTAAAGTGCATGGAACAAGTTTTCATTCACTCCATTAAAGCTGATCGACAATATGACCATTATTAGTGTTAGTATTAGTGTTAGTATTAGTACTAGTATTGGTATTAGTATTGGTATTGGTATTAGTATTGGTATTGGTATTAGTATTAGTATTGGTATTGGTATTTGTATTGGTATTAGTATTGATACTATCATTAGTATGTCTACATACGGACTGATTTTGTCATTACAGCTTGGGATTCTTTTGCAGGAGAAATTCACTAAATCTGACATGAAGCAAAACAAATAACATCATAAAATATTTATGTTGAACTGAAGACTTTACAAATTCAAATTAAGACTAGTTAATATTTAATAAGGCCTGATGAATTTGAATTTAGGAGATAAAAGAAACACTTTTTCAGATACAGTTAGTGGCGTGGAGAATAATGAAGTCTTTCTTCAAAATGCTTGGTATCACAATCAGGCCACTTATACTTACACAAAAACAAATGTCAAATTCTATCCATTCCCCTTGAGTGTGTTCATGCTCTGAAGGGAAAGACTCCGGTCATGATTCAAACAATCAAGTGTTCAGTTCAGTTCATCTTATTACAAATATATATTAAAAGCATTACAAATTCATTCACATACAATAGGTGGCAATGCATATTTGTAAATGGGACACCCTTGATGCAGCATTTAGCTTATGTATGGGGCTTATGTATGTGAGCTGGTTGAGGCAAGATCACGGTATAACAATCTCAAATGCAGCTGATTCGGCCTCCTGTCTTTTGGTTATCCACTAAAACTCAAAGTCATCTTTAATAACTTTGAATCTGTGGTTCAAAATTACAATTGTTCTCAATATGTGAAACTAAATACTTGGACATTGCATTTTGAGCTCCATTAAACTATGAAACGATAGCGCGGACTTTACCTGCGGCCAATAGTTGGGGCAGTATGAGGAGTCCAGAGGATAGTGGATTACAGTTTAGGCTTTTTGCTCTCTTCACACACATCCTCACCATCTACACATCATCTCTGTCCTTTAATGTCATGGACATGTGATAGATGTCTGGTTTTGGACATTTTAACTGTGAGGTTAGACCGGTAAACAGCCCTGGTGTGACTTTCCTGGAAATTAAAGCCAGTGCTGAATAGGGTTTTTGCCCTGCCGGAGGTAGTACTGACAAACCTAGAGTCAGTAGTATAGAGACATTACACATTAATCACCTTATAGGGTTTTTACAATGAAACACAACTATTTTGGACAACAAACACATTGCAGTGCAGCATTTCAATCAAGCGTGAACCAAGTAAAGCGTCAATATTTTCATTATAACCATTCAAGGACCATTTATGATGAATAACCAATTTAAGCACGTTAGTTTTCCTCCATCACAGTGAAGGGGCTGCTGTTGGTGCTGTGAAGGTTGCCTTTTTGAGGTCAAAACGGCTGCATTTAGTGAGGAAATCAGCTTGAACGTGTCATTCTACTGCTGTTCGTTCTCCTCTCGCTCCCTGATGGGATTATAGGCAGATGGAGATGCAGAGGAAATGGCATATTGTGGCAATTTAGGTGTTTAGGATGCAGGAGAGAATGCGAGTACCAGCCTACATCTACATTAATGTATATGTCCTCTACAGCTGTGACAGCATGAACAGAATGTTTAAGGATATGCACAACTATGTTTTGTTTGCGTGTAAACTGTGATGAACTGTTGTGTTAAGGTGACAAAGGCTATCCAGGTTTTGACCTCAGACAATGAAACCTTGTAATTCCAATGACTCTATTGCTCCATACGTGTCAGATGATGTCCACCAGTTTTCTAGTGTTATCTGAAATTGCCCATTTATGAAGTTTAAATTTATGTCAGTGAACATGTAAATACAAGTCATTTAAATTGTAAATACAATTTAAATGACTATCAGTGCAGTGGCACAGTGGGGGGCACTGTCTCCTCACACCTAGAAAGTTCTGGGCTTGAATCCTTTCTGTGTGGAGTTAGTATGTTCTCTGTGGGGGCTCTGTCCGGTTCTCTGGCTTCCGCCAACCTCTAAAAACATGCACCCATGTTTAATTGATCAGTCCAAGTTGTCTGTAAGTGTGAGTGTGTGCATGAGTGGTTGTTTGTGTTTCGTGTGGCTCTGCGGTGCATCAGAATGTCCCCCACCTGATGCCCGGAGTCTGCTGGGATAGGCCCCAACAACCCCCGTTACCCACGAAAGCAGCAGAAGGATGGGGAAATGAATGAATGAATGAATGAATGAATGAATGAACGATTGAATGAATGAATGTGATGGATATGATCAGTCATAAATAAACAGCTTAAGTAAAATTCAGCACAAATTACGCACTGTAGAATCATTCATAGAATTATTTAACCGTATAAGTTGAATAGTTTGAAACCTCTAGAATCAATAATTAAATTTGACAACATAAAACTACAAGGTGTCTCTTACAGCTGAAGTTATCCAGTCTGCTGTAGGTCCAGCCACAGCTTTTGTTCATTCTTAAAGAAAAACATAAGAAGTGGACTCAACTTTGCTTTTCCATTGCACTCCTAAAGCTTTCAAAAACACTGAGCTGGAAGCCCTCACACACCCGTCACACGTAAAGGTTTCAAATCTGAACATTTATTCAACACACTCATGAAAATATAACTTCCCTCTGAATCTCAAAAAAATTCATGGAAACTTGAACAGCAAATAACTGTAACCAAATGTTTCTTATAAATAGAGTTCAGTCATTCACATCACTGTGGAGGAATTCTGGCCAACTCATCTTTGCTTTTATTCAGCCACACTGGAGGGTTTTCAGCATAAACTTTTAAATATCCTACCACGAGATCACATTTGGATTTGACTGGGCCACTCCGGAACCTTAGTGTTGTGTTTTTTGAGACATTTAGAGGTGTACATGCTGCTATGCTCTGACTCCTGAGCTTCACACCAGAAGCATTGGGATCCATATGATCCAAAAAGTTCCACATTGACTCATCAGTCCAGAAAACATTTTCTCTAAAGGTCTGGGGGTCATCGATGTGTTCTTTGGACTATATGAGACCGGAGTTGTTTCTGTTTGCGAGTTTTAGACATGATTCATGAACATTGACATTAAAAGGAACGCCTGAAGCTCTTTGGAATTCCTTTGCAACTTTGTGGATTAACCCTGGAGATATCCTTCTGAGAAATATTCAGCACAGTTCTAAGTCATTCATTTAGAGAACATGGTCCTCTCATAGTTTAATGAAGTCTTCTGATATACACTAGCTGAACTCCTTTACCTTAGGAGCTGTCAATCGGGTCTCTTCTGGAGGTTTTTCTGATTGTGGTTATGGTGCACCTTGGCTTCGCGTTGATGGAAAGATTCTAAATGGCGATGTTTCATTTAGGGCTGGTAGTTTTGAATCCAGACTGTTTAGTCTGCTAAAACTCAATTATCAATTCAATTTGTTTCACTGGTTGAGTAACTATAGCAAGCAGTTTCTTTTCCACACAAGGCCAACTGCTGTGTAATAGGTTTCATTTTTTGCCACCTTCGGCGGCTCCTGGTTTGGGGTAACAGTGTATTCCACCTGCATTGTGCCCCTGGCAGTGTTTATTTAGGCCAGACGCCCTTGCTAGTGCAACATCCCTGTTTATCCAGGCCTGGGAGCAGCACCAAGGGTGGGTTGAACAAAACCACCATGTAGACACAAAGAGTTGGATAATCAAATTGCTGTCTTCCAATAAGTAGACAACCTGTTTTACCACCTAAGCTGCCTTATCAGTACCGTTTGACTACAAAAAACTGAATTTTGTGTTTGCACAATTTTCTTAATCTTTGATTGAAGCAATGTGGAGATCATTTACAATAGGATTGAAAACCTATTCAACACCATCAGAAGTGATGGTGTTGATATCCAACTCAAGGACAAATTGGCCATGATATGAACCACAGATCTTCCAATGAGTGGATGATATGTGACCAACACTTATAAATAAGTAAAAATTAAGAATACTTTTCATTTAATGCAAGTTGGTCTGATATTATCAAAATGCTAAATACAGGCATATGTTTTTGAAAAATGGTCTTAGTCGAGTCTATCTGAAAAATCTACAGAGAATCTATTGGCGGTTTTATGGACCGTTCAGAACAGGAATGCTGTTATGAAAAGTATCACCAAGGAATTAGGGAGTGTTGTAATCATCTTTACCTCTGAGACAGAGGCTTGTAACCACCAGATTGACAAGTACTGTTGTGTGTCATGTAATCGGTTGATTTATAGAACATATGACTAAAAACACAGACCAAAACACCTAAATGTAGACCAGTTTGTGGAGTCAGAGCCCTACCACACACTTCAACCCCCTGCTTTCAACTCTGGGGTGGGACACAAATGTAATAAATACAGTTTCATTCAGTGAGACAGACCATAATAGAACAGACAATGTTTCCTTTACAAACCTATAGTATTGAAAAAGTGTACATAAGGAGATGGGGTTGAAAAGGAACCCTTAACTAAAGATTGGACACCTTACTAACACAATAATAATGTTTTCCCTTCATCTGTCCAGATTTTGTTAGAATATATAAAGCCTGAAGGGTTCAGTAGCTTTTCACTGACATTATGAACAGAGGTGGTCTATTCCAAGACCACACTGTTTCTGTGGTCTGGAGCAGACTAAACAATAACAGTAAATGTGTGGTCTGGCCTTCCAACACCTTTCTCCCACGGGAAAAATCATTTCAGTGCACTTTCTCTAAATTATGAGAGCTAGTTATTGGGGAACTTCTGCAGTGCAGTCATTAATATATGTTTACAGAACACAGCAGCTGAGTTGGCTGATGTACATTAGATTTTCCTCATTAGATGCTCTGAAGGAGAGAAGTGTGTGAGATGGGATAGGGGTAGTCATTATAACTACGTAATTAGGCAGTGTAAACCTCTCCTCCCTACCAGCTGTACATTCCATAATCCATATTCAAATGCAGCACTGACACAGAAACAGCATTTTAAAGACCAAAGAGCAGCACTGTCAGACTTCAACGCCTAACGTTGGACTAAGAAATGAGATATTTGACGCATAGAAAGAGTTGGAAGGTAAGGGACTGTGATTTTAAAGGCTTCTGGTTTGCATAATGAGCTTTGTCTCTCCTGCAAATGAAAATGCAGACACAGACACTCACACACGCTCACACAAATGGTTCAAGATATGCCATGTTGTAACTGAGAAGGCAAAAGTTAAGTGTGATTCTTCCATAAATCTCGTGTCCTTACACAGCTTCTGCAGTAGATCTTCAGCACGCTGCTGTTTGGCCTCCGGTTTACAATTCTGTGTGATGAGGATTTAGTTCAGCATGGCCCCCTCTGGAGAACATTATTGTCAAGTGTATTAATTAGCCTATTTTGTGTAAGTATAACGATCTGCATAGTTTAGTTAATTTACGAGGCATGCATAAGAATGATGGAGGGGGATTGCAGAGGAGGAAATGTGCTTGGGAAATTTGTTTCATATTTACATAATTATTTAGGAGCTCCTGCTGATACTGAAACTGAAATTTTTGGCATTAATTTATTCCAAAAGGCTTGTGTTTGCTCAGGGATTGTGCACAGGGACTCAGCTGGTTAATCAAGCATATGTATAATTCATTTTCTGAGCATGGGGTCTGGCACTGAGGCTGCCAAGACGAGCTTTTCAAAATGTAATATTTTCACTTTCTCCCTGTGAAGTTGGAGCCGTGTACTCTGAAGACTTGGACTATATCAATAGTGCCCAACCTAAACATCATGTAAAAGGAGGGTTTTCCAAAGATGACAATATGGATCTACAACTGCATCATACCCCCCCAACACTGAACAAGTCTACACACAAGTGAACACTGGTACTGCGCACACACACACACACACACACACACACACACACACACACACACACACACACACACACACACACACACACACACACACACACACACACACACACACACACCTTCTGCTTACCATCTCTATCTACAACCCCTGCTGAGACCCCCTGCAGGTCAGTCTGAGGCTGCTTACACAACAATTAGCAGATACTTTTGGATTCCAAAAGAACTGGCATTTTGGACTGAATTGATGAACAGCTGTTGATTTTTAAGTTTAACAAAAGAAATGAAATTACGGGTGAATTTACTGAACTCAGG
Organism: Antennarius maculatus; assembly: GCA_013358685.1. Classification (NCBI taxonomy): domain Eukaryota; kingdom Metazoa; phylum Chordata; class Actinopteri; order Lophiiformes; family Antennariidae; genus Antennarius; species Antennarius maculatus. The sequence goes on from CM023615.1 coordinate 2,880,641, forward strand.
GACACAAATGCGATATGTCAAAACTTTAATTCCAGAATTAGCAATCGTATCTAATTAAATGCTTTTCTAAGGATTGTGCTTTTACCCAGTTCTGCTTTTTGTTTGTTTGCTGGCAGAATTTTAGCAGGATTATGAAAAAACTAGTGGACTGAGTGATGTAAAAGTGGGTGGAAGAATGGGAAGCAGACCAGAAAAACTGACAGTGCATTTTAGTGCAAATCTGCGGAAGGGATCAACCCGGAATCTTTTTTTTTTTTTTTGGAAAAAGAATGAATAAAAAGGAATGTTACCCATATTCTCCATTAACTAAAGCATTTAAATTGTGATCTTAGTTAAAAATCGAAAAACATGGACTTCAAGACTTTGACAGTGACAGTGAGGGGCCTGTTTTATTTCATTTTGTGCCATCAGGGAACTTCATGTTCAATCAACACAACAGATTCAGGATCGGATCATGTGACGGGATTATGAATAAAACAGTAACCATCAGGATGAGACAGATTATGGATTAAGAGTGGCAACATCTTTTCAGTCATTTGTAATTCTTGTCTTCACATCACCTGGAGGTGTTTGACATGATGAGAAGAAGAGACGCGGAGTTCTTCAGGAAGTCAACTGAACGAATCAACAGATGATACTCCAACAACATACTGGTAATCAGATTACCCTGCTGCTGAGACAGAATTACTAGGTGGTGTTTTTTTTCTGACCAGGACAAAGCTGTGACGTCCTGCTGGGGTCCTCCACCGAGACACAGTGAGGGGCTTCACAGGAAGCTCAGGATATGTGTGTGTGTGTGTGTGTGTGTGGGTGGGTGGGTGGGGGCAAAGTGGCCTCTGCCCTACCGTCCTACCCCCACTACCACGCCTCTCTCTGGGAGTGCTGGGACCTCCGGTCAATCTCCCAGGTAACACACACACACACAGACACACACACACACACACACATACACACACCCGGTGCAGAAAGCGTAGGGAATTGTTAGCCAACAACAAGGCATGAAATCACTGCTCCCACCACGATGAGTCAATCTATACCTCCTGGTTCTCTTTGTTCAAGCCTGAGTATGTGTGTGTGTGTGTGTGTGTGTGTGTGTGTGTGTGCGCGCGTGCGTGTGTGTGTGCTGAAGATGAGTGTGTTTGCTGGTTCTCCTCCGGGCCACGCAGTGTTCTATCTCTGACTGGGCTGTCTGTCTTTTGTTCATCTCGAACACACACCTCACGCTGTGCATCCTAAACACAGTATCAGAGGATTAAGTTAACTTTGCAGACTTTAAATGAGAAGGTCTTCATTGAGGACACTTCCACACACCTGTCAGGGTGCATGTTCAGAATCTGTAAGCAGGGAAACTACATTTATTTCTCCTGATAACTGTTGGAACTGGACAGAGATGAAACAATCGTGGTGTTCTGGGACATCAGCACACAGTCTGGATGTCTGGATGCTACGTCAGTGAGCCAACGCCCTTTCATCACCAGCTGGACTTACAGTATGTGTTAACAGACCTACATTAGCTGCATGGCCTGAAGCACGAGTTTATAAGAGCATGTAAATCTAGATCACCTGTAGGCCCAGAACGATTTTACACACTGAAAGGAATAAAAAAAAAAAAAAAATCCAACATAAATGTAACTGGATTTAATTCAGGGAGAAATTTCAAAAATAAGCTCAAGCTCAAAAGTTATTCTGTATCAGTTGAGACAGGGTCTCAAATATGTTCTTGTATTTTTTAATTTAGCAGTTTTGAAGTTTTTTTTTCCAATGGGTTAAAATGATTTAGTTATTTTAAAAGGGGGAATGTTGTTTGACTTACAAGATCAGTCACAGAACGGAACAAACTCGTATCTTGAAGTCTACGACACTTGGATCATTTTTTGTGACTTAATAATTTGAATAATGCCGTTTTTTATGGATGTGGAACATCTCTGAATGTATCACACGATGTATAGCCCGTCACACACCTGTTATTCCAGTCTGACAGTAGTAAGACCCGTTTGGACTCAAGAGGCTCTACCGAGCTGGCCATTTCATAGGAAAGCCATAATTTCTCTTGTCATGTCAAACGTCTTTGGGGCATGAATAGAAGTTTGTCACAGATTCCTCTTTCTTGCTTTTTTGCGCCTCTATATTTTAACAATATAGAGGTGCAAAAAGCCTCTATATTGTTCTCCTTGTAGAGCAAAAATCTCTACAAGGAGAACAAAATGGAACGCTGCATCGACACATCCTCATCCTGCTACGATTCCCTTGGAGTTCTTTGCAGAACCTCGCGAGGGCCACCGATTTCCACAGCGACGCTCAGTCCCGCCCGTTCTCTGCCGCTAATCACAAGGTTTTGGTCTGAGGCATTGTGCTAACTTACACTGGCAAAGAGGAGGGGCCAGGGGCCGCTTTGATAAGTCGAGCATGGCCGACATGAATGAGGCAGCGACAGGCGAGGCAAAACACACATTCATTCCTCTCACAATGCAGAGCAGCACTTTTAATTAAACCTTATCCAACATGATGAATAATGCAACAGCTTCCTTGCAATCCACCATCTCCTTTTTGTTGCTCACCACGCCGCGTTCAACCATCTCACCCAGTCACATGCATACATTAAGCAGAGGAATGGCAGAGAAGAAAGGCTCAGCTCTTTTTACTGCACAACATACACCCCCCCCCAAAAAAAAAAAAAAACAAAACATATATATGTATATATTATATATATTATTACACGAAGTGTTTTATAGTTTTACCACCAGGGAAAAATAAGTTCCAGTGTGTAAATGAGAAGAAAGGGTTTGGATGCTTCGATTGTGCAAAATGCATAAAATGTCGCTTTCTGTTGCTGTCTTTAGAACGTGTCAGAACTGACATAGTGGGAAACGTGTTGTACAATATGTTGTACATGTATTGTTGAGAACCGTTCACACTCAGAAATGAAACACAGGTAAAAGTTTAGAAGCTGATCCAACCAAAGGGCTCACTGTGAAGCTCCCTGAGACAACGTCCAATACATTCCCTGTGGGAGAGAGATGGCCTCAATGCTTCAGACAAGACCAGCCGCTGAGAAACACATCAGTCCCTCTTTTCTAAACTCATGGACACACTCCTAAAGGGATAGAGAAAGGGGTGGAGGAAGGGTGAGAGGGCTGGAAGAAAGACGGAGGAGGCGGAGGGGTTGCCGGTTAGAGAGAAAGGCAGTAAAAGGGATATTCAGCCCATTGAGGAGTGAAAGGATTCTATGGGAGAGTGAACCCATAGCAGGGCAGACTGGCTGGGGCATGGGAAGACATGGAGAGGGATGCTGGGAGGTGCTTGGTTCTATTTAGCCCACAGAGGATCAGCAGAAAGAGGCTTTGGAAAAAAAACCCTCTGGTCTCAGAGGCTCTGCCGAAGCCAGACACGCTGTAGTTAACCAGCAGGGCGGCGACACGGAAAGGCATTCACGAGAAAACATCCAGACACTGGATATGAAAGATTTCCAGTCAATATGACTAGAAACACTCTGACACTCTGCTGGTAGATCAATGATAGTCATACAGGTATAGCAATTCAAGTACTGTAGCTGAAATACAGTAATCCCTCGCGTATTCACGCATCAACATGCGCGGCTTCACTTCATTGCGGAATTTTAGTAGGTAGTCATGTGATACCATACGTGCGTTCTATTGGCTCACGGCATCCGAAAATGCGCCACGTTCGGAGACTCACAGACTCACAGAGCGCAGTGCACTTCCCTGTATTAAAGAAACACTTAAAAGTGTTTTAAACAGTCTATCAGAGTGTGGGAAAAGGTAATACAGATAGAAGGTGGTTTAATATCAGTATGGGGAGGGTTCATAAACGTTTAAATTATCGTAAATCATAAAATAAATAGTTTGTCGCTATATCCTGGAATTCCAGTTTTGCAGGTTGTTCCTGGAACACATTAACCGTGAGTAACAAGGGATCACTGTATGTCTGATTTTTATGTACAAAAGTCACTAAAACACGTTAATGCTTAATTTGTCAAATCATGACATAAGCTACACTGAGGTGCTCGTCAAGAGAAGACTGCCTCTTATTATGGGCCCAAATTGGACATTTCTTTATCTCTACGCTCATATTGTTTAGTAACAAGTTAGAATGCTCTTTTAAATGTTAAACAGTTAATCATGATAGAAATGTAGCTTGTTATTATAATATACTGTAACATGTACATTGTTAATTTGATAACTGATTTTAAATGATTTCTTTTTCTTTGCAGCTTTATTAAAAATGATTTAATCAATCAGGTTGTTTTAAGTCAAATTCCCTTTTTGTTGGTGGGGGTGGGGGGTACAACAAAAAAGTGAGCAAATAAATGACAAAATCATTTGTATTATTGTATAATGTATTTTAAGTGTACCAGCTCAAACTAGTTTCAAAGTTCTATTTTACTCCCAACAGGAAGTAAAATAGAACCAACCACAAACACAATGTCTGGGTCAGTGGTTCTTAACCTTGTTGGAGGTACCGAACCCTGCCGGTTTCATATGCTCACTCACCAAAACCCTTCTTCAGTAAAAAAAAAAAAAAAAAATGTTTTCAAATTTAAGACATAAGTATATGTTTTACTGGTGTATTTAATGAATTGTGCATTAATGTCACCTTTTTCGAAGAACAAAACCAAGACAGTGCATGAACCCACATGAAATGACCTGCCTGTAAATCAGTGTGACTTCTGCTGTTGTTATTGAGAGACCAGTTCAGGTATGCGTAGCTTCACCTTGGCAAGTGTTACTCTGATGTCATTTTCACAGCAAAGTCTGTTTCTGTTGTTTTCCATGCAGCTTAAGGAAGTTTTCCTTTATTTTTGTCAGTGTCAGACTAGAGTTGCTCAACTTGACATTACAAATCATGCAGAACGCTGACTCCCATCACGTTCCATTATACAGTACATGTGAATTCACGTTGCACATGTTCGTCTGACCACTTTCTTTTTTTGCTCAACATAGTTACTCTGAATTAAAATATTAAGAAAGCAATCAGATGACGCACCATCAAGACAGGCAGAAATCGACGACTGAGTGCGCAAAATCCCAAGTAGCACAGGTAGGCTAATCGATGTAACGTGATCACTTGCAGCCAGTGATGGCTAAGGGGGCGTGTCATCACCAGTTGACACAATGTGTCAAATGTACATAGTGATTGTGTATGTTCGGCAAATGTTTGTTTTGTTTTGACCTCGGTCTCCGCCGAACCCCTGAGACTGACTCACCGAACCGCTAGGGTTTGATCAAACCCAGGTTAAGAACCGCTGGTCTGGGTCCTGCCCGGAGTTTCTTCCTCAATGAGGTAGTTTTTCCGCGCCGCTGGTGCTTATACTTTCTTCGGAGGGTTCTGTTGGGTTTCTGTCTGTTAAAGCGCTTCAAAATGTCTGATGATGTGATTAAGTGCCATATAAATAAAGGTTGATTGATTGATTGATTGATTGAGTGACTGAAATACACACAAACCAACACAAAACAAGTAGCTTCTATAGAAAGCAAAAATAGGGAATATAAAAGAATTACTAAAGATTCAAAATATGAAACTATTTATTAGTACTGTCTCAATATAAGTGTGAACATGCTAACATGTATATAGAAGTTGGCTTTTTAAAGCGGGTGGGGGGTGGGGGAGCAACTGAATGAAAACACAGAAGGTTTCGCCAAACAGCCATGGTTGGAGGGATTGAGGGCAACAGTCAGACCTTCAATGAAACAGGTTCAGGAAACAGCCGGTAACTGCTGGGGGGTTGTGAGGAGTACATGACAGTGAGTGGAGAGGAGTGGAATGGAGGAGATGATGGAGGGATGGGGGAGGGGGTGTGCTTGTGAGAATGTGTTGCTGCAGTGGTGTCAACCAGCCATGACTGCCTTGAACCAGCTAGTAAGACATTAAACAGTCCTGTTATCAGATAGGGAGGTGCCACGCTGGGGACTGGGCGGGGCGACACAGACATGTCAATCAGTCATGTTCTAAATGTAAACAATTTATTTGGCAATCAAAGACTGATTTATGTTGACAGTAGAGAGGTTACAGGAGGTCTTGCCCATCTATCTTTCTGTAACATGAACTCAGGCTGTGTCAACAGTATGCACGGTCTCATGGGACTAATACTGAACACTGATTTTCTGCCTGGCTAATAATCGTATCTAACATTCAGTGGAAATCCTATTTAATCTGATTCCTTGGCTCTAATGCAGTAAAGTTAAAGTTCATAGGGGTGGTGTAGCTGGAGTTTAAGTCCTGCTCAGACCAGACACTCACAATGGCTTCAACCTTGATGTATTTGCAAACTTTGAATTTGCGAGGTTCTGAAACAAGCCAGTTTGCCGTTTCCATAGCGACAACTCTACTCACTTCAGCTCTGTCTGTTTTCAGTACTGACATAAACAGATCATTCCTGCCAGATTCCAAACACACAACTCGTGTTCTACCATCACTGGCTGCAGTGTTACACACTTTAAAATATGATCTGATGCTCAGGTTGGTGCCGGCACATCTTCCCTCTGCTGACTGAAGACCACCAGGGGCTCTGAGCCACACTCTACACTACGTGTCACCAACAGTCAGTTGTGTTCATGATCAGACACACTGGTGTTGTGCATCAGACCTGGAATAAGAGCACACTCCCGGATACCGGGCCCAGTGCCGCCAGGCCACTCACATATAGACCGCCGCAGATTACTGCTAACGCAGACTCCCAGGTGAGAGTATAATTTGTGGGTCATGCCCCGTTCTGATAGGGTCAGTCTGACAACTGTCCCAAAAGAGAAAGTAGAACTTTTTCAAATCTGAGAGAGCAGGATGAGGACACGTAACATGTTCAGAACTCTGAAGAGACGGCTGGACCAAACAAGCCGGTGTGTGGAGTGTGTCTCAATGCAGTGGACGAAGTGGGGCAGAAAACACACACAACAAAAACGTAGCACCCCGTCTTTAACTGATAATCCCAGTCACAAATTCAGGAAAAGAGAGTATTTGCTTGAAAACCTGTAACACCCCCCCAGAATCCCATAGTCAAAATGGAACTTGAAAATGGAACTTGAAAGATAAAATAAATGTGCTGTTCAGTCCAACAAAAGATTATCTTAAAATTAATTGTGAATAATCATCATGAATATTTCTTGTGGGGCAAATTAAGACAAATTAATAATTGGAAATATTAAAGAACACTAAAATATATAATCCGTGGTCATCTATGGAATTTAACAGATGATGACGCCCCTTCATACTCTTTATTTAGAGGTAACAACGACAGCCTATTCTAACTCACTTTGTTTTAATCCCATCGTAATCTGAGGTACTTGTAGAACACATTAAGAGTTTAACCGTTTTGATTTTGGATGACGTCTGACCTTTCTTCTGACACCGAGGCCAGTGTTGGATCTGTATCCCCTGCAACCATGAAAATAAAAATCAGTGTGTGATTAATAAACATTGGGGATGACCTGAGGGTCTGATCCTCTGAATCTAGTTAATGAACTGTGTGTCCTATCCAGGATGGGCTCCATAGTGCCACACTGATATGTACGCATAATCCTGAACAAGTCTACACACAAGTGAACACTGGTACTGCACACACACACACACACACACACACACACACACACACACACACACACACACACACACACACACACACACACACACACACACACACACACACACTGATGGGTTCCTCCATCCTCAGAGGCATTCCTGATGATTAATTACAATCTTCTTCTTGGTTTCTAAATTTGATCTCTATGGTGAAATGAGTCTGACTATGGTCCACACAGAATCAGTGGGTCTGGAGGGAGAATCATGTTCTCATGTTCTCACACATTGTGTGTGTGTGTGTGTGTGTGTGTGTGTGTGTGTGTGTGTGTGTGTGTGTGTGTGTGTGTGTGTGTGTGTGTGAGGCAAACATGGCAGGAAGAGGCAAGACCATTTTCTCAGAGGGTAAAAGTAGATGTTTGGATAACAAGCAGCGAGAGGCTCTGAATATTTATGAGCATCCTTATCTTTATACCTCCGTGTGTGCGTGTGTGTGTGTGTGTGTGTGTGTGTGTGTGTGTGTGCGTGTGCGTGTATGTGAGTATGTGCATGCGTGTGTGTCTGTGTGCATGCATGCATGCATCTACATGCATCAGCATATGCATGAAAAAGAGGCATGACCTCAACTGTAATTTCAGATTACAAACAAAATATAGGAACATAAAAATTCTATTTTAGGAAATATGTTAATTTTCCACATTCAGTATTAAAAAAAATAATGTGACCTGATGCTTTGTTATTGATGAAGTTACAACACTGGTTTGGTGCTAAAATAGGTGCTCCGGCTGTGCTGAAATCAATTATGTAAATCCAGTTTCTGAAAAAGTATTTTTTTTATCCTTAGTGTAGAAATGTTTTATTTTCTTATTTATGTTTGGGGTAATTAAGAAAGAAACTAGTTTCTGTTTCTGAAACCAACAATTGGAGTGAAATTTTTACGCTGAAATTATTACTTATTCAAGTTACAAACATTACGGTTTATAACTTGAAGAAGTACAAACTGTCATTTGTTTGTTTCTCTGTTATAACATAAATCCTTTTAATTTGTCAGGTTATTAAACCCACAGAACTCCATCAATCAAGGATCAAACTATCAATGAATAAAGAAAAATAACATCAAACACAAGTTAGGACATTAACTTTGTTCAAAATGTTTTCGTCAGAGTTAAAATGGGCTGAATTACTGTATTGTGGGTAATGTAGTTTCAGGACAAGGCACACTTTTGACGTGTTTATTTTTGGATACTAAACTTTTATGCTCATGGGGGCCACATAAAATGTGGTGTTGGACCACATTTGGCCCCCGGGTCTTGGTTTTGACACATGTGGCCGAAAAGCTGGCCAATGTCGGAAAACTGGTGATACCATTGTTCCATTAACGTGGCATTAGTCATATTTGTTTGGTTTGTTTTTGTCTTTTTATGTTATTTATGTCTCTAGCCTTTTACTGAGGGAAATCTCTCTGATTGGTCAGCTAAATACTAAACGGCATAAGCAGAACAAAGTTCTCCTTTTTTTAATCAGTCATTCCAAACACAAGACAGGAAATGATTTTTTTCAGAACACTGCCCCCTGTTGGTATGGAGTCATATTTCTTTTCTCTGAGATGTGGAATGTAGAAGGTAGAATTTAGAACATAGAATGAAGAATATAAAATGTAGAATGCAAAACACAGATTGTAGAACTTAAAAAAAGCAGAATTCAGAATGTAGAACGTAGACGGTCATTGACCTCCACCCGATAAAGGCCAACTTTTCGATCCATCAAGGTAACATAAAGGCAGGATTTTGTTGATGGTGTCATTTCTGTCAGCTGCAGGTCTGGACTTAAATGATAGTGAAAGGCTTCGGTAGCGCTGCCGTATTATCAGGAGCACTCAAGTCCTTTATTGAAGATAATCTGACTCTGACAAAGCAGTCAGAAAAATACAAACAGAAAGTGGGTCACATCACCGCAAAGCTGTCTGCAATCATGTTGAAATTTGTTCAGTGAGTCGACGAGTCTTCATTTCAACTGGTGTGCCCTACTGGAGGCCTGTTAGGGGGACTGGTGCGTACAGTCGACAGTATAACATTTGCACTTCTCTTTTCTCTGCTGCTCACTCTATGCAAAACGGATACGACAGGTGGATGGAAGCGACATACAGTACATGCAGTACGTGAATGAAAATTTGGACCTTCCCTCATTATCCAACGATGCCTCAAACCACAGACTGACAAAGTTTAAGTAATTAGCATACTTAATTTGACACTAATTCACTCGGTTGAGACGAGAAACTGCAGATCTGCCACTGCTGAGGAGCTGCTGGCTGAACCACATAAGAGAGAATTGGTTTTTCTTTTCCTTTTGGAGAAACAAAAAAGGATGGAGCTACATTTACAATGCTCATTAGAGAAAGCCATATGGTGTAGGAGAGAGGAGGAGGAGGAGAAAAGAAAGGGAGACGAAGAGATGGAGTGGAAAAGCACCGTGCGTGAGTCTGGAAAACATCCTCCAGAGCTGAGATTTGTTGACAGCTGTTTGGGGACGGCCACCTCTCCCAGTTTTTTACTTCCTCTTAGAAGAATAAATGTGTGCAGAGACTCAATATATTTTTCATTTTAACAAACAGCAGAGAAGAACTAGGGTTTTAGTCTGTACATCTGACGGATTCCATTAGCAGAAATGTACAGATAGCTGCCATGTGGTGATGACGGGCCTACATGTCAGTCCGGTGGCTAATTTACACATGAGATCAATGCTTCTTCTTCTTTAAGTGCGTATAATTTAATTTTCCCTCATTTGCTTAACTCAGCTCTAGTTTGGGGTCAGCACGCGGTTGAATGAAGGGGAGGAGATGGGATGTCAGCCTGTGCTGCAGTGTAGTGGGGCCAAGGTGTTATGATGTTGTGATATTAGATAGTGACATGCCTCACAATGTAAGAAGGGTGCACCTTACCCACCATGTGGGCCTCCTGCTATTTTCACTTTTTATTTTTATTCATCTTATTTTATTTTATTTAATTTTATACTGTTTATATTTTAGTTTAGTATATGTTCTGTTAGTGCTGCCTGTGTCTGTTAGTGTAGTGTATGTCTTGTGGTATGTCCTGTGGTGTCAATGTTTCTTTTTCTCCTGGTGTTTATCCAGTATTTATTCATTATGTAAGGCCTCAGCAGTGGACATGTCCAATTTCCTCTGGGATTAATAAAGCATCTACTAAACATACATACATACATACACCCAAATCATCTCGTCATCTGCTGTCTTAGTTTAATCCTGGACGTCATCTGATTCCCTCCCATCATTCTCTCCTCTTCTGACACTGCAGGCTTCATCATATCAAATCACATTCTGTAAATCGTCCCCATGCAGAGAGAATTAAATAATAATAATAATAATAATAATAATAATAATAATAATAATAATAATAAATACGCTCCTGCTTTCTGTTTTATTAGGAGAGTTGTTGCTTTTACCATCACGCTGATGCGCTTCCTGCTAACCCAAACTCCAAGATGACACTCACTTTATGTTTGATTACTGTTTAATTCCATTAAGTTTCTCAATTAACTTAACCAATAGTTGATATCAAATAGTAAAACATTCAGTTCAGCATTTGCGTCAGTTAATGCTTCAAGGCAGAAATCCAACCCAGCAAACATTGGTTCCTACTTCTTTTAGTTCCTGAAGAAGGATGACCCCGTCAATAATAAAATAAAAAAGTGAACTAACCGTCAGGTAGTGACAGTTGTCTTACAGGTTGTCTATAGTCTCTACTGCTCTAATTTTCAACCTGAACCTGACCTTCAGTCTCCATGCTGGTGAACGTCTCCATGAACAGAAATGCATTGTGGGTTCGTTTCCTGCTCAGAAATTCACAGAGACATGGAGAAAAGAACTAAACGCTGCAGATGATGCCATCAGGAAAGAAGAAAAGACCACATGAAGTCTGACATCAGAGCAAACTGTTCACTGCCTGAGATTTGATGAGTCATGTTAACATGACGTGACATCTGAATCTATGGGGTGTTCATGTTACGCTGTCTGGTGGGGGTTGTGGCAGAAAGAGGAACTGCAGTAGTCGGATGTGGTGGTGCAACGTTCTTATCTACAAATTTTCTTTGTTGAATATTCATATCTTGAAGACTACCTGTAGGCTCCATCTGTATCCACAGACATCTTTAACAGAGTACAAACGGATGGCAACTTGCTATAAATCCATCCATATCAATCTTCACACCCTTCATACCTTCATTATTTATATCATTGGTTTCAACCTGATGAAGATGATGCACATTAGATTAATTGTACTCAGCTGAGTGCAAATAATATTGTACTTGTTATTTTATTAAACATCAGACTGACATAATGATCAGAAATATGGGTGTGCCCTTGGTTTTGACAAATAGCAGATGTGATTGAGGTAAAGTGTGCAGCGAGACTGATGTAAACCGCAGAGACGCATCACATTTAATATGAACCCAAGGCAGCGTTTTAGAAGTGAGACGCACACACAACATGAATGTGTTCACATGAAATATGACACTTAACTGCTGCTCTACTCCCTGTGCGCTCACGTCATTATGAAACCCGTCTGCAGAAGTCTGATAAATGGTAAAGAAGGTAAACAGGGGTGCAGAGTGACTGCAGACGTTTTCTAACAGGTTCTGTGGAGCTGCAGGTTGGATCTGGTGCCGTCACCAGGCTTTTCCAAGAGGATAAGATGAAATGAAAGCCCACATTACTGGCAGGCACTGACGCTGTAAATTTAGAAGAGGCATTGGGAGAGGAAGACTGGCTGATTTCACTGAAGGCTCTCCATTTCTCAAGGCTACGCCTCTGGTTATCCTCCCCCCGACACCTCCTATTTCCCCCCTCCGGCTCACAGCAGGGATATACTTTAAAACTACTTTGTCCTCTACCTAGAAAACTATCAGATGGGTAGTTTTGTGGATGGCATAAATCTGTTTCTTCATGTTAAAGAGCCAAAAATATTCCATTCTGTCCCGCTGACTTTGTAGGTTTTGGACACAAATGGTTTTGTTAGAGAGAAGCCGGGGTAGAAAAGCACCAGGAGACAAAACGTGCTTTTACTTTCAAGAGAAATGACTGCACGGCTCTGAAGATTCCCCCTAAATTCATCCCCAAAAATGAGTGTGTGTGTTTAGATAAATAGTTGGCACCTTTACATTCTGGACTGCCGTCTGGCTTCGCCTGCAGCTGTTATCTTCAAAGTGACACCGTGATGCTTCAGGGCCAGACTGTCCCATCACCGACCTGTGATGGCTGACTGCACAGACACAGTGCAGAAAGACCGCTGCTTTGTCTGAAACCCAACTACATGACCCGTAACAGCTCAGAGACCGGCCCTCGTCCATGTGACACCATCACAAAAATCACTATTCACTATTGACATTAAACTCAATCTGACCTATCTGCCACTCTCTCTCTATCTCTCTCTCTCTGTCTCTTTTCCTTGACCTATCTCTGTCCACAGTCTATTTCTTTTTCCCAACCAACAGGTCAAGGCGGATGACCGCCCTCCAGAGCCTGGGTCCTGCCCGGAGTTTCTTCCTCAATGAGGGAGTTTTTCCCCGCCACTGTTGCATATGCTTGCTCTGGAGGACATTGTTGGCTTTCTGTCTGTTAAGCGCTTTGAAATATCTTCAGATGTGATAACGCGCTACATAAATAAAAGTTGATTGATTGATTAATTCATTGAAAAAGACACTTTGATTTGATGTAGAAGAAATAAAATTTGATGTAGAAGAAATACAGAATAAAATATGTTGTTCATGAGTAAAACAGGCTAACAAGTAACAGGATGCCTCCCTCACACCCCACCCCACCACAATGTCTGCTGGAGAACAGTTTGAGTAGCTTCTGTTCGAGGGAAATCAACATATGGGGATCAAGTGTGTCACTGTTTTGGTAGGTGTCCACCTAAAGCAGACAAGTTTAACGTCAGGCAATGTTTTCATGGACCAGCCTTTAAGGTGTGGTGGCTAAATACAACAAAATAAAATGACAAGACCAGCATAAAAACTGGTATTTTGTAGTTTTCTATTTATTTGAAATCGTAGGTTCCTCTTTTGACTCTTTTTAAAAGACGTTTGTTTTTTTGTTCTTTTTGGTATCTTGGGAAATACATTAGGGGTAATGTATTCTAAAAAATGACTAAAGGAGAGGCCCCTTTAAGAGGCCCCTTTAGTCATGTGATCGAGGCAAGCATCTCCACAAGCTTCAAGAGTGACTCATACACAGATGTGGAGGAGATAATCCACTCATTTAAAACAAAGCATCATTCAGAATCAGATCAAAAATACAACAGAAATAATGGATGTTCTGGATTCTTTCTGACCGATTGACCCACGGACCGGGATCGGTCCACATTCGGGGGGTTAGGGGCCACTGACCGAGAGGGACATGACTAACAAAGGGTATTCATTAGCATATACCCCACTGGTAAGTGATGTAAGGCAACATGCATCGTTTTGTAGGACGTAAAGGTGCCTGAAACTAAATGTCTCTGACTTCAAACTCGACCATGTTTCCAGTTTTCTGATCAAGGTGCCAAACAGGAACCGTCCTGTGGTGTTTGGTTCCCATCACTGAATTCTGGACAATGAAAACTTCACCCTAGAATCTGGAGTCACATTAATCTCATTGGCTTGTTATTAATTTTTTTTTTATGGTTTTCTTCAGAATCTTGCTCAGTATTTTTTGAAGATCTGTTAGATTTGACAACGTATGAAATCTCAGCACATTTCAGTTCCATCATCACTTCAGTCTACATCATGTTCATTTGTCATCACACAGGTGTTAATTCTTCATGCTTCCTATTAATGAAACATTCTGGCTCTGTAGGTCCAGAATAATATTTGGATCCAGATCAGACTCTGATATTTACATGTTGTCATGACAACTTGTCCAATCATTGCAAAAATTTGCCTTGAATTCAGAGAAAAGATGTCAAACTGGTTATTTAATGCATTATTTTCAATGATTCTGGATCCAGAGGAGGACAACTTTGTTCATGCATCAATACTGAATCTGCATCCTGTCAAAAGTTTTCTCCAGCATTTTCCAGTGGTGCACATGTGCGGAGGAGATACTCTAAAGCAGTGGTTCACAACCTTTTCTGTGCCATGGACCAGTTCAACGTCAGACAATATTTTCACAGACCGTTCTTTAAGGTGTGGTGGATAAATACAACAAAACAAAATGACACGACCAGCATAAAAACTGTTATTTAGCATCTTTCTCTTTCTTTGTAGTCATAGGTTCTTCTGTGCAAAGAAACTTTCCAAAGACGTTTGTTTCTTGTTGGTTCTGCTAGCTTGGGAGTTTAAGTTTAGCAGTAATGTATTCTGTATTAGCGGCCGGAGCGGCCCCTTTGAGAAGGTAGTCATGTGACCGAGGTAATCATCTTGACAAGAATCAAGAGTGACTCATAAACAGAAGTGGAGGAGAGTTAAAAAAAAAAAAAAACATCGTTCAGAATCAGATAATAAATAAAACAGAAATAATGTAAGTTCTGGCCCGGGACCGACTGATCTACCGACTGACCTACAGACCAGTACTGGTCCACAGCCCAGGGGTTGGGGATCATTGTTCACTCAAAACAGGCTAAAAACTAAAAAAATCTGATGCTAAGCTGTTTGTAAAGATGCGGGAACAGCAGCGGTCATCTCAGAGGGTTTGACCCTGAGGGTTTACCCCTGAGGGTTTACCCCTGAGGGCATGTCGTTGCACCTCATTACTCACTTCATTGTTCATCTCAGGTATCGATTGGTGCAGCTTTCTGATCCCCCAAATAAAAATGAGCTAAATCTAAGAGATAAAAGAGAATAACACCAGGGTCGACAACATCCCGCACGTATCCACAGATCATGTCTCAGTATAGATCTGCAAAAGTTTTTCAAGCCTCTGAAGATTTCCTTTTAAAACACAACTAAATTGGTGTTTGGGTTTTGGCACTGAGCTGTTGATTTTGACTTCTTTCATGTTGCTTTTTGCTCCCTGATTGAATCAATGTTTTATGGTGTGTTATGTATTCTGACTGTGAGCGCTGCTCTCCATGCCCACAGCTCAGAAAACCAATGAGGGGTGTTGAGGCTCAGAGAGAGGGCAGCTGTCTCCCACTTGTTGAGACTCTCAGCTGAACCGTGTGGTCACCGACTGGATTGATGGGGGTGGGGGGGGCATTGCCTACCCTCGCCACCAAGTTGCATCAGCTAATCTTGTGAATAATGCAGAATCATGAATAAACATAGATGAATGTGGTACAACACTGTAAATGAGACCTGCCTTTTCCCCGCTTTCTTCCTCTCCCTATCCCGTTCTCTCCATTTCTTCTTGGCTTCCTCTTTTGTCCTCCTTCCTGACAAAATCAAACACTCCCACTATTTTCCTCATCTTCTGTCACTCTGTCCTTTTATTTTCCTCTCTGGACTCAGTGGTGACAGACATTGTCGTGCTGTAGTATTGCCGTGTCTCGGTGAGAACGAATCAGGCTCGGCCTTCACTCTGGGCTCAATAGCTGCCCGGGTTTCCTCAAAGGCGGCCGTCCAGCCAGCACAAAGCCTGCCCACTGGGAATAGACCCACAAAGGAGAAAGGGGCTGCTCCAGTCCTTTGCTGAGCTCCGTCTGAAGCGGCCTGCCTCCACCACCTCCTATAAATAATACAACAATGCCACGACAAAAAGAAACCCCGTCTCCTTCCCCTGTTTTCCTTCTCCTCACCTCTTTTACGTCTATCCCACGAAAAGCAGCGCTTTAACTAATTGCTCAGGTTAAGCATACATTAAATAATGGATGTGGTTTCTTTGTGCTCATTATATAAAGGTTATGTTTCCAACCTTCTGTTTGTTAGTTGGTTGGTTTCATTTTGAGCGACACCAGACAGATTTTCTGGTTTCTCTGTGAAATCAACACATAAATGTTGTTGACATTCGTCTGAAACTCTAATCACCTCTACCTGAGGATAACGGCTACCCGTCTGTTTTCACTGAAATCTGTGAAGAAACTATGGAGTTATTCTGTTCAGAAAACAGAATACCTCTCAGCAGAAAGCCAGAGGTCTGCTTACCTCGTCTGGTAAAATCAAATTCAATGGCTTTTAACGGAACTAAGTCTATAACATCTATCTAAAATATCACAGGTTATACTGTGTCGGTTTATGTATGTATGTTATTTTCTCTTTTCAGGTAAAATTACCTGAACCACTGCTTAAAAACACCCAAAATAAAGACTGTAGATAAACACTAGACTCTAGTCTAGACTTTCTAGTCTTTGACAGAAAGCCATATTTAAATTTCCGAACTGAGTTGAAGCACGAGGACTTTGTTGTAAGACCAGTTCAAATATTTGCATGAGTTATGTCGGTGGGAACATATGAAAGGCTGTGGGCATGTTTTAGTGTAATTTGTCAGAGTATTCATGTGAACATGTGCACAGGGATTAGGCTGCTATCAGCGAGGCTCTCCCAGCCTGTCAGGCTTTAGGGCGCCCCGGACAAAGGGGCTGATTTCAATGTAAATGTGGCAGCTGAGAGGACACAGCACTCTCAGTAGGGTGACTTCCACCCTCCACACACACACACACACACACACACACACACACACACACACACACACACACACACACACACACACACACACACACACACACACACACACACACACACACACACACACACACACACACACACACAGACAAACACCACAAGCCTTCAGATTAGCACACACACTTTTGTGTGCTTGACCAGAATAGTAGATACACAGCATTCAGACACATTTTTAAGAAACAACTCTACATCTGGAGATCACATGCTGTCTGAGGTGGATGTTTGCGTGTCTTTGCACCTGTCAGTCATTATAGATATAATCTGGCTGCAGCGCTGCAATCCTGAGTCCATCATTAGGCCATCTATTATCCCCATGCCTGGCCTCTGCACCTCTTATTACATGTAAATAGCGCTGCTTTATCTGAGCAGTGAATGAGACTCCATCTCTAAAGAATGGGACGGCCTGCTTTGGCCCCTCAAAGCCATTCCACAGATCTCATGGCGTCAGTTTTCTAGACGCTGGCAAGAGGAAGAGCGTTGTCAGTATGACTGCTGGATGGACCGAGCAGCTGATGATCAAATACACATCAGGACCTCAGACTCGGTCATCTGTGTAACGCATTCCGTGTTACACAAGGAATGTCAAAAACAGAGATATTTTATGGTTTAAAACTACACACTTTCAATGTTTCTAATATCAAAAATTTCTAATATCACTAAAAAAATGATGAAACTCTACGTCTTGATTTATCAGTGGAACCACAGAACCCCATTGAGAACATCATCGCCTCGGCTTTCACTTTGTATCTATTGGGTAGGTTATTCTAATATAATATTAAGGTTACTGTCCAAAGAATCAGCTCATTACTGCCCTCTGGTGGATGGAACAAAGCCAATGTAAAAGTTAGATGCATCTATTTATGTAAAATACTGTATATATATAAATTAGCGGGAACAAACTCAAAAACTACTTATAAAACAATTATATTTCCTGCTTAAATAAACATATTTTAGAGTAGAGAGTAGAGTATAACTTTATTCATCCCTTAAGGAGGTTCCCTCAGGGAAATTAATTTCTCCATCGCACACAGCACAGTAAGTACACAAAACACAGAAAAAGCACACAGAAAGCACCAGCACATAGAAAGTAGTACAACACCAAACAGAAAGAGTAATAAATAACCCATCAAGAATATTTAAATAGAGAATCATAAATAGGCATAGAAATGAAAAAAAATAAACAGGCCTGGTTAAGTATGGGTATAGTGAAATGTCTATAATGTTTGTATTATTTTTGCTGTATTGTCTGTGTCATCCCTCAGCTCTCGTATGGACTTTCTTCTTCTTCAACTCCCTCAGAGAGGAGTTGATCAGTTTAATGGCTTGGAGGATGAAGGAGTTCTTAAGTCTGTTTGTCCTGCATGTTGAGAGGGGCAGCCTCTGGCTGGTCAGGCTTCTCAGGCTTCTCTGGTTGTTGGTAACGGTGTGCAGAGGGTGGCTGACATTGTCCATGATGTCCAGCAGTTTGTCCCTTCTCTGCCACCGTTGCCAGAGGGTCCAGCTTCATCCCGACCACTGAGCTGGCCCGCCTGATCAGCTTCTCCGGCCTGGAGAGTTCCACCTTGGTCACGCTCCCTCCCCAACACACCACAGCGAACGACAGGACACTGGCGACCACAGACTGATAGAACATCCACAGGAGCTTCCTGCAGACGTTGAATGCCCTCAGCCTCCTCAGAATTTACATCCTGCTCTGTGCTTTCTTGTACAGCTGCCTCGTGTTGCTGGTCCAGTCCAGCTTGTTGTCTAGCCACAGCCCAAGATATTTATAGGTCTGCACAATCTCCACCTCCTCTGTTCCTATCAGAACTGGTCTAGGTTGGGGTGTGTCCCTCCTGAAGTCAATGAACAGCTCTTTAGTTTTGGAGGTGTTGAGCTGCAGGCTGTTGCTGTGAAACCAGTCAACAAAGTCCTTCACCAAGCATCTATACACCTCCTCCTCATTGTCCCTGATACATCCCACGATAGCTGTGTCATCTGCGGACTTCTGGATGTGACACAGCTCTGAGTTTTAGCAGAAGTCTGCAGTGTACAGGGAGAAGAGGATTGAGGACAAGACAGTTCCCTGTGGAGCACTGATGCAGCTGACCACAGTATCAGACGTGGCGTCCTTTAGCCTGACGAACTGTGGTCTGTCGGTGAGGTAGTCTTGGATCCAAGCAACCAGGCCAGGGTCCACTCACATTTGTAGGAGTTTTTCCTGTAGTATACAGGGTTGGATGGTGTTAAAGGCACTTGAAAAATCCAGAAAAAGGATCCTCACAGTGCCGCTTTCCTTATCCAGATGCGAATGGGCTCAGTGTAGTATGTGGAGGATGGCGTCCTCCACATGCTACACCACATGCTACACAAATTTGGATGTATTTTACACATAATCCATCCAAATTTCTTGTATGCTGAAATGAAAATATACATAAAACATGTTCTAGAGGAGAAGGAGAAAAATATAGACCCCTATGTGCCCATCTTCATCATATTTGCATATAATGTGCTGTGTCGTGAATGAGTTGTGATCTGATTGGTTGGTCTTCAGCTCATTACCCAAAAACACTTTGACATGCGACAGAACCAGCTGATTAATGGACACCGCTGCACCTCACAGCTTCAATGTCAGAGCTCAGGAAAACATAGAAAGGAAAAGAAACTAGAGAGGAGAGGAGGTGATGCAGGCTCCAGAGTGTGAACTTGCAGGCTGCTGCTGAGCTCTTCTTGCAGGCGAGTGAACACGTACCTGTCAGGCAGTCGAGTGCAGTAAGCTGCCAGCTCAGTGTTTGCTGCCAGAGGACGCCTTCCCGTGGCTGTTCCTTCGTGCACACACCTGAATGCTGTCCCCACTCTCCGTCTGGAGCTTGACATTTTGTACAGTGAAGATAGAAGACACTGCAGGGGAGAAGACGGGAGGCCATTAGACGTCTGTAGGCTGACAGGAAGGAGAAAGCTTCAGAGAGAGTCGTTCTACACAGAGACAGGGATCAGAAAGGGAACACTTACATTTTAAGAGATTAATCAAAACATTTAGATATAAACATTGATCAGATTAGGAGTTACACACCAATTTTCAAATTAAATTCTTCTATATTAAGTGTTTTGGTAAGTGCTTATTATATACAGTGATCCCTCATTCCTTGCGGTTAATGCGTTCCAGGAACCACACGCGATTACAGTATGTCATGATCACTCCGTTCCTGCAGTCTGCTCCACAGTTTCCACTGTCCCACCTCCCAGCCTGACCACACCTCCCGCTAATCACCCACACCTACAGCCCATCTGCAATCAGTCCGGTATTTAAACCCACGTCTCACACTCAGTCTCTGCCAGATTGTAATTGACCCATGTCCTACTCTCCAGCATTCTACTCCGGATTGCCTCCCCGATCACGACCTGTTTCGTCCCTGGACTCTGCCTCTCGTCTGCTTCCCAGCCAACCAACCCGCCCTTCGTCCACGGGTTCTGCCTCGTCTCTCTGTGCCGGTAAACCTGACCCTCGCCTGTCCAACGACTCTGCCTCCTGCTTCAGCCCCGGTAAATTGACTAGCCTTCTGTCCCTTGTCCCTGCCTGCTCCCTTTGTCTGGAGGGATCCATTGTGTCTCCAGCGTGCTCCACTAGTCTAACGGTTACCTGCCTGCCTGCCACCTGGGAGACCCAGGTTCGATTCCCACTCTACCCGGCCTGAAAATAAACACTGTTGAACTTAACTCCTGTCTTGTCTCTTTGTGCTGCACTTGGGTCCTGTTCACACGCCGTGACAGATTAACAAGTTCCGCAATAGTGACAAACCATTTTTTTATTATTTACGGTAATTTAAACGTTTCTGAACCCTCCCCATACTGATATTAAACCACCTTCTATCTGTATTAATTTTTCCCACACTCTGATAGACTGTTTAAAGCACTTTTGTGTCTCACGTAAGTCTGAGAATGACGGAACTCGGCATACTTCCGGATGCCGTCAGCCAATAGAATGTACGTACGGTATCACGTGACTGTGTACCAAAAATCTGCACTGTACTTATGGTTAAGTTTTAATATTTTTGTGATTATTGTGTTATCTGTATGTTACACAAGGAATGTCAAAAGGACTGAAGACACAACAACAATCAGAAACTGTGCTTGAGGGACGTACATGCCCCCATGTGGGGACGCACTGATCCTCTGACGGTGGTTGTGGGTTTCATTCCTGCCCTTTGGCTTTCCGCCACACACTCTCCTACACTTCCTGCCTCCTCTACAGCAGAGTCCTTCCCATAATTAAAAAAAAAAAAAGCTTAAATATGCAAAATCAATGCTTAACTTAAAAATGGTGGATCAGAGGCATCGCCTTTCACTTTCTCCTCTAAACATTGATAACCAGATCTACTGAGGGTTTCCACATAACAGCAGTGATTCAATGCGAGGAATTCAATGGCTCCTCCTCACTGATGTCTAAATCCTCTGCTATGACTTGGAAATAAGGACAAAGGTTTCTAAATACTTTGTTTCCCATCCATGTAATTTTTACCAGACAGTGAGTTCATGTCTCACCCTCCTGGATCCCCAATAACTGTCACCAAAATCAAGTTGAAGATACCACACCCACTCCAGACAGTCAGAGCAGCTCATGAACTCTATTGTCTCAATAATTCTGCTATTGTTCACAGTAATCTGTCTGCTATTGTCTGGATGAATCCATCACACGACAATAGAGCGGGTATAGATGCACGCTGTTCCTCCCTACAGGGACAACACGGGGCATTAATAAGAGTTGATCTGGTATTGTGGTTTGTACAGAGAGCTTTCACTAGCTCTTTCATTGGGCTCCAGTGTTTAATGGTGCAGGAGCACGATTACACGCCGCAGAAGAAGTCAGATACTCACAGCTTAAGTAATTAGCCAGTTCTTTATCTCCCATTCCAGTCCACATTTACATACGTGTGACATGTCCTTCCCCCACAGAAGTTCACGCAGAAAATCCACACATTTCACATACGCAAATGCACGAATGGATGCGTACACATACACACACACACACACACACACACACACACACACACACACACACAGCAGACACTGTTTAGTCACTCCTGTCCTCATTCTATGAAGCTGTTTTAAATGGTTCCCATTCTTCCCTCAGTGGCTTTGGTGGCTCGTGTGCCACGTATGTGCAGAAAGAAAGAGAACCAGAGTGAAAGAGAGATAAAGGAGAAGAGATTGTGAGCATGACAACAATCAAAATTAACCATCTCACAGTTTGTGGTTCTTTTCACACACGACAACCTGCTGGCTGCTGATAACAGGATTAATAATACTGAAAAATCCTAATCAGGGGAATTAAAAATGGAATTCTCCCATTAATATCACCACCATGTTGGTGGCAGCTCACTCAGGTCTGCTGAGGCCTTTCCCCTCACTAATGAATAACAGCTTAAGGGATTGGTGATGTATCCATCACATAATATGGATAGGCAGTCATCTCTGACACACAGTCAGGAGATAACCCAATTCTGTGGCATTAATTGAAACATAGTCTGACTATGAAGCTTTGGATGGAACATCCAACTCTGACACAATCAGCACCGGGATTAATAATCTGCTCTAATGCTGAAGATGTGTTAGGAGCTAAAACAGTGTTCAGTTTATTTGGAGGGTGAAGCAGGAAGCTGATGCTCTGGGCAACCAGCGAGTCAGCAGGATAGCATCAAACTGAGCAGCGGCCAGAAGAGGTCCAGCTGGGCCCCCCATCCCAGAGGCATCCACATAACAAGACACAAAAACAACCCTGGGATGCTGCTCGCCACCTTCCTCACACAGACAGAGAGGAGGAGGAGGATAACGTATGATCCACTGAGCTCAAAGAGGAACACAAAGGAGAGAGGAGTCAGAACGCTTTCGCCTGCAAGACAGTCTGTAGTCATGTTCACCTGGATCTCATTCATGTGTTAGTCACCAGCATGGTCATCAATAATTATTCTTTTACTTTAATTTGAATTCTTAAAAAATAATGCTTTAACAAAAAAAAAAAAGTTCAGATCCAGTCAGTTTTGTATGTATTCAATCGAGAAAGAAAATCATATTCAAATTGAAAAATGAAATGTAGGTGGATTTTAAATATATTGTAAAGGATTACTTGATTATCATTATTATTATGTCTTTGAAAAGATGTAATTTTAAAACACATGTGTCAAAATCAAGGCCCATTTTATGTGGCCCGCGAGAGCATGGAAAGGTCAGAATGTCTAAAAATTAATAGGTCAAAAGTGTGCTTTGACTAAAACTACATTTCCCACAATGCAGTAATTGAGCCCATTTTACCTCTGATAAAAAATGTTGTGAACAAAGTTAATGTCCTAACTTGTGTTTGATGTTATTTTTCTTTATTCATTGATAGTTTGATCCTTGATTGATGGAGTTCTGTGGGTTTAATAACCTGACAAATTATAAGAATTTATGTTAGAACAGAGAAACAAAAATGTTTTTCTGTTTAACTGTAGTATTTATAACTTGAATAAGTAATAAATTCAGTTATTTAATTATAAGGAGCAATTACATTTCTTTTACATTACATTTAGTTACATTTATTAGTTACATCTGGCCGTTATGCTGATGATGTTGCTCTCAGTGCAAAGGAGTTTGACACCCCTGTTTTAAAATGAAGTAAAATATACTAATAATACATTTAGTTGTCCTGACAGTTGTCTTGGCTCTGTTGTTAGCACAACATCATAAAATCAATTAACTTCATTGAAAATATATCCCATCATGCCGGACATCAAAATCTGATGAACTTGTTAGGGTTAGATCAGAGAAGTAGTGCCTGACTGGTCAGCTATCATTACGTTATAATAGAAGTATAATTCACACTTTAACGTCACCGTTCCTTGGTGGATGGGTTAGGGTTCAGGAATTTGTTATAAATGAAACCAGATGGCGCCCTAGGGCGTGCAATGGTTGAAAACGCAAGTGTGAAACTTGTGTAACGGTAGACAGGACCTTCCAGTCTCATGTACTGGACTGTCTGACTGTAGCTCAGACATGGCGGGGGGTGTTACGTACTGTCCTGTATGGCTGTAGCTCAGACATGGGTGTGTGTGTGTTACATACTGTCCTGCAGCTCCCAGAGCCGTGGGGGGAGGTTGCTGAAGTATTCATGGTTCAGCGCTGCCTGAGCTGACAGACGGTTCTTTGGGAAGCACTGGAGGAACCTGGAGGCCAACTCCTCAGCGTGGTCCACGTATCCCAACCTGATGCACACAAACGCAGGTGATCACAAACACAGACAGGAGTGACACATGAACACAAAACAAGTGATTTCATTCATCCCTCTGAGAAAGAAACTCTTCCAGTCACAGAGATGCTGACAGTAAAAAAAGATTTTAATTAAGCTGAAGGTTTGCTGACTGGAGGAGAAAAGCACATCTTGGACACGCTCATATCCAAAGAACACATGTACACACGTAGACACACACACACACACACACACACACACACACACACACACACACACACACACACACAACTTTGTCTTTTGCAGTTGCCTCATACCTCACGCCTGCATCACCAAAGGTGGAAGCAGATCCAGCCTGTGTGTATGTGTGTGTGTGTGTGTGTGTGTGTTTGTGTGTGTGTGTGTGTATCTCGTACTGGGAGTCACTGAACTCCTGAACTTGCCCTCCCCATCAGCGCTGAGGGGGAGAAGAGATAGAAAATAAACGTTAAGTAACAAACCAGTCAGTAATTAGGCGTCAGTGCATTAAATAAATATGATGTTATTGAAGCAGCGCCGCTCGCTGCTCTCAGTGCTGCTCGTGTTCTGCAGGCTTCTCATGGCTGGATCACTAGTCAACACTCTGACAAGTGCTCCCATAGCGCTCAATGGGGATCTCAGCTCTGCTTATCAGCAGAGAGACAGAGGGAGGATAAACCTCTGTTCAACTCATCAACGCCACTCAGCAGAGAGGCAGCGGTTAATGAAGCCCATCAGGACCTCTTTCTGCCCCGCTCTCACTGCACTGCAGAGTTTAAAGACACGCTAGTTTCCCTATGAAGTTATACTGATCCAAAATGTCTTGTGGGTTTCATCCTGTGAGTTGTAAGAAGAACAGTTCACCCCAAAAAATGAACTGTCCTTCATACAGTCACCCTCATGTTGACAGGAAGTCGGGTGAAGATTCTTTTTCCACAAAATAGTTGACAGTGAAACAGCAGCGCAGGGTTCCCCTCCATGCCTGAAGACCAGGACCTGAGACTGTCCCCCCACACAGGACGGTCAGAGTAGCCCACACCACGACTCCACATTGATGACCTGATCTATAATGCATGTCTGCGGTGAAAGCTCCTGTTTGCTGCTAGACAAGACCGATAAGAACCGGAGAAATCTGGCAGCTCAGAACGTCTACATTTCTGGTGACTTGATCAGTCCAGGATGCCTTTTTGTGGAGCATACTGTAATGATGTCTCACTGTTATGTTCCAGGAATGTCCAAGGAAATGAATCCAACTTTCCATTGTGATGAAAGTGAGTAGATAATAGTGGAATTTCGTCTTGAGGTACCTCTTTAAGGCCAATGCTTCCTTTTAGGTTTTAGGCAGATAGACAACATTTTCTGCATATAGTGTTTCCCAGACAATCTTCTGCCACTGAACCCACAAACATGCATCGGGTGAAGAAGCTCTGCAATAGCAGTAAACAAACTTCCAAAGAGAGAAGTGAGGAGGACGTGAACAGTTGAGCAGAATGCATGTCTCTCCTCACTGGACACGTTCACTCTGCCATCTCCCTAAGATGGCGTTCCTCTCTGTCTACAGGTACCAGTGGTGGATTGGGATTGTCAGCATGTATTCTGGGCTCCTGTCTTTGGTGGGGTTCTGGATATGTCTGAGGAGATCCCAGGAGGAGCTGGAACGTGTCTCTGGAGAGAGGAAATAAAGTCCAACTTCTATCAAAATCCTGACATCATGCATGGGCTAGTGTGCATTACACGGTGTGTGTGTGTGTGTGTGTGTGTGTCTGTGTGTGCGTGCGTGATTTTTGACAAGAAATACTTCTGGACAGTGTATGGCAGGTTCGGTGATACAGCTGAGGCTGTAATAGGAATCTATGAGTAATGCTGCAAAAAACACATACATGGTACACACATACACACACACTCATGTACATATTCACACACACACCTTCAGTCGCTAAAATCAGGCCTAGATAGGAAGAATGTTAGACAGAAAGAAAAAAAAAATTTCTTTCATTGTCTCTTTTTATGTCTTTTTGGGGCCAAAGATCAGATTCTGATAGTGTTTAAGTACATTTTCACATATTAATTATCCTCAGTGAAGCTACACACATCAAAGTCAACATAAACAAGGGAGTCCATAGTGGGTACTCAATGAAACAAAATCTGTTACATTCTCTACACAAGAAAATAATTTTGGTTGAAAAAATAATCCTCAACTGCATCATTTTTGCTTTTAGTGAACATTGAAAAGGAGTCACACCTAAATATGTGTGGGATACCACACGTACAGTATATGTGTGGGAAATCTGGAATGTGTCCTGTCAGGGTTTTAGAACTGACCACACGACCTAACAGAACTCAGTACTTGGTTTAGTTAATTTAGTAACAGAGTCAGAAATGCTTCTAATACACACACGAACTATCTGTACCACCATACACACCAACAGGCGGATAGGTACAGTATATGTCCCTTAGGTGTGAAACTGCAATGATGAGCATGTTAGGCTTTGAAAAGTGTTGATGTGCAATAGGTACACATTCCTTCATGCCACTGCTGTCAGCCAGGCTGAGTGAATAATCACACATCTGCAGTAAAATCGATAGCATCTCCACAAACTATCAAACAGATTCAGGTGATGACACATTAATGACAAAGAAGCATTCCTTCTTCAGCGGTGCATGGCGTGTCTTTTTCATGTGGTTCTATCAGAAAGTTGTTCTGAGGAGCTGATGTAGACCGGACGTATCAACCACCTACCTGTAGAAAATATGCAGGAGGTGTAGAGCAGTCAGTGTTTGAAAAAACAGAAAGCAGGAGCTGTTTTGAAAGGTACCCTTTATTTTTGTCTGAAGACGCCCCATGAAGAGCTTTCATTATATTTGACTTGATGATGAGGGTGTTTTGAGGGCATCTTGGAACTGGATATAGCAAACAGGCCTGAGCATGCAGACTTTTCAAGTTTCTGATTAAAGAAACTTCATACCATCTCCTGTAATAGTTTCCGACAGTCAAAATTCAATAATAATCTCAGGAGATGATTAAATTATTCACCAGTATTTTTCCCAAATGTATCAATTTACATGTATAAGTTTATCATGGTGTACTGGACTCAAGTATCAAGTTTCTAAGTGTGGGAGGCTACTGGTTCAATACCCACACTACCAAATGATAATCCCTGGGGAGATCATCGTTGGAGAATCGCTGGAATCAGCATCTATAATTAATACCATTAAACATGTGTCCTAACAACAGCCAGAGTCCTCTGAATGGTACTGTAGCATGCTGCATGCAACTTACCTTTAGAGTTGTCATCAGACAGATGGTCACCACTACCACTATCTTCACTACCCTTGCTTTATCATCATAATAAACAGTAAAGTATCCAACATGCGAAGCCTGATGCTCTGAGAGACAACAACAAACAACAAGAGGAGATGAGTGTTGGAGATGTGTGAACACAGTGGTGCTGCCCCCCAGGGGGGTTGTGTCAGGAAGGGCAACTGCAGGACAATAGCCAGATATGTTGGCATGCGGTTGTTCGTATCAAATGGATGTTCGTAAGTCGAATATTCCCATTTTCAGGATTTCCTGTACTTCCTGTACTTGGTTAGGAATCCCCTCGCCTCGATGCATTATGGCATTAAGGATATCATCCTGGGAGTTATGGAAGTCCAGATTTCCTTGATGTTTGCTGTCAGCTCTTTGTTTATGGGTCTGGTGCCCCTCATTTTCCTCTTGATAATATCCCAGAGATTCTCAAAGGGGTTTAGGTCTTGCAAATTGGCTGGACAGTCATGAACTGTGATGGCGTGGGCATCAATCCTGGTTTTGGTGCTTCTGGCATCATGAGCAGTGGCAAGGTCCCGCTGGAAGATGAACTCTGCATCTCCATATAGATCCACAGCCGAAAGAATCATGAAGTCTTCTAAAACATTTGCAGTGACCTTGGATTTAAGAAGCAGAGTTTACCAACATCTGCACTGGACATTTCATCACAAATAATGACCGACTGTGGATATTTCACACTTGACCTCAAGCAGGTTTGGTTGTTTTCCTTGTTTTCTTCCTCCAAACCTTTGAACCCTTATTCCTGAATGAAAGGCACACTTTGCTATCAACGGAAAAGAAGACTTTGGACCGCTGGCCAACAATCCTGTCCTTCTTTTCATTGACTCAGTTGAGACGCTTCTCACTTTGGTTCAGGGTCAGTGGTGGCTTACCCATCCACAGGATGGGTAAGCCACAATAGTGAATACCCAAGGAGGCTGGCTGTTCACAGGGTGTTGTGTCCAAGCATATCAATTGAAAGTCTAGTGGAAGGGCAAAATTTGACAGGAGAAGATGCACCAGCAAAACAGATGACCGTGGGTTTCAGTGGATTACCAAACAGAGAAGATTCAAGAATATGGCAGAGATCCAGAAATAGTGGAATGAGGTGGAAATCACAGCTTCAAAAACTACCACATTCAGAAACATCGTGGTTACAACTGTCCAAGGGTTCGTTGGGTCAAACCACCACTGACCCTGAACCAAAGTGAGAAGCGTCTCAACTCAACATCAAGGACAGCTACAAATACCTTGGAATTCCCACAAGCTAATGGCAATCATGAGGAGGCCGCAAGGAAGTCATCCACAGCCAAATACCTCCAGAGACTGGCGGGCAGCTCCTGCTTGGTGTGCCCAAATGAGCAACTTGTAAGTGGGGACGGCGCCTTGCTCAAGGGTGCTTCAGCAGTCCTCCACTGTCAGCTCACACTACCGGTGTTTTTGGACACAAGCAAGAATCAAAACGCCGATCTTGGAACATTGGACGACCTGCTCTACCGCCCGCTCTACCACTGAGCCGCTGCCGCCCCTAAGTCAACTGAATGGTAAGAACAACGTACGAGCCATCGACATGTACGCACTGCCAGTAATGAGATACCCCGCTGGGATCATAGGCTGGCCAAAGGAGGAGATAGAAGCCACAGATATCAAGACTAAAAAACTCCTCACTATACATGGAGGGTTTCACCCCAAGTCCAGCACCATGAGACTGTAAACTAAGCGGAACTTGTGTATATTCAGAGACAGGAACTAGCAAATGCTTGCCACCATATCCGACTACTGCAGTTCCTCTTTCTGCCACAACCCCCACCGAGCAGCACCATTGAGTTCATGCAACTCCAACACTCTTGCTGTTTTTTGTTGTTATGTCTGTGAACGCCTCAGTATCAAGAATAACAGTGTGAATGTTATGTGCATGGGTACAAGATGGTATCCTAGCAACAAAGACATCAAAGCCACAAATTCAGTTGAATCATAAAGACATGGAGTTTTTCCTTTAATCCCTTAATCTTTATCCGATAAAAGCTGACCCAAGCTGGGGTTCAGACATTCTGCCTTCTAGTCTTGGTCTTGCCAATTTTATAAGTGCCCCTGTTGACACACGGAGGTTTTGACAAACATCGCATAAATGTCCAGAAGACGAGTGAATCATGAAGACATGAACACTACAAAGACGGACACAGTCTATGTTGACATTGACGAGAAGGAGCTGTGGTTGTTTCTCAATTTGAAACAGAGGAAGAGGATGGAGACTGTTGAAAAATACCTCAGATGTAAACTGGATGACGACTCTGTGAGTCTCACCCAAGGCAGAGATTTGGGAAGGGTCAGCCTCCAGCTTGAGGAGAAACTGCTGCAAGCTTTCCTGGAGAAGCTTCATGCAAAGAAAAACGGCCACCCATGGAGCACGGAGAGGGACCTGCTGAAGCAGAAGGTCAAGCACCTCAAAGAGGAGCTGGGTGAGGTCCAACAGAAGCACACCTCAGACAACGACCAGTGTCTGGAGGCACAGATGACAGCCCACTGTAAGGTGACGCATAACCCTCAGTCAGCTGACTGTGATGGCCTTCAAGAACAACTGATGGAGTTGCGTTCAGAGAAGGAGCAGCTGAAATGTGCACTGGGTCGTCATAGGGCTGCACTCCAGAATCTGAGCAAGTCCATCAGGGAGACAGACAAAGAGAACCTGAGGAAAAAACACAATCGTGAAGCGGCCGTGAAGAGAATGTGGGCCGACCATCAAGCCCAGCTTCATGAAGGCAGAGCAAAAGTCGCGCAGTTGGAGGCTGATCTGAAGGCTTCTCAGCAGACATGTCTCCAACTCCTGAAGGCCAATAAGTTCCTGTCACAAGACATGGAGACATCCAGAGTTCAATACACAAAGCACATTCTGGAGCAGACTCAGAATCTGAAGGAGCTGGAGCGTCGCCTGGAGGAGCAGGAGAAGTTGCCTCCTCTTCAGGAGATAAACATTCAGCTGGTGAAGGAGCAGGAGCCGCAGGAGGAAGAGGAGGCCTCCAGATCCACAATGAACTGCAAGGAGAGCTCTTCAGCTTCCAATGAGGCTCATCTTCAGGAGAAAAAGGATGACAACTCTCTGAAGGAGGGGGACCTGATGCTGCAACCACTGCAGGATGAGGAGGAGGTGGAGGACAAAAACAAGACCAGCATTCTGGAAGATCTTCAAAGCCCATTAAACCAGAAAGAGATGAAACGGTTCAGGAGATGGCTGGCCCGATTGAGAGAGAGTCCATCGTCAAGCAACACTCTATAAAATTACTTCTTTAAACCTGTGAACATGTAAAAACATGTTAACACCGGAGATGTCAGGCCAAAGACAAACTGGCCAAAGTGTAAAAGTGAAAATGTTTCTCTTGAATTGTTTTACCTGCAAAATAAATAAATAAATAATATGAAAAACTAATGTCTACTGCTGTCCTATGTGTTATTAACAATTTAGAAAGAAAGTCCACTTCATTAATTCCCAACGGGGAAATTACTTTTGCACTCAGCTGTACATATTTGCGTTAGGTGCAATGCTGTGTACATTGTGGCTTACCCATCCTGTGGAGGGTTATCAATGATAGTCTTCTGGCCAGTTGTGTAGTCTGCAGTTTTCCCTATATTGAACCGAACTGAGACAATTGAACTAAACTGAAGGACTTAAATAACACTTGGGCAAACCTTTGCAGGTGCTCTGAGTTCAGTAGATGATTATTGTGTGTCACTCAGTTTAAAACATTTCTTCACAGTATTCTAGTTTTTTGAATCCCTGTTTTGTGGATTTCATGAGCTGGACTGTTACGGTACCATGGGGCAGAAGGAAGGCCAGGACTTAGGATGCAGAGATTATGAGCAGAGTTTATTTTTTGTACAACGTATCAACAGAGAGTCACTTTATTCAGGGAAAAGCTAGAGAGCAACAGAAAATCACCTTACTCAGAAAGTCACCTTACTGAGTAGCAACAGAAGATCACCTCACTCAGGGAAATACTCGTGTGAGAAAAACCAATAAGAATCAACAGCAAAACTCAAAACTGGGATGCAGTAAGGTAAGTCAGAAATGTGGCAAGACACAAAGTACATGGCCAAAGGAATCTTTTGGCACACAGCAAGAACAGACCTGTGCCCCATCAGGCAAGTCAGCCTGATGGGGCACAGGTCTGGGGATGAGGCTCTACCCACAAGTTCAGCCCCAACTCCTGCCACACTCCAGCACTGCAGAACAACATGACACAGACAACACACGGAAGCCTATATTATATATAAAAAAGCATTTTAATTTGTTTGGATGGCAGTACGTGAACAGTATGTGCTTATGATGGGTAATAACTAATCAACATCCAGTCGTCTGCTGGCATCAGCGGCATTTCCAATGAGAATAGATCAGTACCTCCCCCTACCTGGTGATGGCAGTGGCTCAGCGGTAGTACCTCCCCCTACCTGGTGATGGCAGTGGCTCAGCGGTAGAGCAGGTGCCCTATGATCAGAGATCAGCAGTTTGATTACCGCTCCCGCCCAGTCGCCCAGAGTGAGAGCTGATAGTGGGAGGTGTCAGCTCACCTCCTGGCCACTGCCGAGGTGCCTTTGAGAAAGGCGCCGTTTCCCTTATGAACTGCTCAATTGGGGTGCACCCCGAAGACGCTGCCCGTCACTCTGCCTCCCCATGTACTGTTTGTTGCGCGTACAGGCTCCTTGTATGTTGTGGTTGTGTTTCAGGGGCCTGTTGATAACCCTCCACAGGATGGGTAAGCCACAATAGTGAATACCCAAGGAGGCTGGCTGTTCACAGGGTGTTGTGTCCAAGCATATCAATTGAAAGTCTAGTGGAAGGGCAAAATTTGACAGGAGAAGATGCACCAGCAAAACAGATGACCGTGGGTTTCAGTGGATTACCAAACAGAGAAGATTCAAGAATATGGCAGAGATCCAGAAATAGTGGAATGAGGTGGAAATCACAGCTTCAAAAACTACCACATTCAGAAACATCGTGGTTACAACTGTCCAAGGGTTCGTTGGGTCAAACCACCACTGACCCTGAACCAAAGTGAGAAGCGTCTCAACTCAACATCAAGGACAGCTACAAATACCTTGGAATTCCCACAAGCTAATGGCAATCATGAGGAGGCCGCAAGGAAGTCATCCACAGCCAAATACCTCCAGAGACTGGCGGGCAGCTCCTGCTTGGTGTGCCCAAATGAGCAACTTGTAAGTGGGGACGGCGCCTTGCTCAAGGGTGCTTCAGCAGTCCTCCACTGTCAGCTCACACTACCGGTGTTTTTGGACACAAGCAAGAATCAAAACGCCGATCTTGGAACATTGGACGACCTGCTCTACCGCCCGCTCTACCACTGAGCCGCTGCCGCCCCTAAGTCAACTGAATGGCAAGAACAACGTACGAGCCACGAGCCGTACGAGTCCTTGATGTCTGCTATCCTGCCCCCTAGTAGGTCAACCCATCAGTTCTGATCATCTTGCCTCTTCTTGATACTATCCGACATTTTTCTAATCCGAATGACATCCCTAGGTCGTCATTGTAGATCCTGGTGATGTGGATCAGTGAGTCGATTTCTCGCTCATTCCTGGCTTACAGCTTGATGTCATCAATGTAGAGGAGATGGCTGATTGTTGTCCCGCTTCAAAATTGGTATCCGTAGCCACTCTTTGTGATGATGTGACTGAGGGGCTTCAGGCCTATGCAGAACAGCAGTGGTGATAATGCATCCCCTTGGTATATGCCGAACTTTATGTTAACTTGGACAATTGGCTTGGAGTTGGTTTCTAGGGTTGTCTTCCTCATTTGAGTTCTTGATGAAGGCTCTTAGTGTCCTGTTGATCTTATACAGTTCCAGACATTCCAGTAGTCCTGTGTGTGACATTGAATCGTAGGCTTTCTGGTAGTCTATCCAAGAGATGCACAGGTTGGTCTGCCTGTTCTTACAGTTTCTGTGTACTGCTCTGTCCACCAGTAGCTGGTGTTTGGCTACCCTGGTGTTACTACCAACTCCTTTCTGTGCCCCGCTCATATATTGATCCATGTGCCTACTCATCTTAGCCACCATGATGCCTGACAGGAGCTTCCATGTTGTACAGAGACAGGTTATTGGCCGGTAGTTGGATGGGGTGGATCCCTTCTATTGGTCTTTCATGATCAGAACTGTCCTGCCTTCAGTCAACCATTCTGGGTGCGTCCCAGCTGGTTCATCTATGTTGCTAGGCACTCATTGAGTGTTGTCAGCTTCTTTAGCCAGTATGTATGGATCATATTGGGGCCTGGTGCTGACTAACTCTTCATCTTTGACACTCTTTCTTGGATGTCTACCATTGAGATGATTACTGGGCACTGGGCATCAGTGTTGTGCAGGGCTTTGAACCGGTTCATGGAACGAAAACAAAAACCAGAAACTTTTGGTATTTTGGCAGGAACGAAAACAAAACCAAAAACTATATATTTTTTAATGTTCCGGAACAGAATCGGAACGAAAATAATTGTAAACCGGTTAATACCGGGTTTTTTTTCGTTCTTGAAAAAATATTTGACCTCATGTTTCACTTCCTGTCATTCACTGGACGCGGGATGAGCGCAGAGAGAAGTAGCGGCTATCAGCAGCAGTTAAGAAAAGGGAAGTCTCCCAGTCAATTTAATCATAACAGGTAAACACTGCAGTACGTCAATCTTAAAAATGTATGATTTAGACATTAACTCATTGGCTGCAGTCATTTTCAGAGCAGTGTATTCCCGTACTGCCAGCGCTTTGTAGCAATGTTGAGCTATGGGAGAAGCACAATGAAGATCTGTTGTTCAGCAATAAATGACATGGTGGAAGCTATTTTTGTCTTATTTCATGTAGTGTCTAAGTAGGAGGCATAAGCCTTCAGTGATACAACAGTGATATAACTGTCATAAAGCAGTGGTGTAGTGCTGTGGTACTGTTTATTGTAGGGTAGGGATATATCTATAATTACAGTCTATAGTATACGTATAAACTAATTGCTTTAGTTGCCAATTTAAAAGTCCTTAAGTTACCGTATTTTGCGCACCATTCAGCTCATTGTATAAAGAGGCGCAGTCTAAATAATGGAGTTTATTTCTGTACTTAACACATGCAAAAAGATGACTGTGGTTGAACTGTATTGTACTACGTATTTAAATTTAAAAAAATACACCGACATTATTTTTTAAATATGTTTTTATTTCTTTATTTTTTTGATAAACCTGTGCTACATTCCTTCGAAGTCCTCATCTTCGGTCTCCATTGAATAGCTCGGTGATTTCTCTATCGCTGACTGTCACGTTTCCGGGTGGCTGTCCGGTAATGATGCCGGCTTTAGCGAAACATCTGACAAAAGTCGAAGCAGATACGTTAGTCCAGGATCCGCAATCCACGCACATGTTGGGGGGGGGGTAACTCGCTCGGCACTGCCTCCAGTCCTGGGAAACATGTGTTCACCGTCTCTCATCCATCACTCGACGACGCACGCAGCTTAACTTTAAAGGCTCTATTTACACCGATGTCCAGCGGTTGGAGTTCTTTCGTTGATCCTCCCAGGATGATGGCAAGCTCCGAATTCAGCCGCTTGACGTGTTTTTGACAGAAGCGGTGGTGTGGGCGTGCATGGAGTCACAGATCAAGAGAGATGGCGAAGTGTGAAAAAAGCCACCCAGTCTCTTCACGTGAATTGGAAAAACCGGAACTGATAGCCTGGAGTTTACATGTTGCGTCGTAAGCGTGTCTCTTCGCTGACACCATTGTCGAGGGTCTTTAGCCAAACAAATGTGGTTAACAGCATACCTGCGGTACAGTACCGGCATACACTGTACTGTATACCGGTACCTACCGGAGGTGTGCCGGACGTAGCCTCGCGTCATGTTCTCTGATTGGTCTATCGCTGCCGGCGTACGTAGTGACGTAATACGTCCTATGTCGGCGGACAATGGCCGATCTGTTAGAGCGCTGACTGAAGTCACACAAAAACATTTTTACAGATTTTGGAACTCAGTGTACACATAAGACGCTTAATGTTAAAAGGCGCAGCGTTGATTTTTGAGAAATTTTAAGGTTTTTAAGCGCGTCTTATGGTGCTCAAAATACGGCACCTACATATTTATATTTACAAGGTACGTTATTAACTGGTTCAGGAACTTTATTTTTTTGTTCTAACCAGTTCAGGAACGTCAGTTTATGGGTGGAACGCAAAACCGGAAACGTTATAATTCCGTTTCTGTTCGGAACGAACCGATTGGCAAAAAATTCTGGTTCAAAGCCCTGGTGTTGTGTGATGCTTCTCTTTTCCAAATGACCTTTCAGCTCTTGGTGGGACTGACCGGGGCTGCTGTTATTTCCTTGCCACTGAGAGAACCCCTATGCTGGTTGAGTGGAGAAGGTCTTGTTTATTCTCCTGTCCTCTATCTTCTTGGTGTATCTCTTCAGTCAGGTAGCCAGAGCTGTTAGTCTCTTTAGCATTTTTGAGTGCTTCAGGTATGAGCTTGTTGTATTTTGTGAGCACCTCTTTATACACCATGTTCCCTTTTTGCAGCCCAACTAGGTGGCTGACTTCTCTCAGTGTCGCCTTCATCTTGGCCTCTAACCATCTCTTCCATGGAGGGTATTGCTTGCTGTACCCTGTATTGCTTTTATATCCTAGTATCTTGAGGATTACTGTTGCTGTACTGTAAATCAGCTTGTTCGTCTCAATTCGTGTTCCCATCGCAACACCTGATTTAGACACTGATGTTCACCATCATTTGTCGTGTACTGCTCATCTGGAGAACTGGCTCAGTTCATTAGGACACCGACAGTTTGATCATTCATGATCTTGCTTCAGCATCTGGATCAAAGATCACAGCTAGCATAAGAGGCTACACCTGACTTTGCTCTACAAGCCTCACAAAATGGCTTCTCTCCCTGAAACTATATGAGATCTTGTAACACTTGCCAGGTTCAAGTTTGTCTTGTGTATACAGGTAGTCCTCAACATACGAACACAATTGTTTCTGAGAGGTTGTTTGTAAATTGAATTGTTGGTAAATCGTTTTATTGAAGTTCAATCTATAGTCGCCATTAGCGGTCATTGAAATGTCATTACTACTCTAAATACAGAAATACAATTCCCTAAGAGCCAGATTCTTTGTCCAAGGATTGGGTCGTTGAGCCCCATGCTGTCGACTGCCACCCAATCCACACTGCACCTGTCCCCCATGGTTCTTTGCATGGATGGATGGAAAAACAACGTGTACAGGTAATTTTGACTTAAGTTGCTTTTGATTATACATTAAAATAGAAATCATGTTTATGTCATTTCACTTGACTTAACATGTCCACCACAAATATTGGACTCCTAAAACCACTACAAAACTGTTAAAATCAAATAATATCATGTTGCTGTACAATAAATAAGCATAAAAACTTAAGCGTCATTTGTGATTCAGGTATTTTGTTTTAAATTCTGATTAGATTACGGTAATCTGTTGCTCCTTATAATTTAATCCTTGAGGAGAAGAAGAAAACACTTAAAGGAACTCTTGACCAGCACATCCGACAACAAAAGCCAGAGCCAGCTGTTAATGTGGACCAACCCCTGCAGTATGTAGCATGTAGTTTACCTTCAGAGTAAAGCAGGGGTGTCAAACTCATTTTCACCGAGGGCCACATCAGCACAAAGCCTGTCCTCAAAGGCCAGATGTCACTTATAAATGTAACTAAGTCTAACTAAATGTAATGTAACATTAATGTAACATTACAATTGCACAGAAAAAAATGTTTGTTTGTTTCTCTGTTATAATATAACTCCTTTTAAATGTAACTCCTTTTTAAATGTAGCCGCAAGAGGGCACAAGCCAGTGTCTTATTGTGCCGGTCCCAAGCCCGGATAAATACAGAGGGTTGCGTCAGGAAGGGCATCCGGCGTAAAACTTTTGCCAAATCAAAGATGCGAATCAAACCTATGACTTCCATACCGGATCGGTTGAGGCCCGGGTTAACAACGACCGCCATCGGCGCTGTTGACCTACAGGGCGCCGGTGGAAATTGCATTACTGTTGGTCGAAGAAGGAGAGGAGGAAAGTGCGTTCGCACGAAGAAAGAGAAGAGGAGCGCCAAGAGTATAGGACTAAGAGTAGGGACGTTGAATGGTGGAACTATGACAGGAAAAGGTAGAGAGTTGGTCGACATGATGCAGAGGAGGAAGGTAGACATACTGTGTGTCCAGGAGACCAGGTGGAAAGGTAGCAAGGCTAGAAGTTTAGGAGCAGGGTTCAAGTTGTTCTATCATGGTGTAGATGGGAAGAGAAATGGAGTAGGAGTTATCTTGAAGAAGGAGTTTGTTAGGAATGTCCTGGAGGTAAAAAGAGTGTCAGATAGAGTGATGAGTCTGAAGCTAGAAATAGAAGGTGTGATGTTCAATGTTGTTAGTGGGTATGCCCCACAGGTAGGATGTGAGCTGGAGGAGAAGGAGAAATTCTGGTTGGACTTTGATGAAGTGATGCAGAGCATACCTGGAAGTGAGAGAGTTGTCATTGGCGCAGACTTCAATGGACATGTTGGTGCAGGTAACAGAGGGGATGAGGAAGTGATGGGCAGGTTTGGTATCCAGGAGAGGAACGCAGAAGGACAGATGGTAGTTGACTTTGCAAAAAGGATGGAAATGGCTGTAGTGAATACTTTCTTCCAGAAGAGGCAGGAACATAGGGTGACCTATAAGAGTGGTGGTAGGAGCACACAGGTAGACTACATCTTGTGTAGACGATGTAACCTGAAGGAGATCAGTGACTGTAAAGTAGTGGTAGGCGAGAGTGTAGCCAAACAGCATAGGATGGTGGTGTGTAGGATGACTCTGGTGGTGAGGAAGATGAAGAGGGCAAAGGCAGAGCAGAGGACGAAATGGTGGAAGATAAAAAAGGAAGGGTATTGCATGACCTTTAGGAAGGAGTTAAGACAGGCTCTGGGTGGTCAG
This sequence comes from Antennarius maculatus, assembly GCA_013358685.1. NCBI lineage: Eukaryota > Metazoa > Chordata > Actinopteri > Lophiiformes > Antennariidae > Antennarius > Antennarius maculatus. The sequence goes on from CM023615.1 coordinate 2,919,265, forward strand.
GAGGTGCTTCCAGATGACTGGACAACTACAGCTAATGTGATCAGGGAGACAGGTAGGAGAGTATTTGGTGTGTCATCTGGCAGGAAAGTAGATAAGGAGACTTGGTGGTGGAATGAGGAGGTACAGGAGTGTATACAAAGAAAGAGGTTAGCTAAGAAGAAGTGGGACACTGAGAGGACTTAGGAGAGTAGACAGGAGTACAGGGAGATGCAGCGTAAGGTGAAGGTAGAGGTAGCAAAGGCCAAACAAGAAGCTTATGATGACTTGTATGCTCGGTTGGACAGTAAGGAGGGAGAGACTGATCTATACAGGCTGGCAAGACAGAGAGCTAGAGATGGGAAGGACGTGCAGCAGGTTAGGGTGATTAAGGATAGGGATGGAAGTCTATTGACAGGTGCCAGCAGTGTGATGGGAAGATGGAAAGAGTACTTTGAAGAGTTGATGAACGTGGAAAATGAGAGAGAACAAAGACTAGAAGAGGTGACTGTTGTGGACCAGGATGTAGCAAAGATTAGCCAGGATGAAGTGAGGAGAGCACTGAAGAGGATGAAGAGTGGAAAGGCAGTCGGTCCTGATGATATACCTGTCGAGGTTTGGAAGTGTCTAGGAGAGGTGGCAGTAGAGTTTCTGACTGGGTTGTTCAACAGGATCTTAGATAGTGTGAAGATGCCTGAGGAGTGGAGGAGAAGTGTGCTGGTGCCCATTTTTAAGAACAAGGGAGATGTGCAGAGTTGTGGCAACTACAGAGGAATAAAGCTGATGAGCCATACAATGAAGTTATGGGAAAGAGTAGTGGAAGCTAGACTAAGGGCAGAAGTGAGCATTTGTGAGCAGCAGTATGGTTTCATGCCAAAAAAGAGTACTACAGATGCAGTATTTGCTTTGAGGATGTTGATAGAGAAGTACAGAGAAGGCCAGACGGAGCTGCATTGTGTTTTTGTAGATCTGGAGAAAGCTTATGACAGGGTGCCCAGAGGGGAACTGTGGTATTGTATGAGGAAGTCTGGAGTGGCAGAGAAGTATGTTAGAGCGGTGCAGGACATGTATGAGGACTGTAAGACAGTGGTGAGGTGTGCTGTAGGTGTGACAGAGGAGTTCAAGGTGGAGGTGGGACTGCATCAGGGATCAGCTCTGAGCCCCTTCTTGTTCGCTATGGTGATGGACAGGCTGACAGACGAGGTTAGACAGGAATCTCCATGGACTATGATGTTTGCAGATGACATTGTGATCTGCAGTGAGAGTAGGGAAGAGGTGGAGGAGAAGCTAGAGATGTGGAGGTTTGTCCTGGAAAGGAGAGGGACGAAGGTTAGCCGCAGTAAGACAGAGTACATGTGTGTGAATGAGAGGGACCAAAGTGGAAAAGAGATCAAGGAAGAAGAGGGAGAAGAGATCAAGAAGGTGGAGGATTTGAAGTACTTAGGGTCAACAGTCCAGAGCAATGGAGAGTGGGGAAAAGAGGTGAAGAAGCGTGTACAGGCAGGATGGAATGGGTGGAGAAAAGTGTTAGGTGTGATGTGTGATAGAAGAGTTTCAGCTAAAATGAAAGGAAAGGTGTACAAAACTGTGGTGAGACCAGCAATGTTGTTCGGTCTAGAGGAAAAGACACAGGAAAAGACAGGAGGCAGAGCTGGAGGTAGCAGAGATGAAGATGCTGAGGTTCTCTTTGGGAGATCCTATCCAGGAAGGATAGGATCAGGAATGACTACATCAGAGGGACAGCACATGTTAGAGGTTTTGGAGATAAAGTCAGAGAGGCCAAACTGAGATGGTTTGGACATGTTCAGAGGAGAGATAGTGAATATATTGGTAGAAGGATTGGTAGAAGGAGTTTTGAACTGCCAGGCAGGAGGCCTGGAGGAAGACCAAAGAGGAGGTTTATAGATGTAGTGAAAGAGGACATGAAGGTAGTTGGTGTGAGAGAAGAGGATGCAAAGGACAGGGTTAGATGGAGGCAATTGATTCGCTGTGGCGACCCCTGAAGGGAAAAGCCGAAAGGAAAAGAAGAAGAAGAATATAACTCCTTTTAATTTATCAGGTTATTAAACTCACAGAATTCCATCAATCAAGGATCAAACTATCAATGAATAAAGAAATATAACATCAAACACAAGTTAGAACATTAACTTTGTTCAAAACAGTTTTGTCAACGTTAAAATGGACTGAATTGCTGCATTGTGGTAATGTGGTTTTGGTCAAATTACACTTTTGACCTATTTATTTTTAGACACCTTGACATTTTATGCTCTCGCGAGCCACATAAAATGATGTGGCGGGCCACATTTGGCCCCCAGCCCTTGAGTTTGACACATATGGAGTAAAGGAAGAGGAGGAGGGAGAAGTTATTATCTGTCAAAGTAGAGTTGTCATCGGAGAGATGGTCACCACTACCACTACATTCACTCGCCTTTGCTTTATCATCCATGACAAATAGTAAAGTAACCACATATTGAAGCCTGATGCTCTGAGATGCTCACAGAGACAAACATCAGCAAGAGGGAGAGATGAGAGTTAGAGCTGTGTGAACTCAGTGGTGCTGCTCGGTGGGGTTTATGCCAGAAAAAGGAATTACGGTAGTCAGATACGACGGCATGTGTTTGTTATTATCACAGAATGTTCGCAATTGGAATGTTCGTAAGTTGAGGATAACCTTTTAAAGGCTTCATCATCTGTGTTTTGCAATGATAGATCATCAATATATACACTGAATGCAGTTACATACACTGAATTGGTTACTGTATATTCATCTTTGACATTTATTCAGGGGCACTAATAAAAATGACTGACTGACAGCAGGAGCAAGACTAGAAGGTCAGCAAACTTTCAGAGCAGAGACTTAGTGAGTGCAAAAGCTAGCGTGAATTGTACCCTGGCCTGGGATAAAATGCACCAGAGGAAGTAATGGTCATTACATTTCACCTTGTTTTTTATTTCATCCTGGACTGGAACAAGGTACCTTTACCAGAAGCAGACAGACAAAGATGGACAATCCATCTCCACTCATGTTGCTCCTCATTTCCTTGAATATAAAGCACTTCCAACAGGAGTCCAATTTATGTTCAAATTCCAAAATCTTCAAATCTGTTTCTCCTTTCAAACGTTTTCATACAAATTTATAGATGAAAAAAGTTATCAAGTGTATTTTTGAATGATACCTGTCGGTACATTTAAAGGTCTTGGTGGTCTGAGCAAAGACCTTGAAAGGGAATCTGTTAAGGATCACTGAGCAAACCTACCTGGTCACTTTGTTCTCAGGTAGTTAACTGATATGTTTAACATAAATCAGTAAAAGTCATTACTCCCGACAAGGATGTGAAGTTACCACTGCTGTTTGTTGAACTGGTGGCAAAAATACAAGTTAGCAGAACAGTTACCCATGTCGCAAAATGTTGAGGATCCAGAGGTAACAATTTTCTTGTTTTTCAATGATGTCAAACAAGCCTTTTAGACTACTTTTGTAAAATAATTTGACTAATCATGGACTGCCATTGAAACTGATGGAAGAGTAGTACATGTTTATTAACACTGCAAGAATCTCAAGCATAGCTGATCAGCACAATGAGCTTTGAAATTTTTATCATCAATAAACAGTCAATGTTACAGTCAGTATCTATGACCTGTTCCATAGAAATCCCTCCTCATCATGTAAGTTTCTGTTACCTGTTGCCAGAGCTGCCTCTGATCACCAGAGGCATCCCTGTAATTCTGCTATCTGCCATTCCTATTGTTTGGTTGCCTTGATGGGTAACTGTCCAGCATTTTTGTCTTGCCGTAAGGATGTTGATCCTGCCTCTTCCCATTCTGTTCCCATCCTTGATTTTCATATTTTTGGTAGTTATGGTTCTTGCCATAAATGTAGCATCTTTATAATTATTTCTCAGGATGCCCAAAGTTTTTAACCAACATAAATATCCTGATTAAAATAAAGAATTAGGGTTACATTCAAGCTATTGGAAAAACTGCTGAATTATGTAGTAGTAGTTTGACAGAAAGCACTGGTTCTGATTGAAATCCTCTGTCGAAAAGATCCAAAATTCCCATTGTGCCTTCAGCAGTATGTCGGGGGTAAAGCAGTGGCACACATCTGGGTGGACCCCAGAAGCACTATTATGCCTTTTTTTCTGTTACACGCATAATGTCCCAGAGAAGATCACCCACCCATGCTCTGGGATGGCCATAGGCTGAATGAAGAGTAGGTGAGGTGCTAGAAGTGTGTCAAAAGTATGTGAGTGCACTGAGTGGGGCTTATAAGACAAGCACAATAGTGTGTCATGAGGTAACACCAAGAAACGCAACAGCATGCACACAGCTGTTTTAACTAGATATAAAGCATTTTGAGACTGTTGGCTAATGCTAGTACAAAATTGTTAAATTAGAAAACAAATCTGTGATGGTGACCAGGTCTCTCTTTTTCTGTATTCTTCAATGTACACATCAAAATTCAACTAAGATTGACTTTGCACGACTCAGTGTTGCAAACACACACACACACACACACACACACACGCACACACACACACACACACACACACACAGAGTTCACTTACTTATTCCAGGCTTGTCTGAGCTTCTTAGCGCTGTACACTGTGAAGCGATCTATGATGGACAGACAAACAAACAGACATAACTGTTCAGTAATTGAAAACATTTGATTTCTGTTTAATGCATAATTTTATATTAAAGCAAAAAACATAAAGGGGCATAAAAAGTTCCCAAGAGTTCCCAAGTGTAAAATAAGAAGAATCAAATGGGTTCAGGTTGTTTTCTGCCTGAAAGCAGCTCTGAAGCCTGTGAGCGTCATTCCGCTCAAGCTAGATATGTTGATATAAGAACACATCTAGCCTAATTCTATTATCAAAAGTATGATTATTATTTGTAAAATTGCCAAAAAAGGTAATTTATTCACAATAGATACAAAGAGGACAGGGTAAATACCAGTCCCAATACAAGTCAACACTGTATGACGTATTGAGACTGCGGACAATAAGGATCAGGTTGAAAGTTAGAGCAGCTATGTAGAACAGTGGTCCCCAACCCTCGGGCCGCGGACCGGTACCGGTCCATGGGTTGTTTGGTACCGGGCCGCACGGAAAGAAAAAATAATTCACATTACTTCCGTTTTATTTATTTTGGAGTCTGAAATATGTTTTATTTTGAAAAGTGACGTCTGTGCGGAATGACACACAGACGAATACAGTACGTCTGTCACGCTTGACAGGTCTCAGTCACGTGACAGGTTACCCTTAAATTAAGCGCCCAGAACTGTGCCAGTGTTCTAGATTAAAGTCAAGGCAGATTATCTTGAGATAATTGAAAACCCTGCTTCCATTTCTAACCTCCTGTCTTTGTGAAGCGGGATTTTCTGCAGTGACCGTAAAGAAAACCAAACTGCGGAGTAGGCCGGAAGTCCGGAACACATTTCAGGAGACATTGTCTCCTGTTACCCCTAGATCAGCGGTCTCCAACCACCAATTCTCATCATTGTATTTATTATTGTTTGATTGACTTGTTGACGGGCGGCACGGTGGCGCAGTGGGTAGCGCTGTCGCCTCACAACACGGTGGACCCGGGTTCGAGTCCCGCTCTGTGCGGAGTTCTCCCCGTGTCTGCGTGGGGTCTCTCCGGGTTCTCCGGCTTCCTCCCACCCCCAAAAGCATGCGTTTTAGGTTGATTGGCCGGTCCCAAATTGACCATAGTGTGTGTGAGTGGTTGTTTGTCTCTGTGTGGCTCCGCAGTACACTGGCATCGTGCCCGGAGTGTCCCCCGCCTCACGCCCTGAGACTGCCGGGATAGGCACCGGCTCCCCCGCGACCCGAGTCGGCGGATTAAGCGTGTTACGATAATGACTGACTGACTGACTTGTTCACCCTTTTATTGGAAATGATCAGTATTTCTCCTACGTTGAATGCACTGATTGTAAGTCGCTATATTTCAAAATAAACCTCATCAGTGCAGTCACTTAATTCGAATCTTTAATATAATTATTTCTAACAATTATTTCGTGTACAAAGATGTTGATTATCAATTTATGCAAAAAGGGTTGTTTATTGTCTGTTGATGTCTGCATTTTACATAAAACCACTGCAGTGATTTATTATTAAACTACAGCTGTCCTGGCGTCATTAACGATTATTGAGCAAATGAAGGCCTGTCCTTGAAAATATTGTCTTAGATGAAACCGGTCCGTGGTGCTGAAAAGGTTGGGGACCGCTGATGTAGACCATAGACTGCCTGTAAAACTGTCACAACCTGACTGTTGCTTCTAGTTTTTAATTACAGTCTTTTCCACACTATAAGGCACACCTAAAAGCCTATAATTTTCTCATAAACCCGCAGTGCACCTTATAATCCGATGTGCCTTATATATGGATTAATATTCATATTAATATTGGTTAAAAACATGATCAGTAGTCTGGCCGGCAGTCATGCCGCACTACGCTACCAAGGGCACCCTCACAAGGCACTCGGGCCTACGCCCCCTAACAACGGTAGTCAAGGGGCATCACCGAAGTGCTGCTCACTGACCTGCTGTCTGATGGCAGAGCAGCCTGGGTAGAGCACAGGTCCCTGGCTACGATAACAGGGAATTTTCAACAATTCTATGAATAAAATTTGACTGACTAATCTCAGTATTTCCCAACCACTGTGGCGCTGGAAATAACCCACTTTGAACTTAATTGTTCAAAAAATTCCATTGTGCTGTAATCTGGAATCTAGTGGCAGTCAATTCTATTAGTCGGCTGAAACACACGGAGAAACTGGAATAAAGGCGAATGAAAGACCCTCAAAGCTGAACTTCCAGCCTTTTCTGAAATTTCAAGAACAGAGTCACTGCTAGACAAAGGTGTCTGGTGTGCTGCAATGGATTTGCAAATGTAGTTGATACCTGAAACAACACGTTACGGGTGGAGGCGCATTTAGGCTTGTGTATTCTGTCTGGCAGCGACGTGCTGTGAGATTCACGGCGGTGAGACACCAACGTTAAAATCAGTTCTATGAGTAAAACATAGCGTCACACTTGCCAATAAATAAGCATTGCAGCAGTAAATAGCTGCATCTCACCTCCAACTGGACTACCGATCAACTGAAACAATATTTAATTAATAAACAAAGACGAACGTCGAAGCTTAAATATGTTTCGAACTTCAGATCAGGAAATAATCCGCCCTGTTCGAACTGAGTGGTCCATGTCTTCTGTTAGGGTTTGGCACTATAGAAATAAAATCAAATTTGACTATGATTTTAAATTATTTTGGACTACAGTATTCTTTTATCAGTAAATCTCAGCAGGTAAGGAAAAAACCCATGCGTGTTAACTTCTTTCTAAGATGGCAAAAGGATGAAGTGATCAGGTTTCCTTGATGAGGCTCAGAATGGCCTCATTGACATGATAATAGGGGACGTTCACAGCTGATTACAGGTACTCAGTCATGAATGCTCTATCTAGTGGATGGATAGCGCAACTACAGCCACTAGTTTTTTTATTCTATTTTTTTATTATATGCGCGTTATAATCCGGTGCGCCTTATATATGGAATAAATTATAAAATAAACAATTAATTAAAGGTGTGTCTTATAATCCAGTGCGCCTTATAGTGCAGAAAATACTGTATTGACGTTTTTGTCCCCCTTTAGGAAATAAATGGTGTAGGAACCAATGTTGGCCAGGTCAGGTTCCTGCCTGGAAGCATTAACTGACACTAACGCTGAACTGTGAATGTTTTGCTAGTTGATGGTAACTATTGGTGGAGTTAACTGAGAAACTTAATGTAATAAAGCAGAGTAATCAAACATAAATAGGCGTGTCTGACTTTTGATGATCAGGAAGTGACATCATTGTGTCATTCACATCAGCGTGGTGGAACACCTCAGCGGATTAAAGCTGGGCTTAGCCTCTAGACCCCCCAGGAGAAAATTCATTCAGCAGAGGTAGAGATGTTAAAGTTGCATTATGGTATTAGTGTTTTATTTTATAATGTGTTTTTATGCCCTCTTACTGTTTCTGATGAGTCTTACGGAGTACTTTAGTATTTAGAGTAGCAATTACATTTTAATGACTTCAAATGGCGCTTATAGATTGAAATTTAATAAATAAAAACTTACAAAGAATTCAACTTACGAACAACCTTTCTGAACCAATTGTGTTCTTATGTTGAGGACTACCTGTAATATTTTTTTACAATGCACATATTTTTTGTTCATGAAGATTTATCAATACAGATAAATAGATTAATACTAAACTTTGTCCCAGAAAGCAAACCTACAGCAAACTGTCAGGACGATGACAGTGTGTGGGGGGACAGTCCCTCCATATCTTTCCTGACGTGTGTGAGGTTCTGTTGTCTTAATCTCAGCTGAAGCTGCCATGTGGACACACAGTCGGCCAGTGCTGCCAAACGACCTGTCCCCACACAACTCTTGCCAACCACCCAGCAAGCTAGGCCACCCCACACACCGCCAGCCTAATCCTTCTAGCCAACCATCCAACTGTCTTTCAGGTTAGGCTTTCAGCCTTGACAGCTGAACCACACTGTGTCCAGCTGCCCAGTTCAGCTACAGGACTGGCCTGAACTGGGTACCAGAGGGGAAGGCCAGCAGAGACGATGAGAAATAAACATGACAAACATGAAGGTGTTTGAATACAAACCAAACAGGACCGATGCTGCTTTGAAGGTCAACTGAAAAAGATCCTGTTTTTTTTGCACATTAAGACGGTAAAGGCTTTCATTTTGAAGTTGTCACTGCTTTTATTTTATTTTTTTTCTCATGCGGTAAGCATGACAAACCAAATGAAAATGTGTTCCTGTTTGTCAATCAGCAAACTATATGTGTGTCTTTAAATGTGGTGATGGTGCCAACAACACACAACACATCGCTACAAGGAATACATTCACACCTCAGCTTCTGAAAAGGTAGCATTATAGTGTTTGTTCATAACAAGGTTGGATTTCAAACTGTAACCTGATTGGTTGAAGAGTTAATTCTGAATTATAGACACCTGTTAAGTAGTTCCAACGAAGCTGTCAGTTCACTTACTTAAACTTATTTCTAGCTGCAGAAATTTGAAACAGAAATTAAATGAAATCACATAAAATATGACCACCAAAGAAGCTCAGAATATTAATACATACTCTAAGATACCAACTTCAATCTGGACACTGACTCTGAATCTGACTCGGGGACAGTGGCATGACTTGTTAGCTAGATTGCCTCAATGTCAATACAGTTCTTTGCATCTGGCTAACTCAGGGGTCGGCAACCCTCGGCTTTGGAGTCTCTCTAGAGATAAATCACAAAATGAAAAAATTGGAATGAAAAAAAAAAATAGACAGATATGATACTCACAGCTGAAAGTCTTTATAAAACAAAACTTTTAAAACATTTTTTAACGACACTTTTCCTTGAATATGACTGTATTTCAACATTTCTGTCAATAAAGAATTGCATCACAGCCTCCGACACACGTTTCACTGCGACGCTTTGCCAGGCAGGTGTTAGTTATAAACAAACCGATGTCTGTGTGATGGGCTTGGATCCCAAAGGGAAATGAGTACGACAGCTGATGAGAACAAAAGATTCCACTAAGAATGGACCCAATCATTTGCTTTCATTGTCAATGCAGAAGGATTACCTGCGTCTGTGCTTTGTAATCAGCAGCTGTCAAATAACAGAGAGTACTAGGGAAAGACATTTCCAGGGAAGGAATGCTGAATTTGCAAATCAAGGGCATTAATTTAACTCCAGTGTACTCAATTACCTGTGATGAGTTGAATGACAAAGGAATAAACACCACCCACCTGATTTCAGTGGCCACAGATGGGGCCCCCAGCATGAGAGGGTCATGAAAGGAGTTTGTGACTGCTACAGAAAGCATTGGATAAAAACCTGCTTGCATGTCACAGCTTCTTGCCCCATGAAGCACTGTGTGAACAAACGTTCCCACCGGAGCGTAAGGAGGTGATGAACCTCGTCATTCAGGTGATTCACAAGATAATTGCAAAAGCATTACCGTATTGGCTCGAATATAAGACGACCCTGATTATAAGACTACCCCCTTTTTCAAAACTCAAGTTTGAAAAAGACTTTTTGGACACCAAATTTAATTTTTATACAGAAAATAATTAAAGTACATCTACGCACTCTGTGCTACCATATTTCACAGCCACTTTGCAATTGTTTGAAGACTGCCTCATTTATCACCATCATCTTGAAGTTTGCATCATAACTTCTCAGCTGCCGGTTAACCTGGCCGATCTTCGATCCACTTTTCTCCAGATTGTCTCTACGTTTCTCCATTTTCTGTTTATCTCTTCTCTTATTTGCTTCTGTTTTCTTTCTTACCACTATTTTTTATTTTTCTTCTTCGTGCTGCCTCTATTTTTATTTTTCTTCTTCGTGCTACCGCTATTTTTATTTTTCTTCTTCGTGACAGGGGTTCGCTTTTGCCTGGGGAGCTAAGTTCAGCATTTGCTTTAAAGATATCTGGCGCTATCTGGCGTTGTGAATGGGTACAATGTCTGGACCCCGAATGTAAGACGACCCCCACTTTTTCAGTCTCATTTCAATGCAAAAAACACTGTCTTATATTCGGGCCAATACGGTAAATCACTTTCAGTTCTGGGTATTGCTGGATGACGTTTACAGTGAATATTGTGATCTCCTGGCTGTCCAGGGGGGAGGTTTTGTGTCACTTTATTGCTTGTTTAGAACACATAAAATCATTCCTGTGAATGGGGCGGCAGTGGTAGAGCGGGTCGACCAATGTTCTGAGATCGGCGGTTCGATTCCCGCTCCCGCTCCCCAATAAAACACCCGAAAGTGAGCCGACAGTGGGAGGTGTCAGCTCACCCCTGGAGCACCGCTCAGGCACCCTGGAGCAAGGCGCTGGCCCCCTCACAAGCTGCTCATTTGGGCGCACCGCGATGGAGCTTACATAAGGCTTTAATTACCTGTATTTGCAGCTCCAGATAGATTTGATTTTATTTTTTTTTAGTCCAATGTGGCTCTTTGAACGTTTTGGGTTGCCGCCTCCTGGGGCAGCTACTGTCATGCTAACTTTCTGGCTCAGGCTAATATGAGTTGAACAGACCTCAACTGTGTCCATCTGTCATGTCCTGAAAGAGTTATATTATTTGTAAGTATTTTCACTTCTAAGTGAAGTATTACTTGAGCAATCTTTAGTTATCCTAAAAAAAATAATTTGCAGTTTTATTACAAAATGCATGATAATATAGAGTTTACTAAATGACTTAATAATTAATTTGACTAAATTATTGCATGTATTTTTTTGTAAAATATTACAAGTAAACTGGTGATGCCTTTTAAGGTTTTCATTTCTTTGTTGCTCTAATTAAGAATCACAGTTCGATCAATAGTGTCTCCTTTTTTTCCCATTTAATTCATACAGACATGAATCACACAACAACATGTAATTAAGTACTTTTTATCTGTCTGGATGTTACTTCATCTTGTGTTCAATTACAAAACAAACACTAAAATAAAACACTACAATCCCCTTCAGTAAATAGTAATACTAAAGATTCAACACACAGAGAATTTATTCTGGCCCAGAATGTGGTGTAAACGTCAAAATCAATACCTCAACTTGGAAGACGGCAGAGGAGGGAAAACCCAAATAACACATAACTGCATATAACTGGAAATGAAGAAGTGGAACCTTTTTATAACCACAAAAAATGTGAAGAATAAGTGGCGCCTCCATGCTGAGGTCAAGCCACACTTAGATGTCTGAAATCCAAACCTAAAACACGCGCTGCAAACGTTGGGGCGAACACAGCTCATGATGGGATGGATCACATCCAGGCGACGACGCAGTGTGTGTGTTTGTGGAGCAGTAACGGTCAGCTCAGAGGAGCTCGGTGCCGTGGAAACACATCCCGAATGACAAGAAGGGCCTCCAGACTAAAGCAGCAGCGCCACCTGCTGGAGCTGCCAGGAGCTCCTCTGTGCTGACATCCTCTGACGTACGAGACAAAAATATCGTCTGGAATATCGTCATTAACAATTGGAATAAAACCACTGTTGAGAATAATATTCAGGTTTGACAGTAACTGAAACAGTGACTGTGGAACATGTGAACGTCCTTTTAATGCACTCGCTTATGATCTCCATTAGTGGTAAAACACGTGCCTGAAAGAACATCTGTGTCTTTAATATATTTAAATTTTAAACTTATAGATTTATTACACTCAAAAAAGTTGACAAAAATCCCTGTCAAAACTTAATTTACTTTGGATGTTGAGCTTCAGATCCAGGAACTGTCCTAAACAGTTAAAGCATTTTTCAACATCTGTTAGGAAATAATTATCAAATAAAATCTATGGACCAAGAATCACAAACATGTAATTTATATGAATTGAAATTGTAACAAAGCCTCCCATAAAGTGTTTGTGAACATATTAACTAACAGATGTATTTAGCAGTAACAAAACAAAATCCTAGCCTCAAAACCTATTTTATGAATAAACTATGATTGATTTTGATTTTTTGTTTGAATGCTACAGCTAGACAAACATATATATACATTTACAGTATATCTGGTCTTCTGCTGCATGCTCTGACTGGGCTTGTCCTGCATTGTGAGGTACTGAGGTTCCTTACATGCACCATCACGTGACAAAGCTCTATTACAGTATTTTCTGCCCTATAAGGCGCACCTAAGAGCCTTTAATTTTTTTCAAAAACTTACAATGCGTCTTATAATCAAGTGCGCCTTATGAAAAAGTTTTTAGACTGAGTCATTCATTGAATGTACGCCTTACAGTCCAGTGCGTCTTATAGTACGGAAAATATTGTCACCTCCGCTAACATCTCAAGCCTCCTGGTTTGGCTAACAGTCAGCCAGAACGGCGTCTGTGTGTGTGTGTGTGTGTGTGTGTGTGTGTGTGTGTGTGTGTGTGTCAAACAGTTCCACAGCTGTTGAACACAGCGTGTGAGCAGCAAACAAGAGCCAGCTGTTAGACGGCCGCAGGACGAGGGATTACATGTGTGTGTTTTATGTGTACATGTAACTGTGAAAGGCCCACCGGTTGGTCCCTAATTGGCCCCTGGAGATTGGAAGCTGGGTCACAGCTCAGTGATGCCTCACTTCATGCTAACCCATTAGAATTTAGGTTGTTCATTTTTGTCTAAACTGAAGGAAGACTAGATGCACTGAGGGCTAAACCATTTAGAAAAGATATCCAGAGTGGATCCAGTGGTCAGCAGGTCAATGCCACCATGAATGTTCTCACCTGGTTTGAAGTGAGGCAGAGAGTTAACCCCCGGCCAGGTGTCTTCAGACGGGGTGCCGAGGACCTGAGAGAAAAAAACAACAACAACAAGGTCAGCTTTTGTTTTCTGTTCAGCACTTTTCAAACACAGAAGAACCTCCAGATATGAGCTGTCACTCTGTCCATATTTTTGTTTACCACACAAGTGAAACTCTACAGGCCGTGCTTCAGGACGGCGGATGGTTACAACATCAGTGAGACCGCATCTTGTTCTTTACCATGTGTTGGTGGATGGACACAACATCAGTGAGACCGCATCTCGTTCTTTACCACGTGTTGGTGGATGGATACAACATCAGTGATATATAATTAATTGTACACAGGTCAAGTCTGCATGATTTTTTTAACATAATTTAGGGGGTTTGGGGTTTTTTTTTTACAAGGCTGGAACACATTAAAATGATTTTAGTTGTTGTAAATGTGAAAATGTTGTTTGACCTAAGAGTTCAGTCAGGTAACAGATCAAACTCATATCTCGCGGTACTACTGTGTATGCAATGACGGATCTGTAGGACAAAATCAGGTGGTAAGCACAAGCAACAAACACAAAAGGGATATTCTAAGGAGGATATTTTAAAAAAACCCTCATCAAACCATCACATGTTCAAAGTCTATGTTGGAGAGAACTTCACTTGCAATGTCAAGGTAGAGTCTGAAGTATTATTTCGGCCTGAAAACCTTGAACAAGATCAAGACATTCTTTTGGTAGTCCTGATAAGGTATCGTTTATATTGAAGGTTGGTGGGGTTCCCACGCACACAGGCTGACTTCATGATGACACGCCTCTCACATGATCCCTCACATAAGCAGCACAATAGTTTCCAGAGTGCCCCGCTGTCTCTGATTGCACCACATTACTGAGTAAGTAGACAACGATGTGTGCAAACACTGGGTGCCGTGAAGTCATCGGGATAAATCTGTTTCAGATTGTTTCAGTTGGGAGAGCTGGATCACAAATACAGAAGAAGGACGTACGCAGAGGCTGATGGAATGTTTCCGTAACCTCAGGATAGTGGAAAAAATCACACTGACATATTTTCCTTTTCATACAATGTATATTTCAACATGATAAAAGTCATGGATATGTCTATTAATGAAGCCTCAATGCAGAACTGTTTGATACTTTAAAAAGACGACTGTCAGTCCCATCCTGCTAAAGTGAAATAAAGCAGCTCTGTGTGACAGAAGTTATTCATATCAAATTAATATGTTTGTACATTTTATATATGTTTATGTACAGGGCAATATATATTATCACATACATAATAATGTATTATACTACTATCATATTTTTGTAAATTACACAAATGTCATGCATGTCAGAGGCCCCATGTGATGTCCATGCTAACATGTACAGTGTATAAGGTACATTGTGCAGTCCCGGGCCACACACACAAAGGAGTCATTAAACACAGCTTTGTTTGGGAGAGGGGGGATTAAAATATGATGGAAACCAGTGGAATGTAGGCCAAAAGGACAGTTCAGTTTACATTGGCTTGTGGCCGACTCAAACATGAGTCACAGTCCATGTAGGAAGAGGAGGAAACACTAGAGGGCAGCAGAGCACCAGGAGCCTGAAGCACCAACAGCAGAAGCAGCCAAGAAAAAATGACTCCAGTTCGCATGTTCAAATACAGAAACTTCACTTTCAAAAGAATTACCTAATTAGCTAATTAGCTTCTGTGAGCAGTTCTTTAGGTTTGTTGTTTTGGAGGATTTAGTGTTTGCATTTGCTGGGATATAATAAATAACTGGAAAGGTGGCTTCAGCAGCTATTATCCTACCATAAGAGGGCAGCTGCGTCACATATTTCTGATGCAGATAATGTTTTGTATTGTCTGTCAGTGAACATAAATTTAACATATATGACAGTCATTTGCTTGTTGAAACTGAAGGGTTGCAGTTAGGGCGTTAGGGTTGGAGTTTTTTGAACACCACGCAAAACACTTTCTATTTGAGAACCATAGCTAAAAAAAGGTTTGCCCTCCCAATCTGCCATACAATTTAACATGAATATAAATGTAAACCTGCAGGAAGATGAGATGTGACAACAACACAGATAACGTGGATACTGTGGCTTGACTACAGGTAACTTAATGTCTGACAGTGTCAAATCTGCTTCCACCCTTCACAGCTGCCACTGCCATCAAAATGTCCAGACAATATCCTTTAGTCTTGTCTGTGAATGATGACAGAATCTATTTCTGAATTAATAGTGACTGCTGTAAATAAATGAAAGGAGAAGATGGAGATCACTGGTGAAGAGCTGAGTAAATGATATAACGTTGCTTCGTCCATCTCAGATGAGCAGGATGGGGGAGACAGGATGAGTTATGAAGGAGGAAAAGTTCTTATGACATGAGGGGGATGAGGGGGACAAATGAGAGACCTGGTTCGGGCCACAGAGCTGAAATTGTTTTGCATTATTGATGGATGGGTTCAGTGGCCTTTGAAGAGAAAGAGTGAGTGCTGTGCGGAGGTCAAGTCTATGGCTCTATTCAAACGTCAAAGTCTTCACGAGGAGGTGTAGGTGGACATCTGAGGGTGATGAAAAAGAGCTGAAACGAGCCTTCACACTGGACCGCCACCAGCCTTGTGCTGTTATTACAAAATCTGATAGGAACCAGAGCGATGCATGAACCTATGGAACTTCCAGGGTTTTGTCAGAGCCTGGTTCTGCTCTTCAGGTAGAACTGCAGTTCCAACTAGAACCAATGCAGTCACAGACTGCAACACCCCTAAATTCAACATTTTATCCTGACCTACTTGCATAGGTTAAAGATCAAAGCTAGTGCTCTGACCAACTTTCATAGATCAAAGCAGTAGCTTTGATCTATGGTCTTACTCACACTGGCCTTCTCCTTCGTCTTTCTATCTTATCTGGTTCCTGAGTGTACAAAAGTTGAACTTTGACCATGACCTACTTTTTCAAGGTCAAGGTCATCCTCTCATTTTCATCCCCTTTGCTGCCCAAGTAATGTGCTTTTTGTTTCATCTTTCTATCTGCAACGGTTGTGAAGATATTTGGTGGAGTAACGTACGAACACACGAACACTGACAGTTACAATACATCACCGCTTTGAAGCGGGATGCAAAAACATCGGAAACTCCTGTAAAATGTCAACACAGATGGAAGGCAATTTGAAATTCCTGTTTGATGGAAATGCATCAGAAAGAAAGGAAACTTCATGTTCAAACTGACACAGTTTCTGGCTGGAACATTGTCAGTCTGTTCATTGCAGTGTTGATGGATGGATGGATGGATGGATGGATGGATGGATGGATGGATGGACGGATGGACGGATGGACGGATGGACGGATGGACAGACAGACAGATACTTTAATAATAGTGTAGGGACTGCTGCAGTGAACTCAGAAATCACATTTTGGGAATTTTTGACCATTGAAAAACAAATGTGCACATGATCACCTACTTTGGTCATATCAGCTGCCAATCATGTTCATATCAGAATCATATCAATAAAACAAGCTAGAGTCAATATTACAGACTTCTTCACTGGTACAAAGCGCCCCAGCTTAATGAACCATGTTTGACAAACAGACATGATTGTGTTCCATTGTCACTATCATTTTATATCACCCTTGTTTTGTTGTGCTAGTTATTGTGTGCTGTTGTTTGATTGTGCTGCTGGAGAGGATCTCCCCTTGGGAACGATAAAGTAGAAGACAAAGTCTAAGACTTAACAGAAAATAAAAGTCATTTCCTGAGTGTCACCTTCCAAAGATTCTTGCCTTTCATCTGCTGTCCTGCTACTTTCATCGTTTCACAGACAAGAGTTTCATGCTGCTGTCTTTGTTGGTTAAGTAAAACGATGAGCCAACATGTTAAAATAATGATACTGTTGCGTCACTCTGCAGTCATGGAACACTTTCAGAAACAGGTCACTGAAAGAAAACTGTGGTTATCATGATGTGTGTCAGCATTCAGAAAGAATGACAGACCAGAGAAAGAGAGAGAGAGAAGAATTCCTCTGTGGTCAAAGGTCATGACCTCGAGCTTTGCCTGTATATTCTTGTGAACATATGTGCTCTAAACCCAGCAGCTCAGTTACAGACCACCCAGAGGGCCCAACACAAACAGTACACACATCCTAATTACATTACTACATACGTAGCCAGAGAGCGAATGAAGAGACTAGACAGAAGACCACTAGACAGTGAGAACAGTATAACCTGGTATGGAGAGTTATTTCCTCTCACACTGGTGCGGGAGTTACGTGCTAGTGGGCTACTAAATGTAGTTTCATTGGTGTGTTCAAGTGCAACTGTCAGGGGAGACATGAGTCAGTGCAAGAGTTGGTCTTATATCTAGTTTGACAATGTCCGATTGGCTTAGCCATTGATTTTAGGCTCAACTAGGTATTAACAAAACATTTGCAGTAGCACCTTATAATAATAATAATAATGGATTAGATTTATATAGCGCTTTTCTGGACACTCAAAGATGCTTTATATTGGATCCATTATTCATTCAGTCCTCATTCATACTTGGTGATGGTAGACTACGAGTGTAGCCACAGCTGCCCTGGGGCAGACTGACGAGGCGTGGCTGCCAATCTGCGCCTACGGCCCCTCCGACCACCAGCGGAACAATCACACACATTCATACACCAGCAAATGCCCCGCTGGAGGCAAGGAGGGTAAAGTGTCTTGCCCAAGGACACAATGACAAATGACTCGGTGGGAGCGGGAATCGAACCGATCTTGAATCATTGGATAACCCGCGAGACCACTGAGCCACGGCCGCCCTTGAGATGTTCAATCTGTTCCAGCCTTGTAAAAAAAAGCCCCAAATTACAAATTTTTTTTATCAACCAATAGACATAAAGACTTTACAAAAAAAAATGCAAAAGTCACGAAACCCACAAACTACGTCTTTACTCTACCAACGAGAACGAGATCCGGTCTCACTGATGTTGTATCCATCCGCCAACTAGCAGTGGTGTCCTGGACCACGGCTCGTATCTCAAATAACTCGTGTGTTGAGCAGCTTGTATCTCAAGGTAGTACTGTATATGACAGTACTGTATATGACTTTGAAAAATATGAGTAAAAAAACTCCCTGCATCAATATCAAAATCACAAGAATAATTAAGTTTGAGCTGTTTTAATATCTATTCTGTATAATTTGAGATAATTTTGGAATTTAGGAATTTTTAAGAGTTGTATTTTTTCAGAGATAAATCCTTTAATCTAAGTATAAGTAGCAGTACTGACCCAGTCCCAGCTGCACCCTGTCCCTGTCTGATCCACATGTTTACTCTACATCTTTGCTCCAGTACTGACTGAAACCATCATCACCTTCTCCATTTTGAAAGTTCCTGTTTCGCTGCTATCTGCTCTCCAACCCCATCATAAGTGAGAAGACTGAGGTCACCTCCAGACAGGGGTCAAACGGATGAGAACCAGAGCCAAGTAGATCAGCAGTCCCCCACCCGGTGGAATGCAACCAATAAGCCTTGTCTGTCCTGTCTGGGTTTCAGCAGATGGATGCTGATGTCAGTGACACAGCGGCTGTTGGTGAATGGCGTTATTCATCTCCCCAGCAGCCTCTTGTTCTCTCTTGAGGGAAGATCAGACTGCATGTGTCCTGACTTCCTCCTAATAGCAGGAATACACTCAAAATAAACAGGTCTCAATAGAGCCAAAGTAAGTTTGGCGCCATATGAGCCAGCAACATGCAGGGCTCATCTGCTGCTCTAACCAAGCCCTTGCATACAAATGTGTTAAATACTTTAAGTAAGAAAGGCTCTTGATAGCATTGTATCATTACTACAAAAAAACATCTACACAGAAACATACTGATCTTAAGGACATACTGTGATCGTGAAAGTACATCTATCGAAACACCAAGAATCATTGTATTTCTATATGAATACCTTTCCTCACAAAGGTATCTAAAAAATCTATTCCCGCTGTACTACTCTACCATCACAAACCGAAGCAGTGGACTTCATTAGAAATATTTATGATCTGCTGTAAAGATGACAGCTCTTCAGAGGTCTTCCTCAGGAACCCGTGGGATTGGGGCTGAGAGCTGCTGACATGGGGTGCATTCACAAAAAATAATAACCCGCCTCAGGCTCCTCAAGGTACCAATGAAAACCATCAGTATGTCTGTACACTGATTAAAGTGCCCTCACAGCAAGAATGTTCCGGGTTCGACTCATGTTCTCTGTGGAGTTTGCATGTTCTCCCCGTGTCTGTGTGGGTTCTCTACGGGTTCTCCGGCTTCCTCCCACCTCCAAAAACATGCACTTCAAGTGAATCGGTCAGTTCCAAATTGTCCATAGGTGTGAGTGTGAGTGTGTGTGTGTGTGTGTGTGTGTGTGTGTGTGTGTGTGTGTGTGTGTGTGTGTGTGTGTGGGATGGATGGATGGATGGATGGATGGATGGATGGATGGATGGATGGATGGATGGATGGATACTTTAATAATCCCAAAGGGAATTCAGGGTGACATCTGCTCATAAAAGATAGAAATAAATACACATAACAGTGACTGAGACAGACAAAAAGACGTTACGTAAATTACATAATTAACAGAATGACATAGTTACAACAACAGAAAAACCTAACATAAAAAAGGAAGCATAGGAGCCTGAAAGAAGCATTAGATATAGAAGATGCATAAGAACATATAAGATAAGAACACGTGGATGAACCGAACTGTAGACTGACACTAAGGACCCCCACAAAGTACCCCACAGTGCATCCTCAGTACATCCCAGGCCCCCCTAGTCTATCCACTCTCGGCCGACCTTGATGACCCTGCGGCTTCCGTTTCGACCCCCCTCCTTCTGAGAGAGTTGTTGTACACCCTGATGGCACGAGGAACAAAGGAGGTCCTGAGTCTCTCAGTGGAGGAGCTTTGTGACAGCAGTTTGCCACTGAAAGAGCTTCTCTGCTGGGCGAAGGTGGTGTGCAGGGGGTGGGTGGTGTTAACCAGGATCGATCTAAACTTAGACATAGTCCTCCTCTTTAGGACAGTCTGTACAAAGTCCAACTCCTGACTGATCACAGAACCAGCCCTCCGGATAATCCTGTCTAGGCGCTCGGTGTCCTGTTTCCTGGCACCACCACCTTAACACACAATGGCATAGGACAGCACACTGGACACAGTGAGTGGTTGTTTGTCTTTCGTGTGGCTCCGCGGTGCACTGGTGTTGGACTGTCCCCCCACTTCTCACTCATAAGTCAACTAGGATAGGCTCCAGCAACCCCAGTGACCCGCAAAAACAGACAAAGAGGACAAGAAGATGAATGAATGAATGACTGAGCAGTTATTGCTGCCGATGTTTTCATCACCACACTCGTAGTCCAGCATCTTGTATCCTGATGGCTGATGGGAATGCCAGTAAGGGGACTATGATGCATATGTCTGTACTGACTAGTAGAGGTCACAGATCTGTATCAGTACAAAACGAATATGTCTGGGGACAGAACAGGCTAACAAGATAATATCTTCATCATGTGACCAGGTCATTTTTTAATTTTGTTCCATGAATGTTTCTATTTATAATGGAACTTCATCCAAAGCAGCTCTGGTGATGAAGAGAAAGTACACAGTTATCCCTCGTTTCTCGTGGTTAATGCGTTCCAGGAACCACCCGTGAAAAACAAAATTCCACGATATTGTGACAAACAATTTTATTATTTACGTAATTTAAACGTTTAAGAACCCTCCCAATACCAATATTAAACTGCCTTCTATCTGTATTACCTTTTCCCACACTCTGATAGACTGTTTAAAGTTCTTTTAAGTGTTTCTTTAATACACAGAAGTGCACTGTGTTCTATGAGTCTCAGAGTCTCAGAACGCAGTGCACTTCCGGATGCTGTCAGCCAACAGAATGCGCATATGGTATCATGTGACTACCTACTAAAAATCCACAATGAGGTTAAGCCGGGCATCTTAAAGCTCAAATATCCGAGGGATTACTGTTTATTTTGGAGAATGAAATAGTCTCAACATCTTTTTCTATCTGTGTTTAAACCATCATTCAGAATGTTGTAAGACGTTGGCCAGTCCAGACTTTGGTCTAGCAATGCTACTTCAGCATAACATTCTATAGAAGTTATCTGAAAACTGTGTTTTCTTGTTTTAAACTGTTGTTTCAGCTACAGTTACAGCTGTTGTGTACATGACTAACATTACAGAGAGGATTCTCAACACTGATGAGTGGTGTGTTTAACCAACCAACAGTAGACTAATTTAGAAGGGTAGACTGATTTAGAAGGGTCAGGAAGAAAATTTGGCTCCAAGGACTCAGATGCCTTTTTTAACCCCAGTACTTCAGATATCAGTAAAACTCCACTGTTGGGTCTTCCTATAGGCATATTGACCATTTTTATGTAATGATGACCCAACATGAAAAGTCATAGGATTAACAAAATTATTACAATTCATTATGAGATAAACATATACCTGTCCAAACACTCATGACAGCTCGTTTTTACCGAACAGCTCGTTCGGTAAAAATATCAGTCTTCAGTTCATTTGGAGCTGCTTCAGCACAGCCAATGTAAACACCATTATGTTAATTTTATAACATCCATAGATGAAGGAAGTCTCATCACAGCATGATGCACTCGTTAATCAAAATATTGAAAGCAGGTTCAGAGTAAATGCATTTGCGGATATTCAAAGATGGTCCATTGGCAGCTCGCTCTGAGTATTCCACTTTGGATCATCAAATGTTCTGTGGGTAACCACTGACTTCCTGTGCATCAGATGTCTATTATCCATTTACAGAAAAAGTGTTCTGGCTGTGTGCTGTTGTATGCATTCTGTTGAAGATGTGTGACTTAGTTTAAGAACTACAACCTCAGACTTTAACAATGGTTGGCCAACATAATCAGTAGGTTTAGAAGCTGCTTACTGGACAGTTTTGATCAAGTGTTCATCCAGCAGATCAGTCACTGTGTTCACATTACCTTATATGGAGTGATTTAAAGACAAAACACCACATGAACATGGACTGTAAGGGTGAGTAGAACCAAAGCTGATTTTAGTCAAGAATCACGGAACAAAATCAAGAAATAACTAGAACCAATGCAATCACAGACTGCAACATCCCGCGACACCCCTGAATTCAAAATTGTATCCTGACCTACTTGCATAGGTCAAAGATCAAAGCTAGTGCTCTGACCTAACTGTCATTGATCAAAGCACTAGCTTTGATCTATGGTCTTACTCACACTGGCCTTCTCCCTCGTTTTTCTATCCTATCCGGTTCCTGAGTGTACAAAAGTTGAAATTTAACCGTGACCTAGTTTTCTTAAGGTCATCATCTCATTTTCATCCCCTTTGCTGCCCGAGTAATGTGCTTTTTGTTTCATCTTTCTATCTGCAACGGTGGTGAAGATATTTGCTGGACATACTAACAAACGAACGAAAGAACAAACGGACGAACACTGACATTTACAATACATCACCACTTTGAAGCGGGATGTAAAAATTAGTCAAGCTCTAAATATAAGAAAAGCGTGACATTGAGGTAGAATCTATAGCAATTAACTGCAAATCAGCAGGAATATGTAGGAGTCTGACCTGTAAGCAGGGAAATGCTTAACTATAATCAGATTATCACAATCCCGTCAACACAGTGTTGCTATAAATAAGAACAGTAACTGACATGATGTCCATGGATGTCACATTGGCAGCACAGCAATATTCAGTCACACTAATATAAGGAAGCAGCTCAGTGTCATTTGAGTAGAACACAAACACAGTAATAACCCCCCCTCACCCTGACATGCCATTTCCTGCAGATAGACCTGTCCGCATTCATACAGTCCTCCCAGTGGATGTAATCTTTGGTGTGGTGACAGCTAGTTAACCAGCTCACTGACTCCAGCCTCGCAACCACAACTTAAATTCACAAAGACATTTTCAGCGGGTGGGTGTGAGATAGACACGGAAAACCACGCTGACTCCTACCCAATAAAAAACAACATGCACACCTAATTTCATTCCTCTGCTGCACACACGTGCTCACGCCTCGCAAACACAGACACGCACAGCAGCTGTGAAGGAATGGTGATAAGCCCAAGAAGTGGCTAAGCCTTAGCCCTGTCGAGGATAATAACGCTGCAGAGGCGTGGGATCAGAGGGAAATTGGTCCATGAAAATAAAATCAGGTTTAACAAGAACCAAGGCAGTCAGAGACTGCAACATCCCGCGAAGGGTAGGTCAGGGTACCCTGAAAGTAGTACCTGACATGTGCATAGCTTTGACCTTTCAAGGTAGGTCAAAGCTATTCACTAACGTTGACCATAGATCAATGCTAGTGCATAGGTAGATCAAATCACTAGCTTTGATTTACCTGTGCACTAGCTTTGATCTATGGTCAAAGCTATGCACTAGCTTACCTGTGCACTAGATTTGATCTATGGTCAAAGCTATGCACTAGCTTTGACCATAGATCAAAGCTAGTGCACAGGTAGATCAAAGCCCTCGCTTTGATCTATGGTCTTACACTGGCCTTCTCCCTCATCTTTCTATGTTATCCGGTTCCTGAGAGTACAAAAGTTGAAATTTGACCTTGACCTAGTTTTTTCAAGGTCAAGGTCATCATCTCATTTTCATCTCCTTTGCTGCCCGAATAATATGCTTTTTGTTTCATGTTTCTATCTGCAACGGTTGTGAAGATATTTGGTGGACGAACAGACGAACACGCAAACACTGACAATTACAATACATCACCGCTTTGAAGTGGGACGTAACGAACGAGAGGAGAACTGCACTGAAGATTCATCCACTCACCCATTCTCCACAGACGTCTCATTTAGTGTTTGTTGTTAACAGCCTCATAAGTGACAAGCAAAGGTTTGTAAAAAAAACTCGTAGCATGTTGGTGTACTATCAGTCAATCAGGAAACAAATTACAAAACTACATGAGGGGATCGCCTGTGCTTCTACTTTTTCTTCTTTTCCTTTGGTCATTTGTCGTTACGTCTCCACAGTTTGTCATCCTTTTCCATGTCAGTTTATCTTCTTCATCCTCCTCTCTAACACCAGCTACCCTCATGTCTTCCTCACTACATCATTCACGTTCTCTTTCCTGGTAGCTCCATCCCCTCACCCTGTAACCAACATCCTCACCATCTCTCCTCTGGACGTGTCCAAACCATCGGAGTCTGCTCTCTCTACCTTTGTCTCCAGAACATCTCAGCTTGGCTGTTCCTTTGATGAACTCATTTCTGATCCACTTCTTCCAGCTCCGCTTCCTGGCTTCTGTTCCACACCACTGTCTCTAATCTGTCCATCATGGCTGTCCTCTCCACTGTCTCTAATCCATCATGGCTGTTCTCACCACTGTCTCTAATCCATCATGGCTGTCCTCACCACTGTCTCTAATCCATCATGGCTGTCCTCACCACTGTCTCTAATCCATCATGACTGTCCTCACCACTGTCTCTAATCCATCATGGCTGTCCTCATCACTGTCTCTAATCCATCATGGCTGTCCTTACCACTGTCTTGTAAACTTTGCCCTTCGTTCTAGCAGAGACTCTTTCTGTACTGAAAAATCCACCTCACAGCAAAATAAGGACATAACAGCAAATATCTAATGGCTGGAGAAAGGAATGACTGTCAAACATAGTTGGAATTGTAATTGTGGCAGCAGTTATCCATGTAAATGGTGCTTTCAGTTGTCTTCACACCATGTGGAGCAGAAGATTAAAACTCACCATAATGCTTTCTAAGATGTTTGGACTAGATTTGTGAAAATCTTTTTGAGAAATTGAGATTGCTATGATTTGAACATTTCACTATTATAATTGCAGAACAAGAGACTGTAGTGAAAGTTGTCACGCTGTGGGGCCTGTGTTTTAACCCCTCGCTTCTTGTGCCTGTCTCAAAGGGGCCGGTCCCAGTCACAGGTAGACTCATGGAACGCAGCCCACTTCCGTGTATTAAAGAAACACAAGTGTTTTAAACAGTCTATAAGAGTGTGGAAACAGGTAATACATACATAAGGTGGTTTAAATTACCATAAATAATAAAATAAATAGTTTGTCACTATATTGCGGATTTTTGTTATTTGCTGGTGGTTCTGGAACGCATTAACCGCGAGTAACGAGGGATTACTGTATATATGCATGTCTAACGTACGCATGGTCCAAGTGTAAAAATAATCTCCCCATAGGGGATTAAAAAAATGAGTTTCTTTCTTTTCCCCTGACCCTTCTACTGCCCTTCTGCCTGGATCCTCTTCATGTTTCCTTCTCTTCCTCACCCATTTCTCCTTTTCCCCTTCCCCCCAACCTTTCTCTTTTCATCGTAAACTCTGAGTTTGTGCTATGGTGCTTTTCACCCCTTCACTGGTTTTTAAAAATTAAGGCCTAGAAAAAGAAACAAAATGGAAAATTTCCTTTTCCAGATAACTTCCATAGCCACTTAAAGTTAAGAGGTGAACTTGAATGCAGCATGACTTTCATAATGTCGTTAATATCCTACCAAAGAAGAGGATGGAAACAGTGTGACCGTAAATTATTTGAAAAAGCGGTAAATACTGACAGCATAGTTTGGTACTTCTTATGCGGGTACATAATCAAATGAATCGGCTACTGAATGCAGGTGGACAGCTGTGTCTGTTCAAAGACGTCAGATGGGACAGGAAACAGCATCTGTCAGCTGAAAAAATTCATAGCAAATAAGTGCTAATAGTCAATTAAGCTTCCACTTTATTTGGAGATAAACGTGTGAGTCCTCCTCTGATGTTACAAATGTCTCTCATCTGTGATACTATCTGTACGAGCACAGCCATAGTGAGTCTGGCAGGCTAGAACTGAACCTGATTCAAGAAACCCTTTGGGTAACGATGTTCAGTCTCTCAATCACTTTCTATTATCGCCACTTCCACATATGCAAACTGATGAAAGCTGTGTGCTACAACTGAACATGGGCCACAAATCATGATATCAAACCAAACTGCACTGACACCTGCGAGCACAGCTGCTGGCACAGAGCGGTCACATCGTCTAGAGTTCCTGGGCTGCAGAGCAACTCCAGTGTGTTAATGAATTATTAGGCTGTAATGTTTAGACATTTAAGCAGCATGATAGCTCTGCAAAGATTTCTTTTTTTGTAATATAAAAAAACAAATACCTGCAGAAATCACTAATATTGGGTGAATTTGTTCACTTGTTGTGGTGGCAACATCGTAAAAACCCGGAGGACCTGATATTTTTGCATTTTTAGTTAGCAACAAATTATTTGTGCATAAAACAGCATGGATGTGAACTGAACTTATTTTCGTGACTACTCTGACACCTCATGTATGGCTCATGTAGGCATCAGCGGTTGATATTAGTTATTATAGCTCAATGTTGATCCTTTACCATACATTACCCTTGTGGATGCTACAAAAGTGCCACACCAAACCACTATATGATTAAATCATTGTAATCAGCATAGATGATGATTTTTACAAAAATGTACTTGCAACACTCCCTCTAAAAGCTTTTCCATAAGAGTGCAAACGATCTGTTCACTAACAAGAGAAACACTCCAGACCCCCTCGTGACGATCCGGCTCCACAGACGTTCTGCTCAATATGCCGACTCAACTCATGGCAGGGTGCCTCTCAAACGGTGACGGAAGCTGACCTTTCTCTTCCTTTCTTCAAACAACATGGCCTTTAAAATGCTTCTGACTTCGCATAATTCATCAGCAGTGCCCTTCACATGAGTCTCTGAGGCTGTGCGTCCAAACTCTGACCCGTCTGACAGCGGAGACACGCGGCCGCAGAGCAAGTAGGCTTGATGGAAATGTCAGCATCAGCCGCGCTCTGACAGGTAGACTCGTTGTGTTATCACACACTGCCTCGCCAGCCTTCACCCTCTACATTTCCATACTGTTTGTCTTCTAGCTCTTGCTGAGAGCTGACGATACACAACAAAACAAACAATGTGATTTAAATGAGAAACCTGATTTGGCCCAAAAAGTTGATTAATGCATCCATCCTGGCCTGTTGGTTATGATATCCGATACCCAGCAAAGTGTCAGCTTTGTAACAAGGAAGGGACTCCTCTCATCATTGTGTCTGGACCACGAAAAGAAAGGCCCAGTAGAATTCTGGAAGGGACGAGGTATGAACACAAAGCTAACCTTCATATCTCTGTGTGTAATTCATAAAGGTGATTTTTATACCTGTAGTTCAGATCATCTGTTCAAAACAAACTCCAAGGAGACCTGATACCTCCACCAAAGCAAAACAGTCCTCTTTACTCTAGTAGTCCTGGAATGATGAAGTAACTCTGCAGCATTTGTTAGAGCTGAGCATTTCAATTGTGAATCTGGATCTTTAGTTGGATCCACATGGGACTGTGCATACAGACACCCTACCTATGCATAAAGGCTCAATGCTCTTTCTCTGGGAAATGGAAGAAACTCTGGTCTCTTCTGGCCAAATAACCCACCCTCCCACCAAGTCTCATGGAAAGTGTTTGCTGTTTTTTGTTTAATCCTACTGACAAACAACCAGTTGAAAGCACAAGTTCTTTGTCAGAGATAAAAATAATCTACTGTTTCATTTAACCACTGGTCCAGGTTCTCTTCAAACTCTGGGACTTTAGAGGTTGTCATCCTGAATCATAAGAACTCACAAAGAAAATCAGAACCCAGGGACTGACAGAAGTTCATGCATGTAGATTCTCCTGATGTATATTAATATTGTCCTGTGCCACACAGACCAGACTGATCAGAATCATAATTAACAGCATTAGACTGGAGATGTTCAGAATAATGGCAAACAGGTGAGACAGAAGGAGAATAAGGTGTCTAGAGAAGTCATGATTTAGGGCTTATTACTATCAGGAACATGTAAGGAAAAAGAATCCGAAGGAAGATACAAGCACAACAGGTTTGACGTTAATCAGTGAAAAGCCAGGTCCTGAGAGTGTTTCACTTGATTATGTATGCAAATATAAAGCACAGTTGTACCTCCAGATACGAGCTGCTCAACCTACGAGTTTTTGAGATATGAGCCATTGCACATATTTTTGTTCTATATATGAAAAAAATCCAAAATACAAGTTGTGCTTTGGGAAACATGAACAACTGAAATAATATCAAAATATGTTGTGTATGTGAAGTGTATGTGTGTCCCAAGACAGTCTCAACTGTAGGCCGGTCCAAAGTCAGTTGACACTGTCTTGGGACCAGCCTATAGTTGACACTGGCTTTGGTCCAGCTTCAGTTGACACTGGCTTAGGACCGACCTACAGTTGACACTGGCTTAGGACCGGCCTACAGTTGACACTGGCTTTGGATTGGCCCACAGTTGACACTGGCTTAGGACCGGCCTACAGTTGATACTGACTTGGGACTGGCCTACAGTTGACACTAGCTTTGGAACAGTCTACAGTTGACACTGGCTTAGGACCTGTAGGGCTGCAGATGCTGGGGATTGAACCTGTTGCAGCATCCATGTGAAGCAGGTAGGTAGGTAGATACTTTATTAATCCCAAAGGACATTGCATAGGTATGTGATGCTTAACAGCATTAATGCAAAACTCTTTGGCATTGGAGAAATGTGCCCTACAGGAACCTGGCTGGGACATTTCTGGTGGCTTCACTAAAATGACATTTCAAATGGTAAATGGACATTTGCATGAATCAAAAGTATCAGCACTGGATTACAGCATGGCATAAATGTTGGAAGTGAGCCCCCATCCCCCACTTCAGGATAATTCCATCCCCAATGTCTTAATTGAAGCAGAGTGGAGTAGGGCAGACATAATGGATTCATATTCGTAGGCTGTAATGACTTGAATAATTTATATGGAAAATTACTGATGGGAGAATAAAAGGGTTCAATCAAGGTAGAAGTCAAGTATAGGGACAAAGCATTTTTGCTCCTGCCAGGCCCCTGAGCAGAAGGCAGTGGATACCCATTTGAGAATGGATGGATTTTGGATGATGCGATGAGGAGAGGTGGAGGAAGCCCTGCAGGCAGGGGGTCTTTCCCAAGTATGGAAACCAAGCAGGAGGAGAGGGGGATGAAGAAAATGCTCCGAATTGATTGCTTTTTATGCCAGAGGCATGGGGATTCCTGCAAATATCTGTAAGAGCCCTCAGTAATCTCAGCCCACCCCCCCCCCCCTTTAGTCCCAAGGGCACACCATCATAGAAGAGGGGCCCAACGATGGCTGCTGGCCAGACTCACAATGAAGCTCAGCTGCATCCTGCCTCCCAACGGGGGCATCCAGTTCAACTCTTTCTTATCTTTTTTACTGGCATTATTGGTGTCTACAATGAAAGAAGGATTAAATGGACAGTATGTCTAAAAAAGGGTACAATAGGTGAGTGAACAACCTAAAAAGTTAGGAAAACATTCTGTTGGGCCTGCAAATACATGACTTTGTTGATCCAACTGATTGAAACTCTAGCTCCAAGTCTCATCCCAAATATCACAATCATTGCTATATAACAGCTCAAGCATCATTGAAATATGTGGTTTATTGGTTGAAGGAGTCTCAAACTGCTGCTGTCTTACCCTGGGACTGACTTCATCTCTCTCACCTCAACAGCTCTTATGTACTGAATCCAAAGGTGACTGGACACACAATGAACAAACTTAACATGTCATTATCAGTGGTGTGCAGAATCAATCAGATGT
The DNA here is from genome assembly GCA_013358685.1 of Antennarius maculatus. Classification (NCBI taxonomy): domain Eukaryota; kingdom Metazoa; phylum Chordata; class Actinopteri; order Lophiiformes; family Antennariidae; genus Antennarius; species Antennarius maculatus. The sequence goes on from CM023615.1 coordinate 2,949,204, forward strand.
ACCATTTTATTCTGACAACTGGACTGAGGCCTCTTAAAGATGAGTGCTTATATATTAACAGTATGCATTATGTGAAACAACTGTGAAAACCAAGAGAATTTTTTGTCAGTTTGGGCATATGACTGCAGCCATCACGCCCAGAGACATGCATGTAGGACAAAACAAGAAAGACACGACTGACAGAAGTGGGCAATCTCAAATCACTCCAAATGGAACTTTTTGTTATGTGAAGAGAAGGAACTAACCATTGGATTTTACAGCAGATGTGTAATTTTAGCACATTTGTACTGGTTCATGTTCAGGCTAAGGTAGCAGTGTGTGGTAGAGTCCTGGCTGAGAGCTAACACTGAAAGTTCCTCACATGCTGCTGAAGTCAGCTAGTATTTGGCTAACAACATCTAAGAAAGAATTTTTTAACAGTTCTGCAGAAAATGTACCAGGGATTTGACAAGAATTAACTGATCAGGATACAGACAAGACCAAACCAGTGTGTTTTTGGCAGGAAAGCCATCCACCACAAAAACCTTTGCCATAATCATCTATAGTGGAAAAAGGACGACACGCTGTGGAGACCCCTAACAGGACAAGAAAGGTACTTCTATCTGTCTGTCTATCTGTCTGTCTAGTCTCATACTGTATGCATTCAAATAAGATTAGTATGAATGGGAACCACATATCATTAGTCTGTACCTTTGGTCTGGGAGGGAGGCAGTGATTCATGACATGAACCTCCTATTAGAACGTGGCATTAGAACCAAAGAACATTGTACAAGTTCATTTAAATATGATGGTTTTAGCACAAGAACATATTTGTATCCCTCTTATCCCTCTTATTTGTTCTTCTCTCTCCTTCTCTCTTCATGTATTTCTAAGAGAGTTACTTCAGATATATTTAGCCATCATCAAAATATAGGTTGACCCATTTCAGTAGTTTTGTTACTGTAGTCCATCCAGGAGAGACGATTCACAAGGTGTAACTGTGGGCACACAGTAACAGGTTCTGAGGATTCGATGTGATTATTGATGATTATTTAGATTTCTTCCTTAGATGTTGTTTGGACACATCATCAGACACTCGTTTTATTCATTCTGTGTTTCAGACATTCACGCTGTACTCAAAAACTTTAGAGTTGTATGTGTATGGTAATAGCATGATGAATTGATGGTGGAAAATGAAGCAGAAGAAAAATATTACAGCAAATAGAGTGATGATTGCATTTTTTTCAGAAATAAATTCACAATATATGATAATATGTTACATTACGGCATATTATAGAAATTACCAGCCTTGATTGTAAATTTGTCAGATTCTAATTCCACTTCCTCATAGGCTAACAATGACGTTAAAATCACTTGAATGTAAATGAAAAATTAGGATGTTGTGTCTTTCACAACTTAAAGTCCACAGATTCAAAGTAAAAAGCTTCTGAAAAATAGTATTGGTATTCACTGTACCAGTACTGGGTGTATCTCTGCTGCTGCTGGATGCACTGACACTTCACACTGAGACTCACCAGGAAAATCCTCTCCAGCTGATCCTGGATGTCCTTCATCCCTGGAAAGGCAGCCACTCCTTGGATCATCTCTATATAAATGCAGCCCACTCCCCTAAAGGAGAAAACAGACATTTGTTTCAACAATAGTACAGGACTATTCTTTGTAACATGTCTGAATCCTGTTTGTACCCACTGGATGTGTTGAGTTAATGAAACACTTCTGAAAAGGTGTTGATTTCTTTTATTTTCTAATAGACAATACCTGAAAGCTGAAATCAGTAAATCAGCAAATCACTGCAACCTGTGAGGAGCTGCAACAAAAACATATACCGTGTGTGTGTGTGTGTGTGTGTGTGTGTGTGTGTGTGTGTGTGTGTGTGTGTGTGTGTGTGTGTGTGTGTAACTGTTGCCAGTGCTCGTTTGTCAAAGTGCTATTGTTGCCTGACAGATTCACTTTATGGCTCAGTGAACACCATCTCTCTAAAACACTAGCAAGAAGAGAGATAGACACACACACACACACACACACACACACACACACGTGCGCGCGCACACACACGCACACGCACACACACATACACACACAGAGAGAGAGACCTTCCTGGAAACCCATTCCTCAAACTTTTTTGAACAAGCTCCTGGGTCTGGGGGGGACATCCATCTCTGTGACACCCTCATGACCTCAGCATCCAGTAATTCTACTGGAGCGTGCAGACAGCTCTGTTAGCAGAGGTGTGTACGGATAAAGGTCAGCCTCCAAACAACGTGGCTACACGGTTACCCCATTCTATCCGCTCACAGTCAGCACAGCTACATTGTTAATATTATGGGATGTAACTTTGTGACAGTGGGTGAAGTGAGCAGCAGAAAACGGTTAAATAAGAATATTTCAAACCTGTCATGTCAATATTTCTGCAGGATGGTTCATATTCAGTTCTGATTACATGATACCAGCAAGGATAAACTACCCCCCAAAAGAGTCAGGACTTTCTGGGGCGATGCAGTTAAAAAAAGACAGCAGATTAACTTATTTAAAGTATGATCTATGAACCTTTGCTACAATGAGTCCAGCACTACCAGCACTTTTAAGAGGATATGTTCCCAATCCAGAAAAGACAGTCTGTCCATTTTATCCTGGGTCTTCCCTGGGGTCTACCCCCAATCCCGCAACACTCCAAATCCACAAAAACAAATGTGGATTGATTGGGCAAATTTCCAAACTTCCAGCTCCTTAGAACAGACCCGTTCTGCGTCGTTCCTCTCAAATCCAGGGTAAATAAAGCCCAGATTCTCTTCTCCAGTGGAGGAGATAATGTCTACTACTCATCAAAACTTTATGTTTCTAATTCTGCCGCTGTAATTACCAAACATGGAATTTTACATTGGTCTTTTTTCATTGGTCTTTGTATATTCAATTACACAAACAAAAGACATTGTGACTCTTCTATTTCGGTCGGTTTCTTGGGCCAGCTGGGCTCCGGCATTTTAAACACACACTAAATTAACCACAGTTACTACAGGTCTGTTAGCTTAATAGAGACTTAATGGACCCCTGTGATGGCAAGGGATGAGAAGAAAACACACAACAAATACGTGTGTGGCTGGACCACACAAAACACATCTATGGGAGCTCTTTCCGATCGACAACTATAAATGGCTTTAAATATTAAAGTCAGATGAAAGGAGCTTCTGATTGTCTGTAAGATAATATATAGTTATGTATGTGGATCACAGTGTGCACAGTGGGTGAGCCAGGATCTTCAAAATGGTCATTTTGATTCATACGTGTTGGTAAAATAATACATCATCAATGAAGAACTATTAATTACATTCCCTGCAGCGATCCTGCAGCAGCAGCAGCAGCGAGCGTCTGTCGTCTGTCCCATTCACACATTAATTATTGAGATCCTCCGACACAGGATCTAATGTTAATTAATGTTCTGTGTTCTGCAGCACTGCTAAAGGTCACATACACACAGTATGTCTAACGTAGCTGTTTGGAATACTCCTGATAAATCCTGAAGCCCCAGTGGAGACAGCTGATTCCTTTATCACTGGTACCAGTGGAGTCACTATACATATATGAAATGTCCCTCTCACCCTTGTAGGGTGGTATCTGTGTGTTATTCTCAAGCTCGGGTCCTCTACCAGACCCCTGTGAGTCTGAGGGTTCTGTCAGTATCTTAGCTGTTCCTAGGACTGCGCTCTTCTGGACTGAGGCTTCAGATGTTGTTCTGGGAATCTGCTGGAGCCACTCTTCCAGTTTGGGGGTAACTGCCCAAGTGCTCCTACTATCACAGGGACCACATCAACCTTGAACTTCCACATCTGTTCCAGCTGCTCTTTTAACCCTTGATACTTCTCAATCTTTTCATGTTCCTTCTTCCTGATGTTGGCATCAGCTGGAATCGCCACATCTATCACCACTGCTCTCTTCTGTTCTTTGTCCACCACCACTATGTCCGGTTTGTTAGCCAGCAGCTGTTTGTCAGTCTGGAAGCTGAAGTCCCACAGGATCTTAGCCTTGTCGTTCTCAACCACCTTTGGTGGTATGTCCCATTGGGATTTGGGTACTTCTAGTCCATACTGGGTACAGATGTTCCTGTACACTATCACAGCTACTTGGTTTTGCCTCTCCATGTATGCTGAGCCAGCGAGCATCTTACACCCTGCTACCACATGCTGGACTGTCTCTGGGGCTTCTTTACATAGCCTGCACCTTGGGTCAGATCTACTGTGGTAGATATTGGCCTCTATTGCTCTTGCACTTAGGGCCTGTTCTTGTGCTGCCATGATCAGTGCCTCTGTGCTGTCTGTCAGTCCAGCTTTCTTGATATCAGCCACTTCCTCTATCTGACGGTGGTACATGCCATGTTGGGGCTTGTCCCTCCACGTTGTCTCCTCCTCCTCCTCTTCCTCCTCAGGTTTCTGCTGTCTAAGGCATTCACTGAGCAGTTCATCGGTTGGGGCCATTTTCCTGATGTACTCTTGGATTTTCGATGTTTCATCCTGGACAGTGGCCTTGATGCTCACTAGTCCTCGGCCACCCTCTTTCCGCTTACTGTACAGCCTCAGGGAGCTGGACTTGGGGTGAAACCCTCCATGCATGGTGAGGAGCTTTCTAGTCTTGATATCTGTGGTTTCTATCTCCTCCTTTGGCCAGCTTATGATCCCAGCAGGGTATCTGATGACTGGCAGTGCGTACATGTTGATGGCTCGGACTTTGTTCTTGCCATTCAGCTGATTGCAGAGAACTTGCCTTACTCTCTGGAGTTATTTGGCTGTGGATGACTTCCTTGCGTCGTAGCTGTCTTCTATCTATATCTTCTATCCTGCCCCCTGGTAGATCATACATATATATGAATGTGTGTGTGTGTGTGTGTATACTGTATGTCTATATATCTATATATATAGATATACATACACACACACACACACACACACACACACACACACACAAACATATATATGTATATAAAATCTTTATCACTCATCCTTCTACTCTGCACATTCAAAAAATGTGAAATTTCCCACAAAAGGAAGCCCTTAGAGCAGTAATGGTTTGAAGAATATTAGTTTCCTACACATTGTATTTTTACTATGTTTGCAATGTAAAATCGTATTTTCTTAGCCACTTCCAACCCTTTCACGGGTCACGGGGGTTGCTGGAGCCTATCCCAGCAGACAACCACTTGAGTGATTTGTGCATTGATTCAAGGTGACTGTTGTGTAGAAGAGCTGAAAGAGAAAAAAGCACAGTTTCTCCATGGCTTCCTCCATCCTCACAAACGCCGCTGTGATAGATGTTCCTCCAGGCAGGAAGACTGATCTGCACAACCTTTTGGTTCTGCTAGATGTGCTTTTTCATGGACGGCTGCTCCCTAAGTGACCAGGAGCTTGCCCGGTGGCTCTCAGCGGGACAGAACACCACCCTGTGGATGCAGATACCTACAGATAGCCTTGGAGCAGTCACATGATCCCTCTACCTACCAGCACTCAACAGTTCTTTAATTGGATTCTGGAGAATTTCAGCGGGGGTTCACGTCCCTTCTGACTGCCTGTCCTGAAAAAAGGGTAACCAAAGCTTGGCTGAGAATTACCAAATTTAATGGAGGGCGGCTTCAGAGTTCATGGCCCTGAGTGGATTAAGGTGAATCTAGAAGTAGAAATAGATTCCTCCACCTCTGGGGCACACTCATTTCCTGTTGGGGAAATTTGCTGCACTTCTGCTCCTCTTGATTAAAAATCTAATCTTGTCCAGACTCAGATGACTGAGACATAACTCTGTATACTCTAGTGTCTCTGCAGTGTCTGAATCACATTTCGCTGGACAGACGTTACAATTGGTTTTTCTTTTGTTTTCTTGTATCTGTCTGCTTATGATGAAAATGCTACATACTAGTGTAATTTCAAATTTCATTAGTGATGCAAGTCTTTTCCAATACATTCTCAAACATGTCTCCAGGCATACAGAGGAATCCAGCTAAAGCTCGGTACATGGAGTTCAGTTTTTGGTGACTCAGGCTAACATTTATGTTCCAGAAGTGGATAGTGCTTGATATCCTTCTACAGCTGACACTAAAATTGATTGTCCACTTATTCTTTTCATAAAGGGAACAAAAATGTATGCATTGATTATTTATGCATTACAAAATATAAATAGTTTCTATTGACTTAGATGTTTTTATTACTCTACATCTGTCACAGACACAGAAACTATTCAGTATTTTTTTTAGAGACACATGGAAACCATCTTCTTGCACGAAGCCTAAAAATCATTAGATCATGTTTCATCTACCACAGATTTACTGCAACACACCATTTATTAGTTTCCAAAAAACACTTTTACGTGTGCAAGTGTGCATATGAAGAGTATGCATAATTTTTCCTTATTTATATATATTTATTTATATATATATATATATACACACTATACACTCTATACACTCTCTCTCTCTCTCTCTCTCTCTCTCTCTCTCTCTCTCTCTCTCTCTCTCTCTCTCTCTCTCTCTCTCTCTCTATATATATATATATATATATATATATATATATATATATATGTATGCATGTGCTCAAAACAGTATGCAAAATAAAACAAAAAAATAAAAAAAATAAAGTGCTTTGGGTTGTGATATTTTCTGATTTCCCAGTAGAAAGAAGAAAAGATACAGTTTTTAATAGACGACCTCATCGAATCAGAAGTAAATTAGACATAATGAGAGAACGGAGAGGGCAGGGATAGAGGTCTGGAATACCCACCACATGTCCAGGCAGGTGGAGTAATCTGTGGATCCCAGCAGGACGTCTGGAGGCCGGTACCACAGGGTCACCACCTCATTGGAATAGGTATGGCTGGGGACTGACTTTGCCCTGGCCAGACCTGGGGGTGTGGGGTTGGAGGGGAGATAGCAACACAACAACACTATCTTAGAAATCATTATCATTGAACGTCCTTCAGTAAGAAGCAGAAAACAAAGCAGAACGCAAGAGAGGAGCTGCCAGACTCCCCGTGGCAGACGGAGTCTGGCAGCTCTTCTCCTGCTGCTTAACCCACTGGGTACGATGTGTATCCAAGTCAACATTAGAATAAAATAGATTTAATGTTTTATATGAATCAACTGGGTCACTGTAACATCTGTAAGAATTAGGAATAGAAAATATGCATTTGAAAAAGAAAAAGAAAACTATGAGAAAAACACAAAGAAGAATCTTAACAAATGCTGAACGTAATAAATGAAATAATTATGCTGTGGTGGTTAATCTTTCAGACTTCTAATCATCATTAGAAACATTATATGCATCTTCTCTCATGTATAATGTATTTGCATATTTAAAACATTCTGACATTAAATGTATTTTATGTTTGTGAAGAGTCTTGTTTCGTATTAATCATAAATGTGAACATCTGATGCATTTGACCCGATACAATCTCAGATACCAACAGTTCACAGTGAAACCATCCACACAACAGCAGGGGTAGACTGGGTTAGGCTACACACACACACACACACACACACACACACACACACACACACACACACACACACATACACACACACACACACACACACACACACACACACACACACACACACACACACACACACACACACACACACACACCCCACAGCAGGGGAAGATGACGAACATCAGTGAAACGAACGTAAAACAAAAATGACCCAAAGGTTGAATCCTTGACTTTGACATGCAGTGATCCCTTGTTCCTCGCGGTTAATTTGTTCCAAGAACCACACACAAATAACGAATTCCATGATAGAGCAACAAACTATTTTATTATTTACAGTAATTTAAACATTTATGAACCCTCCCCATACTGATATTAAACCACCGTCTCTCTGTATTACCTTTTCCCACACTCTGATAGACTGTTTAAAGCACTTTTGTGTCTCACGAAAGTCCGAGACTCACAGAACGGAGCGCACTTCTGGATGCCATCAGCCAATAGAATGTGCGTACGGTATCATGTGACTGCCTACCAAAAATCTGCGGTGAAGTGAAGTCACGAGTGTTGATGCACGAATGCGCGAGGGTGCACTGTACACACATCATTATTTCATGTGATAACTGTCCAAAAGAGAAATAGTTCAATCAGAGCCACTGCTCCTTATGGATCAATCAATCAATCAAACAATCAACCTTTATTTATATAAACTTATATAAACTTTATTTATTCATATCAGCAGACATTTCAAAGCGTATTAACAGACACAGAAACCCAACTGAACCCTCCAGAGCAAGCATAAAACAGTGGCGGGGAAAAACTCTCTTATTTAGGAAGAAACTGTGGGCAGGACCCAGACTCTGGAGGGTGGTCTTCCACCTTCATGTGTGGAGATTTCCCACTGAAAGAAAAAAGACGTGGTTTCTCAGCAGTCCTCAGTGCCAAACACACACACACACACACACACACACACACACACACACACACACACACACACACACACACACACACACACAGGTGTTTAAGGTAGTGCCCGTCCCTCCAATGAGGCATCAACACGCAGGTTACAGTGAAGATTTCAGATTAGAAAACAGAGTAAAAACTTCTTTTAAACACATCAGTGAAGAGACTTGGATCACCACTGAGACACCACTTCAGTTTCACTCTGAAGAACATTTTCCAGATGACAAAGACATTGCCTCATTACATTCTTGGGATCTGATATTGTTGATCCAACACTCAGTGTGCAAACCCCACCCAGCACATCTGTCTTTGAACTGACTTCGGCACATTCAAACCAAACAAGCCTGAGATTGCTTTCTCAAATGGAAATCAGACCAGTGAGGTTCCAGTGGGAGGCCGTGTGATGTGGACATGAGTCAGAGGAACCCAAAGGACAAAAACCGTTCCCATCATGTGATCTGGACACTGCTGTAGAATGGATAACCAGCACTGATTCTCCTTCTACCACTGAGTACGAAGGAGAATCGTCTAATCCAGATATTCCAGTATCCACGGCGTTATCCTTAGGTTAGTTACAGTAAGTGTCCCATGTCAGCACTGCTGTGGCAGATAATGCTAGAGCAGAGTGCAGAAACAGGGAGCTTTAATGAGGCTGATGGCATTACATCTTTGTCTCTTCCTGAGTGGTTGGAGGGCTTAATTAAAGTGTTTAGCCTGGTAAAAAAGGACTTCCTGCCCTGTTGCTAGTCCCCTGTGAGTGGGGGGAAGAGGGCAGAGTTGAGAATAAATGAGAGAGTGGAGGGGGTAGTTAACATTTCTTAGTGTTGGAACACCCACCGGAGAAAAGAACCTTCAGTCGGCATTCATCACGGCTGAGCACTGTAATTTCTACAGACCGATCTAAGCCTAGAAGAGACGCCACCAGCCTGCTCACACACACATCATTTCCACTGCAGGCGTCCTTGTGTGTGTGTGTGTGTGTGTGTGTGTGTGTGTGTGTGTGTGTGTGTGTGTGTGTGTGTGTGTGTGTGTGTGTGTGTGTGTGTGTGTGTGAGTGTGTAGGAGGGGATGACCTGTATGTGACATGTGGAGGTAAAGCACTGAATAAAACTGTCTATACCCCTCTCTACTCCTTTCTGGGTTCATCTCCCTGCACAATGTCCAGGAACCGATCCCACGTTCTTGACTTCATTGACTGAGGCATGAATAGTAGATACAGGAATGACCAAACATGCTAATGCAACTCGTCCATTCTTATGGTTTATGGGATGACTGAATGACGAAGTTGGAGTGGCAGTAAGTTTGGAGTTTGATTCCCAACGTTGCATGGTGGTGATCAAGGACATCCTAAAACGTCCTCAGTAATGTCGGCAAATCATCCGATCAGCTGGTTCCGTCCAGAGATACACTTCCTGTCTCCATGGTAAGGGTTAGTTCCAGAGAGGGTGGAGAACAAACAGTGAAATCTAAAAAACATGTGGTAGTAATGATATTACCTTTGCCAAATTAGGGGGGTTTCACAATATTAGAACATCTGCATGCAGCAAAAGATGGATGAAGCAACCATCAGATGCTCTTCCTCCATTCCTCCCAAATTCAGTTTTCCATCCACACCCTCAAAGTGTTCCAGCTAATTGTGTTCATGTGCTACGACTGCTGGTAGCTCCCAGCGGCGCGTGGAAGGAAACACTGGTTTACAAGTGCATAAGAATGTGTTGAGTCCCACTGTAATAGAAGCAGTGTTGACATTGGTGTTGTTTGTGACTTCCATGAGTGGGGATCACCTTCACCTTCCTCTGATCCTGTGGGAGACACCCACCCTCACCCAAATCCCTCTGGTCCAACTAGAGAGGAAGGCACTACTTCAAACAGGTGACCTATGGCTTCACATGCCGTCACACCTTCATCTGTTCTGGTTCACCAGGTAATCTATCATTTTGTTGGTTCCTTCAGGATGAAGGTCACTGCTAAATTATGTATCACTATCCTACAAAAATAAAAAAAAGTCCTGGGTCAAACTATGTGATGGAGGAGTTGGGCTGGAAGAAGGAAAGTAGAAACAGCCTGCTGTTCATTTGTAGTTCATTTGGATCAGGAAGGATGTTTGTAGTTTTTAGTGGCTCCTCATCTTCCTCTTCCTCTCTAACACACACCAGATGGACAGATGTTCTGTGTTCTGACATCCTAATGTCATTCATACACCTCTAGGGGCTACTTCCAGACAGCCCCAGTAAAGTCATCATGTACTGATTTACCTGATGCCCACTCTCTAGGGGGGGCAGCAGAAACGCTGAGGCAGCATTTCTACCGACATCCACATCAGGACATTGTTCTCAACACAAACTCTCTGGAGCTAGAAATGGTGTTCACGTAAAGAACACCGGGATATTAGACCATAAACAGAGACAACAATTAACATGACATGCTACTGGTGCTCTGTAATGAAGAAAACAATGAAAGCATACGGATAAAGTCTTCCCTGTAATTTTCTGCCAGTGAGAGAACAGATGGCTGTGAACAACAGTTGGTCTTCTATTACATGTTGTCTGGTGAACACACACTCAACTCCAACACCGAGCAGCAGACAGGATGTCTTTTCAAGGGTCCAGCTATCACACACACCTGTCTGTTACACCTGACCCTCCACAAAGCTGCGCTGAGATTAGTTCAGGTGTTTTTAGGTAATTCTGCTCCTAAAAAAAACAACCCCCACCCCCCCAAAAACAACAACAAACTACATCATTCAAGATCTCTGAGAACAACAGTCCACCATAAACATCCAACATCTAAGCCACTATCTGGACCCTTTAGTAAAGAAACTGTTTTTATGCTGGACATTTTTTGGGGGGGGGCCCTGCCCGGAGTTTCTTCCTCAATGAGGGAGTTTTTCCCCGCCACCGTCGCTTATGCTTGCTCTGGAGGGCATTGTTGGCTTTCTGTCTGTTAAGCGCTTTGAGATATCTGCAGATGTAATTAAGCCCTATATAAATAAAAGTTAATTGATTGATTGATTTTATTTTGTTGCATTTTATTTTGTTTGTTGTACAAACGTTACATTTTTGTGCCTTTTATGACATAGTTGAAGATGCAAAACTTGCAGCTATTTTCTCATTGACACATTTTCCTCGTGCGGCATTCAAACCTGCTCCATTTGTCACACAGAGATGTTCACCAAATTTCTGCAGCACCAGTTTCTCTACCTAATTCAGAGTCTGACCTGTGTTTGCTGGTTTTAAGGTTTCACTTTAGGCCTCATGTATGACACATAATTTATGTCTGTTAGCATACTCAGAGACGTAAAGGTGGAAAAAACACACAAAAATAATACTATTCTGTTAATATTCTATAATAAAATGTATAATAATATAATATTCATTCATCTTCTGCCATTTCATCCGCTGTAGCGGGTCACGGGGAGCTGGAGCCTAACTCAGCTGGCATAGATGTGAGCCGCGGAGCCACACACAAAGACGGACAACCATGCACACACACACTCACTTCTATGGGCAATTTTTGGACCGGCCAATCAACCTGAAGCGCATGCTTTTGGAGGTGGGAGGAAGCCAGACTCTAACTGCGTGGGCTCTAACCCAGAGAGAGCCCACGCAGACACGGGGAGAGCATGCGAACTCCTCACAGAGCGGGACTTGAACCTGGATCCGCCGTGTTGTGAGGCGACAGTGCTACCCACTGCGCCACCGTGCCACCCATAATAATATATATTCAAATTACATGTGTAGATATAATAATATATAATAATATAACCCCCACCTATATATTTGAATAACCTTACTTGAAAACCTCACGGTGTCACACTTTTAACTCCACCCTCTACCTGTCAATCAAACACCCAACCAATCACTGTGCATCTGCCAGAAGGAATCATGAACAATATGGCTTAAGGCATGGGCAGCGAGGCTTTTTGATGTGGTTATGCCTTTCATCCACATGACAACGCAGATATCCGGGACCAAAGGTAAGTTTTTTGAAAACACCGGGTCTGCGTTGTCGTGTGGGCGCTGTAACCGAAACATTTTCTCCTTGCGACAAAAACCGCTGTGACGTCAGTGTGTGTACCCGTGTCTACACACAGAATGGACAGAGTTAAAATCGGCTATTTTCTGACCTATAACAGCTCCACGTCAAAGACGCGTTGATGAACATGCTGACAGCTGGATATTTGTTCGTCTGTTTCTTTCTTTATGAGTCATGAAGTTTATATATTTATATATTTATTTATTCATTCATTCATTCACGTTCCTCGCCAAAGACGCCAACGCCAATTCTGGGTCAGACCAGGATGTGCTGCTCCCTGGAGGAGAACTCTGTGATGGTGCGTTTGGTTTATAATACCAATACATTTGTTTTCATATGTTTGATATGAAGTCTGATATTATTGTTTTATCGTGGAATTTCCACGGGTTCCTATTAGTATATTCTATAATATTAATGGTCAAAAAGGGATTACATGCAGCTTTTTGACGGTCTTTTACATCTTTCTAGCAAACAGGCTCAACTACTTTCAGAGGTGTAGGATAACATTTGTGTTACACAAGATCTGAGGGATTTCCAAACTGATATCATGACACACACTTGGTGAACTGATTGTTTTTCCACAATTGGACAAAAATGCTAATTGGAAAATGAATTTCACATTTTTTGTTTTCAAAATATTAAAGATATGGAGAAAAGATTAAAATAATATATAAGCGCATTAAAACATTTTCATTAGATACCCTTACAGCAGATCCAACCTTGTCTCAGATTACAGATTTAGTGATGCATTGGTAGAGACAGGATGATCAGTGCAGCAAAGCCTCCTTTTCATTGGCTGCATTCACTGACCTGAAGTTATACACACCTAGTAGTAATGAGGAACAAAAATAAATATATTCTCTTTGGCTCAGCTGTGCAGTAGAAGAATAGCACCTGTATTTCTGCAGGTGTCAAACTGTGCTTGAATTTCCACAAAGGTCTGTAAACATTCATTTATTCCTCAGATAGAACCTCTGATGTCCAGTAGCTCCTAAAATACACATCTGTCCTGTAGATTAACTAGTATGTGTGTATGTGTGTGTGTGTGTGTGTGTGTGTGTGTGTGTGTGTGTGTGTGTGTGTGTGTGTGTGTGTGTGTGTGTGTGTGTGTGTGTGTTTGTGTGTGTGGTACACCACCTGTCTTTGTCCCAGCTCATTTCCCACCACAAAGTGAGCTGTAATGAGCTCTGTATTATAGTAGAACACAGGACTTTACCTTCCTACACACAAACACACACAGACACACACACACATACACGTACACACACACACACACACACACACACACACACACACACACTGACACACACACTCACCTGCACACACCTTGACAAAAAACATCATTTCAGCTGCTGGTGTGTTAACCCCAGCAGTTTATTTTAGTCTGGTCTCAACACACACATCAGTATTCTTGATTCATCTAACACACTCACACACACACACACACACACACACACACACACTGGTCCTTGGGTGTGGAACAGCTCACTGGGGAGAGGAGAACGGTGAAATTCTTCCATCTCCCTCGTCACATTGCTCCAGTCCTCACACATCATTATCCCAGCAGCTGTTACTTCCAGCACAGCAACACCAACACACACACCAGTAAACATTAACCAGTAAACATTAGCAGCTCCAGCTGAACTCTGGGACAGCAGGAAATACTTGTGGAGCTGCGTTTCTGCTTGGAATTGGGTTTATTCCGCCTCAGGTGACACATCTTCTGTTGGCCTTCAACACCTACAGTGTTGTTGGCTCTACAAACACATTCAACAGAGTGACTGGACTTGCTGATGATTTGCTACTTAAACCTTTAGTCAACCACTCCTTCTTCCCTTGCTTACAAACTACAACCACAGAGCTGCCTTATTTATAGAGAAAGCAGTAGAAAACACACAGAGCTGCAGCAGCTGCACAATTTGTTGCAGCAGGAAACACGTACTGTACATTTGCAGCAAGGTGGCGCTGTGGGTGTCGCTGTCGCTTCACAGCTAGAAGGTTGTGGGTTCGAGTCCTTTCTGAATGTCAGCCTCTTTGTGGCCCTGCAAAAACTGGTGTCTTTTCCAGGGTGTAGCCTGCCTCTCGCCTGATGCCAGCTGGGATAGGCTCCAGTGTAACATGTGACCAGATAAGCGCCTGACCATCTCATCATAAAAGAAAATGAACAATTTTCAAAGTAAAACTTCCCCAAAAACATCAGAAATATGTGTTTGATGATTCTTTTTTAAATTGATTATATCAAACTGAACATTTGTAGAGGTTTTTCATATGTAGTTAAGTAAAACATGAGTCACTCATCTGTGTAATATTTGTAAATTGTAATATTTGTTCCACTATTCATTACATTTGACGATGTGCTAACAGCCACACACTGGTTCCACGTTAAGACACCTGTTTGATATCAGTGTCCGACACCCTAAGAAGAGGAAACGTAATCATCTGGTGGATCTAAACCCATCCTGCCATCACCATCACTCCTTTATTCACTGCTACATTAATTCTGTGAATCTCATTTCTAACCATTAAGGTAATTGCTAGCTGTCAGCTGAAAGGATGGTTAATTTGTCAGCATGTTCATTTAGGTTTAAACACAGAGATCAGCAGAGGTCTGTTTCATCTGTTTCCAGTGTATTTTGGTATAAATCCAACTACTTCAGGCACTGACATGTTGAACAGACTGTGTTTGAGTCATTAAAATGTTCCTGTAAACTAATGTCGTGATTGGCTCTTCAGATATTTCACCAAATCCATAACTGGTGTCAGACAATGAAGGTGTCGTTAAGATTTGCCTGAAAACTGCTAGCATCTTCAATTTAAATGTAACTCACTAGTAGTGTTTCTTTAAGAAATTAACATTATCTGAAAATATCTGAAAATAACGATTTAGCGATAATGATTTATTTTGAGAAGAAATTAGCAAGTCATTATAGGATTTATTTTATTGAGACAGTTATCAGTCTGAGATAATTATATTATTATCTGAGAAAATCTAACATTCTGTATATTACACAGACATAAATGAAAAGCAGCAAATGTATGAAAGTCAGGTAACTATCAGTTACAGTAGATATAAAATAGTCTCACACATACAGTGAGTTTATTTGTCAGACATTTCAGAACTAAATATGGAGTTTTTGAATTTATAAATAATTTTTTTTTAAATGTGTAAATCTCTGGCAGGTTTTTGTAGGATTAACTTTGTGTACTTGTTGTATGTATGTGAGACAGACGGTTGCAGTTATGATACACACGCGCGCACACACACACACACACACGCACACACACACGCACTCACGGCTGAATTTGGCTTCAATTAGTCGTGTCCTTGATATAAACTATGGGAACCTCAGAGTCTCATTCTGCGGTTGTTTATGCTGCCCATTAAAAAGTGAGTGAATCCACAAAGCAGCAGAGGGAGTTTGGATTGACTCCACAACCAACAGCATGGGTGTGGAGCTCGACCACAGCTGATGGAGCACCAGAATTATTGTGAAATATTAACACATTAACAGCAGTCAAACAGCAGCGTCATTAAAAGGTGTTTTAGCCTCAGAATGTCAATTCCAAATTTGAGAGACGTTCTCATCATCAGTGTTGCAAATTTTATGCTGTTGTGAGCAACCATAACATTGAAATTGCGTAAACTGTGTGTTTACCTGAACTCTTCTCTAGTGATTAAATGAGGTTATGCAAAGCCAATAAATAATCAGGATAGAATTATTGTCTGGAAAGAACAGTAAAAACTCCTGGGTCGAATACAAAAAACTGAAGGGGTAAAACTTTTCTTGGAAAATCCACAGCATGAATTTTCTGTGTACATTTAGTTGTTATGCAGATGACACACTATTATAGGAATCTAAATGAATTTAAAATCCTTCTCCTAAGATAAGATAAGATAAGATAAGATAAGATAAGATAAGATAAGATAAGATACGGCCTAAAACACTCCTTTTTTAATAAAGCTTATAATTAAGGCTACCTCAGGCTAGCCTTTAACTGTAATGGGATAGAATAGACTGATAGGGGGGGGGGGCATCTTGTCATATACCGTGTATAAAAATGCATCTTACCAGGATCGGAAACATGGTTTTATTTATTCTAAAAGAATGCCATGTCTCCCTACCCAGCTAACACGTACACAATATCAGAATTTCCCCAGACCCTCCCTCCTGATTGATTGGTCTGTAGCCCCCGGTCCTATCACCATTCAGCCTCACCCCTCTGGTTGCTCCACCACCTCTCAGGCCTGTTTGCTGATCTTTTGTTGACACTCTGTCTCACATTTTCCCTCATCAGCACCACAGGCCTCAGCTGTCCACCAATAGGATTCCTGCAGCCAAGGGCTGGGACTGCAGGAGCCTGGCAGTCACGTAATCAAACACACACACACACACACACACACACACACACACACACACACACACACACACACACACACACACACACACACAGACACCCACACACACACGCACACACACAACCTTCCTCATCTGGCATCCCTCAGGCAAAGACTGATTCTGTTTTGTTCCCATTTACTGATGAGCGCAGCTCCAGCTCCAGACTAATAATCTGGGGGTTTTCATTCTTCTCCTTTGGTATTTTGTCCATTCTTTTCCTTCTCATTTCCCTTGCAGTAATGTTTCTGCACCAAATACAGGGTTTGCATTATTGATGAAGTTACCACCTTCCTCCTCCCACCATCTGTCTGAATGGAGGGATGGGTGGAGGGGAGAGAAAGAAGGGTAAGAAAAGAATGAGGAGTGTTTGACTGACTGGACAGACGGACAGACAGACAGACAAGCAGGCAGGCAGACAGACTGACAGACAGACAGACGGATGAGAGGATAAATTGACAGCTTGATCGCCCAACAGGATTTCAGACATGTAGGCAGTGTTTGCTGAGCATGGACCCAAACCATATGATACCTCTTCAGGAGGGATCCATTATACACACACACGCACGCACGCATGCACGCATGGACGATTTGCTCTTTGGGTTTGGTTTGGTTTGGTTTGATTGTAGTCGAGTGGGAAAGTCAGGCTTTAAAAATTCAACGAAAGGGTCAAGAGGACAAGAACTGGTCCAAATTTCTTGGCTCAAATACTGGACAGGTGGGGTGACCAGGTCACCCCACCTGTCCATCCAATGCTGGGGCCAAGAAGTGAGACAAATGGCAGGTCTTTCCAAGAACCCCTGACTGTGAGATCAGACTGATCTGAGTGGAATACAGGGTCATGTGACATACCAGACACCATGATGAACATGAGATCACCTGCCAATCACAGACAACCTTCTCTAACAACCTGAGAGACACACAGAGACCAACTGTTCCACTGTCCCATCAAACATCATTCGTCGGATAGTTTAGTCATAAGGTTGACAACCCTCCTCTAAAGGTCACCATGAGACAAAAAACAATGTGACATTGTCATCTTCATCTTCATGAAATGTTTTTGGAGGTGGGAGGAAGCTGGAGAACCCGGAGAGAACCCACGCAGACACGAGGAGAACATGCAAACTCCACACAGAGCGGGACTCAAACCTGCCTTGCTGTTCAGCGACAGATAGATAAACTCACCAAAGTCGGCCAGTTTGAGCTCTCCGGTGTCGCTGATCAGCAGGTTCTGTGGTTTCAGGTCGCGGTGAAGAATGTACCTCTGGTGGATGTAGGACAGACCCCTCAGTAACTGGAACAGGAAAAGCTACAAGGAGAGAAAGGAGAACTGTTTCAGCATCATTTCAGGTTTTCTAGTAATGTATTCTATATGTAAAAAAAAATTTTTTATAGTTGCTCTCTAGCAAAACACCAGACAACAGCTGTGGTGGAGTGTTCTCCAGTGTGAACAGAGAGGAGCAGTGTGAGGGAACCAGAGTGTGTTTCCATTTGTTTGTCACAGAATGATGTGAAAATAAGAATCCTTTCCTAAAAAAAATTACAAAAGCACGAGACAGGAGTTGGAAAAGTAATCAAAGAAATGAAGAAAAAAATGGAAAGGTGCCACATTCCTATATTTTGTTAGCATTTAGCCTTTGAGCTTGTCCAGGTCACCCACCTCTGGTCATACAGACACTATAATACAGCTCATACATGTGGGGCTGAATGTTTATCAAAATTATTATTATCAATGTTAGGCTCAAAGAGAAAAGATATTTTAGAAGTGCTTGAGGAAATAGCATTCAAAATAAATACAAAATAAAATCCACAGGAAAGATGCAAAGAATAGAAAAACCTCAAACACAGTTTCCTTCCTTTGTTGGACAGATGTGTTGTAAAACTCTTCATCTCTAATGATTTGGACCTCATCCAGTCTAAATGACAGCAGAAACATTATTTACTAATAGTTCAATGACATGTTGTCTCCGTCACAAAGACACGACACAAGAATCAATAGTGAGCCTGAGTCGTGAGCCCGGTCATCCCACTATTGATCCAGCAGAAGAAACATCCCAGTCTCCGTCTGGTGTTACTGCTGCTTGAACCCTCAGAGAGAACACACACAGAAAGACTGCTTCAGTGTACACACACTGGTGTGTGTGACTCCGTCCGTGTCCTCTGTGCAGCCTGGTCTATTTTACATCTGTGACAGCAGAAATGAATGAAGGTGTGACAGATTCATCTGGAATCACATCAAACATGCATAGCGAGGCGGGGTCGCTGCCTCCTTTTCATTTTCTGTGAAGGGCAGAGAATTGATTGCACAGGACTGCTGACAGCGGGGGGGGGGGGCACGTGGGGGGGAGTGCAGCAACAACTGTTCAAATCAGGAAAGTTTGACACACAAACCGTTTAAAATCAAAAGTTTTCATCTTTAAACTTTAGAAACTGTAATGTCTAAGTCCAGCAGATGAAAGCTGGTGGATATTCAGTCATTCTTTCTTTCATTCATTCATCCATTCATCATTCATCCATTCATCTATCCATTCATCCGTGCATTCATTCATCCATTCAGTCATTCATTCATCCATTATTCATCTATTCATTCATCCATCCATCCATCTATCCATCCATCCATCCATCAATTCAGTAATTCCTTCATTTGGTTTATTATGCACGGTTCAATGTATGAATTTCTAAAAAGAATTAAAGATTAAACCATCTAAACTCTATCACCTGTCCTCTACTCATAATGTTCCATTTTTTTTTTTTTATATATTCTCAACTGAACCATTTTCACAGAATCCAAATGTCAAGGCTCGAACACGACCGGTGATGAGAACCCAAAAGCACGACAAACGGGCAGGTCAAGAGTCTCAGAGCAGGTTTAATAGGACAGGCAGGGGTCAAGTACCAAGTAATCAGTCCTACAAGCAGACGAATCAGATAAACGGCGAGCAAACAGGCAGAGTCCAAAAATCAGGCAGTTCATACACAACAGGCAATTCAACAAACCAGGCAGACAAATCCGAAGAGGGGTTATGACGGGCAGGGTCCGAGAAACTAGCAGGGTCGAAACAAGGTCAAAAGGTACGGCTAGTGATGTTACGCTGGGGATCGAAGCTCCGAAGCGTGTGCCGAGTAGGGGAGGGGCGTTCCCGCGAAGCGCGTATCGAGGCTTGCTTCATCTAAGGGAGGAGCTAAAAAGAATGACGTCCAAAGCATCGCAGGGCAGTGAGGCTTCGGGCGTGACGTTCCGTATCGACGCTTCCATCACGGGAACACCCTGCTGCACGACCGATACCACGTGACTGATTTGGCTCGTGACACATGCATTAACACCGATATAAAGCGATCACATTCCGTTCAGAATGTGGTTGTTTAGTGGAGAGTTGTGGTTAGCTAGTGTGGAGACAGTTTGGAATTTGGATAGAGTCAGACATATTTTGGAGAGAGGTATAGATAGTGTGGAGAGAGTTGGTTTAAGAGAGAATCAGGAAATGGAACCTGCCACAGTGGAGAAATTGTTGTTTTTAAATAAAAACCAATGGTGTCACTAAAGCATAATCACTGGCCATACCTCAATGTTACAGAAGCACAATCATCATCCCAATCCCAACCACCCTCCCCTCACTGTACATGTTTATTTTCTTTTTCCTCATGTTCAAATAATCACTTTCCATACTGCCGGTGTGTGTTTGATACGTGTGTGTGTATATTATATATGTGTGTGTGTGTGTGTGTGTGTGTGTGTGTGTGTGTGTGTGTGTGTGTGTGTATATATATATATATATACTGTATATATATTTGGTGGTTAAGTCAACTGACTTGAATGCAGGAGATTGTGGGTTCAAATCCCGGTCGGGACAAATACTATCCAGTCAACTTACACAATGCAGGAGGGGCGTGGTCTGGAATGCAGGAGGGCGTGGTTTCAAACCCGAGACATGGCGGACACTATCCAGTGAGGGTCCTTAGGCAAGACCCTTAATGCTATACCAGCCTACCTCAATCATGAACGAACACAATAAAGATAGAGTCATACCGGCTCGGACGTCGCCAAGGTCCGCGACAGTTGCTAGGGAACCAGGGCAATCTGATGAGAAATGGGTTACTGGAACAAGACACACATGGACAAGGGTGGAGAATACAGAGTTGTTGGAATGCTACGACACGAGTAATCCCAGAGAGAGGGGATATATGGGGCGGATGTGGGACCAATGGATGCTTCAAAACCCACAATCAAGGCTAACAAAGAAACAGCTGTACAGTGTACAGTGCTCCAACATCCGTAACCGAAAACACCTGTCACAACTAGAGATCGATGAAATACTACAACAATGCTATGGCAAGGGGGAGCCAGGACACCAGGTCAGCGGGGGGATTTCACCCCCCCCCCCCCACAATCCGAGATTGGGCACCAAGCCCCAAGAGACATAGACAGCCTCAATACAAGAGCTGCTGACCTGAGAAGGAAGATGGAACCAAATGGAAACCTGGAGCCTCCGACAAATACCGAAGCTAAGTTGCCAAGTACCTTCAGAAGATAGATCTGCTAGAAGATGTGAATGCTGTAATAAGAACCATCCCCACAGGGAACATAACTGAGACCAACAAGCTGATTCATAGTACAGCAACAGTAATCCTCGAGATGCTGGGATATAAGATCAACACAGGGCATAACAAACAATAGCCTCCATGGAAGAGACGGTTAGAGGCCAAGATAAAGGCGACACGGAGAGAAGTCAGCCAGCTACAGAAGGGGAACATGGTGAATAAAGGGGTACCCAAGAAATACGGCAAGCTCTCCATACCTGAAGCACTCGAAACTGCCAAACAGAGACTAACGGCTCTGGCTACCCGACTGAAGAGATATACCAAGGAGATAGAGGCCAGGAGAATAAACAAAACCTTCTCCACTCAACCAGCAAAGGTGTACTCTCAGTGGCAGGGAAATAGCATCCAGTCAGACCCACCAAGAGCTTAGGTGGAGAAATACTGGAAGGGCATATGGGAAAGAGAAGCATCACACAACACCGATGCCCAGTGGCTAGTGGACCTGAGGACTGACCACAGCTACCTCCCAGAACAAGAACCAGTAACCATCTCAATGGCAGACATCCAAGAAAGAGTGTCAAAGATGAAGAGTTGGTCAGCACCGGGCCCCGATATGATCCATACATACTGGCTAAAGAAGCTGACAGCACTCCATGAGCGTCTAGCAGCACAGATGAACCAGCTGCTAAGGGATGGGACGCACCCAGAATGGTTGACTGAAGGCAGGACAGTCCTGATCATGAAAGACCCACAAAAGGGATCTACCCCATCCAACTACCGGCCAATAACCTGTCTCTGTACAACATGGAAGCTCCTGTCAGGCATCATGGCGGCTAAGATGAGTAGGCACATGGATCGATATATGAGCGGGGCACAGAAAGGAGTTGGTAGTAACACCAGGGGAGCCAAGCACCAGCTACGGTGGACAGAGCAGTACACAGAGACTGTAAGAATAGGCAGACCAACTTGTGCACCGCCTGGATAGATTACCAGAAAGCCTACGATTCAATGCCACACACGTGGATATTGGAATGTCTGGAACTGTATAAGATCAACAGGACACTAAGAGCCTTCATCAAGAACTCAATGGGAATGTGGAAGACAACCCTGGAGACTAACTCCAAGCCAATTGCCCAAGTTAACATCAAGTGCGGCATATACCAAGGGGATGCACTATCACCACTGCTCTTCTGCATAGGCCTGAACCCCCTCAGTCACATCATCACAAAGAGTAGCTACGGATACCAATTCCGAAGTGGGACAACAATCAGCCATCTCCTCTACATGGATGACATCAAGCTGTATGCCAGGAATGAGCGAGAAATTGACTCACTGATCCAAACCACCAGGATCTACAGCAACGACATAGGGATGCCATTCGGATTAGACAAATGTGGCCGGATGATATCAAGAAGAGGCAAGATGATCAGAACTGAAGGGGTTGACCTACCGGGGGGCAGGATAGAAGACATCAAGGACAGCTACAAATACCTTGGAATCCCACAGGCTAATGGCAATCATGAGGAGGCCGCAAGGAAGTCATCCACACCCAAATACCTCCAGAGAGTAAGGCAAGTCCTGAGAAGTCAGCTGAATGGCAAGAACAAGGTCCGAGCCATCAACATGTATGCACTGCCGGTCATCAGATACCCCGCTGGGATCATAAGCTGGCCAAAGGAGGAGATAGAAGCCACAGATATCAAGACTAGAAAGCTCCTCACCATGCATGGAGGGTCCAGCGCCCTGAGGCTGTACACTAAGCGGAAACCGAGGGTGAGGGAGACCGAGGACTAGTGAGCATCAGGGCCACTGTCCAGGATGAGACATCAAAAATCCAAGAGTACATCAGGAAGATGGCCCCAACCGATGAACTGCTCAGTGAATGCCTTAGACAGCAGAAACCTGAGGAGGAAGAGGAGGAGGAGGAGACAACATGGAGGGACAAGCCCCTACACGGCATGTACCACCGTCAGATAGAGGAAGTGGCTGATATCAAGAAGACCTATCAATGGCTGAATAAAGCTGGACTGACAGACAGCACAGAGGCACTGATCATGGCAGCACAAGAACAGGCCCTAAGTACAAGAGCAATAGAGGCCAATATCTACCACAGTAGATCTGACCCAAGGTGCAGGCTATGTAAAGAAGCCCGAGAGTCAGTCCAGCATGTGTGTGGATAGTGTACAGGAACATCTGAACCCAGTATGGACTTGAAGTACCCAAATCCCAATGGGACATACCACCAAAGGTGGTTGAGAACGACAAGGCTAAGATACTGCGCAGAATCCTCAGACTCCCAGGCCTCTGGTAGAGGACCCAAGCTTGAGGATGACACACAGATACCACCCCACAAGGGTGAGAGGGAAAATTTTTTATAAATATATATACACATTAATTTTCTCAACCCACTGACGCAGGTCACGGGGGAGCCGGTGCCTATCCCGGCAGTCTTGGGGTGTGAGGCGGGGTACACTCCGGGCACGACGTCAGTGTACCGCGGAGCCACATAGAAACAAACAATCACTCACGCACACATTCACTCCTACGGTCAATTTGGGACTGGCCAATCAACCTGAAGCGCAGGTGGGAGGAAGCCGGAGAACCTGGAAAGAACCCACGCAGACACGGGGAGAGCATGCGAACTTCGCACAGAGCGGGACTCGAACCCGGGTCCGCCGTGTTGTGAGGCGACAGCGCTACCCACTGCGCCACCGTGCCGCTCATATATATATATATATATATATATATATATATATATATATATATATATATATATATATATATATATATATATACACACACGATATATATACTGTATATATATATACTGTATATCAATCACTAAAATATACATGTTTTGCATACTTCTTTATTTTTCTGACAGTTTTATTCACAGGCTTTCTGCAAAATGCCGCACTTCAAACTCATGCCACCTGATATTTACCATCCAGCAGATGTCGTTCTAGAGCAGAGGAAGCCTCATGAAGCTTCGCACCAGCGTGAACCGATTAGGATGAAAAGCTTCAATGCTTCATGGGGCTTCATCTGCCCATCACTAGGTACGGCAGGATACAATGGCTGGAAGGTCAGGACGAACACTAACGATCTGGCAGAGCCGTGAGGGCTGAGCTGGGTATATGAAGACTAGTGGCTGGTTAGAAGAGTGGCTGCAGGTGAGCGAAGGGAAAGGCAGGTGCAGGAATGAGCTGACTGCAAGTGGGACCGGATCTGAAATAGCATGATATGTTAGCGGCAGGAAAACAAACAGGATAATAATAGTACAGAGACGTGACACCAAATCCATTTTCTAGACAATTCAAGGTAAACACCTACCATCGTGTGATACATGCAGACAAACTTTGTATTTTCTGTAAACGTCTAGGTTTAGTTTAGTATCTTTTTGCTGCTTTGTGCAGAAACATGGATCAGCAGTACATCATACTGTATGCGAGTCTAAATTGGTCCGACATTTCTTTGTTCACAACAATAACACATTTAGATAATTGCCTTCCCCTTGTGTACTTTTGTAATTTTGTGATGTTCAATACTCTAGTGATTGATTAGTTGATATTGATTATAGCTTGAATACTCAGTGTTTGTAGCTCAGGCATGTGTGATCCAGTACCCCTGGTGGTCTGAAGACTTAAGACTCATCAAAAAGTCTCATGAGTGCACTTCAAATATATAAAAATGAAAATGCACTTAAAAGTTAATTTTACAGCCAATTACCTCAACGATGAAATGAAGCACAGCTCCTTTACCTACCCACAGAGCTCATGAACATAAACTAAATTGATATGGCTTAAATGAACGCATAGTACATTAATGGGACCTTCTGCTGCAGATATAGTGAAGTCACTACAGTAAATGGAAGCGGGTACTGTAAGATAGCAAACATTGAGGTTTTGTTTCACTGCAGACGCGCTGTCCCCCAGTCCTACAGTCATGTCTGTCAACAACTAATGAGACAGGAACAATCACGCTTTCACTTTTATTGTCATTCCAGCAGTCCCTTCTCATCTCCACCCTCACACCCATCATGTAGTCACGGCCAATTAAGCTCCTCAAGCTCCACAGAGTCCAATCAGACTCCGGTCCTGTTTAGCATCTGGAGCCACTGGGTCAACAGTTCTGTATTCTTGCACGCTGCGGGTGAAAGATGAACTGCAGGGCAGAAAATTAGCATGGGAAATGTGTGTTTACTCGTGTGTATCAGAACACACTTCTGAGAAGCCCTCGTCTTGTTAGGAGGCGCAGAATGTGAAGAAAGACGGATCTCACTTTCACTCTCTTCAGTCAGCTCTTCAATCAGAAAATCATTAAAGAGACACTCCGGTTTTTCAGGGATGTTTTAGTTATTTATTGCATCTCAGTTTTTCATTTTTATTCCATCTGAAGTGCACACAGTGGAAGTATGAGCCATTCATACTGGTCATTCAAGCTGGCCATTCTTAGGATGATCAGTTTTCACTCAAACTACATATGATAGATCAATGATGGGCAGGATTCACACACCTACAAGCTTCAAATGAAAATCCCCCTCCACTTCCAGGTCACCAGGTTGTCCTGGGCTAGCAGTTAGCATTGGCCTGCAGAAGCGGACATCTGCTCACCAGACGAGTTCACCCAACTGTGATAAGCGGCTGTGAGACGTCCATCTGGACCAGTGTGTTAAAGAGACCCTGCAGTTAAAGGCAGGACTGGACCAGTTAACAGGAGCAGGAGGCGGAAAGAACCCCCCGCCTGTGAGGGGGTCAGGAAGTAGAGCAGTACCTCCAATGCGTGATGATCAGCTGTGTCAGTCTGTCAATCAATCAATTGATCAACCAGTCAGTCAGGCAGTCTCTCTGTCAGTCTGTCTGCCCGTCCATCTATCCATCCATCCATCCATCCTTCCATTCTTCCATCCATCCATTTATCCATCTATGGCCTAAGTGTTGGACCAAAAGAATCCTGAGAAGGACATCCACTTGAAGACGCTGGTCTGACAGGAGAGTGAAAGCGTTCCTCTCTGGGACTCGACCCACCACCACCTCTCACCCACTTACTATCCAGTCTTCTCATCTCTCCCCAGAGCGTTTCAGCACCAGTTACATTTTGAGTCCATTAATTCTGGTAATAACACTAATGACTCACATAACACCTCATTAGACAAGCAAATCATTCTTAAATGACATTCATGAACCATAATAGTACGTTTGACTCGAATGTTAAGGTGAGACCTTAACGACTGTCCTCGTCTAAGGAACCTCAGAAGAGTGCACGTATCTGAACCCCTACCCCACAAACAGAAGACACCTTCAACCCCTAAAGAGAAGTCAAGGATCCTTCAAGGATCTTTAAAATGCTATTCTAAATGTGTGGAGGTTCAACGCGCAGTGAATTTTTCCACCTCCAAAGCTCCAGACCAATCTGTTGAGTCATGGCAACAAATTTTATCAGATACAAGGTGATATCTACAGATTTGTTAAATTAAATGTTTTCACGCAAAGCCGACTTTTGGATGGAGAAGAGGAATTCCACAGTGAAACATTGAAATATAAGATCAGATTTTGTATATCAAACCATAACAAGTGGTTTATAACAGACTATTGTTTAGACTGCTAAGCACATGATAACAAGGACATTGAAGCTAAGTGGGCAGCAGATAAGAGCAATCATACATTTTCTCTACCTGGAGAAAAACAAATTTTAATGTTGTTTAGTGTCTCATTTGTGGATGTATCATTGGATAAAATGGGCAGAGAAAATGGGAAATTGCAGGACGACTCTGTTGATCTTCACCCATTTTCTATCTTGGAGGTAGCAGAGACGAAGATGCTGAGGTTCTCTTTGGGAGTAATCAGGATGGATAGGATCAGGAATGAGTACATCAGAGGGAAAGCACATGTTAGAGGTTTTGGAGATAAAGTCAGAGAGGCCAGACTGAGATGGTTTGGACATGTCCAGAGGAGAGATAGTGAATATATTGGTAGAAGGATGCTTAGTTTTGAACTGCCAGGCAGGAAGCCTAGAGGAAGACCAAAGAGGAAGTTTATGGATGTAGTGAAAGAGGACATGAAGGTAGTGGGTGTGAGAGAAGAGGATGCAGAACACAGGGTTAGATGGAGGAAATTGAGGCAACCCCTGAAGGGAAAAGCCCAAAGGAAAAGAAGAAGAACTTCACTGGTAGAAGTTGAACCACTGGTGAGGTGTCAACTACTTCTTACAGAATAGACAACGGTCCTGAAACGGCCTTTCTCATCCTGTTTCACCAAAATACGCAGGATTTACCTGTTACCAGAACATGTTTCAGAAAACAAAATGGTGCTGTGGAATGAGGATTCATTATTAGTTTATAACGATGTGACAAATCGACCATATGATTGTAGTGAAACCAGCTATTAACATAATCCGTCACACTGAGGAGTGACCCGATGTTACAACAACAATCAGTCATCAGCATACCGATGAACACTGCCGTTCGTCTAATGATGAAACACTCATTGCCATCATGTCCAGGCCGAGCAGAACTCTTCATCAAGATAAGCATTATGAAAAATGGACGGAGTGGATTGAATCAGCTCTGTCTTATCTATCTACAGAATGGAGTGGGGTTTGCCTCTTTTGTTTCATATTGAATGTGCAGCAAGGCATGAGGCCATATATCAAAGTGACAGCAGCACACTGGGGTTTATGTAGTTTACAGAGGACAGTCTAGAGCAGTGCACAGCACTGGATAAGAGGAAGATGCTCAACTTTAAAGACACGTTCATATGGAAAGGCACAAAACCAGCCTCAGATACTCAGACACGACGGCTGACTCATTTAGGACAGAAAGATAGAATGAGTCTCAATACAAGAAGGTTGACATGTTATTTCACCGTTTAACCATTGAAATTTACTTAACGGTAAATATTTATCAACAAGAGGGCAGAACACACCTACTGACACCCTTTACATTTCATATCACTATTATATGCAGGTAGTCTTCAACATACAAACATCTGACTTACAAACAAATGAAGATGCGAACAACCCTGTGCCTCCATATTGTCCTGCTCTGTCCTGTCCTCTTTCTGCCACAAGTTCCACAGGGGCAGCACGGCTACGCACCTTAGATACTTTATTGTTTATCATAGATGATAAAGCAGCAGCTAGTGAAGATAGTGTTAGTGGTGATCATTTCTCTGATGACAACTCTGCCTCTGACAGACAATAACTTCTCCCTCCTCTTCCTCTTCCTTTGCTCTAAAGGTAAGCTACATGCTACATGCTACATTACTGTACAGAGGATCATCGACATCAACAGCTGACTGGCTGCTGTAGGTTGTGCTTAAAAAACTGGTCGAGAGTTCCTTGAAGTGTTTTCTTCTTTTTCTCCTTAAGAATTAAATTATTAGGAATAGAAGTTTACTGTAACTTAATCTGAATTGTAAAAAGATCATGTGAATCACAACTGAAGCGTAATGGTGGAGATTGGAACTATATGTACATATTTTAATATAATTATGTTTTCACTCTTATTTATTGTACAGTAACATGACTTTATCTGCTTCTTACGGATCTCTAATAATTTTAAGAAACCAGTATTTGTGGAAGACAGAATTTAAGTTGTGTGAGAAGACGTCAACTTGATTATTATTTTTCTGTGTATTTTTTGAGAATAGAGAACAACTTAGTAATAGAGAACAACTCAACTCTAAATGACCTGTACCTGTATTTTATCATGTGTTGTTTTTATGTCCTTTGTTTTTTTTTCTTAGGGAATAGTACTTCTGTATTTAGAGTAGTAATGACATTTAAATGACCTCAAATGGAAATTATAGATAAAATGTTAATAAATTAGGAGCATTCATCTCATCAAAAATCTCTTGGAACCAATTGTGTTAGTATGTTGAGGATTAACTGTTTTTATATTTCTTATTTATCAAGAAATAGAGCAGGACAACATCTGTCTTATCCTTTATTGATTTATTCCCGTTTGGCAGCAGTATTTTATTTATTTATTATATTCCATAAATCATGAAGTTGGCATGAAGGCAACACATTTAAACAAAGACGACAGTGAACGTAACACAGAGCTGGGGTCAACCACGGGGTCAACACAAGGACCTGACGAATACCTAAAGGAGGGGCTTCATAAAAGATGTGTGCATTTAAAGTGTGACGCAGTTATGTTTCTGTGATGCAACCATTGGAGGCTTCAAAGATGCAATGCATTGCAGTTTAACATTTCTGACCATTGTCATATACTGTAGGTGTCTTCAACAACATTAAGAACCCCAGAGTCAAACCTGTGGGTCCACTGATCACAATATCACAATAGCTTCGCTGCTTTTGCTGAAATAAGCTAAAGCGTTGAATCGGTGAGGAAGAACTAAAAAGAGGCAGTGTTAAATGGACTGAGAAGGATCCACCAGCTGCCAGTTGGCTCTGGAAGGGGCCTAATCTTTTCCACTAAGCATCTGTACAATGTTGTCCTTAATGGGCTGCATCGAGAGGCACAAGCCACAGAGGACCGTAATGTTCCAGAAATGCCCACAATTGTCTTTGGCTTGTGTTTTTAATGCCTGTCTGTGTTGTACTGCAGGGCCTCTGTGTGCAAGTATGGCACTCCTGAAAGGATAGATGGAGTAGGGACCAGCAAGGAATTAGCATCACATCTAGCAAGTGATAGGATAGCCCCATTGACACAGCCTTGTAAAGGTGTCTGCAGCACGAGACAGAAAGGTAGGACAGGGTTGGGATATTTTAGTGATCTTAGTCAATTTTGACACATATTTCAGATGTCACACCAGATGGTGATACTTTTTCTCACAAAACAGCAGTCCATAATTACACACTGGAGCAGCATTGTTCAGCTGCTCTCTAGTTCAGTGGAAACACAAGGTGTCAACGCCAGGGAGTGTTCATGTGTGAAGTCTATGTGAAATAGGCTGATTGGAGTCAATCCAGCAAACACAGAAGAAAATATACTTGTCTTTAAGTCTAAATTTATAGAAACCATGGCAGAGACTAAATTAAATCAAAACATAAGCATTTGAAGATCTAAATATGGTGAGTCTTACTCAGAGTTCATAGAAGATGGGGAAAAAAGTCGTCTACAACAGTTTCAAGAGAACTAATTTCTATTTATAAGTAGAAAGCAAGTACAGAGCTGCAACTCGTAAAGTCATGAATTTCTGAGTGAACCACCAGGAAACTATACTGCAGCTAAAAATCTGGCAAATACACGTGTATCCGAAATGACTTCCTAAAACCACTTGCTATTCCTTCTACATTTATATCAAGACCTGTCCATTGTGTGTCGCTGTTCTGTGCCTGTTGCGTTCTTCTGGTCTTTAAAGCTTTTGTGTGAACTTCAAGGGTCTCATACAGTCAAACTGCAAAAGACAGGAAACAGTCCTGTCCTGTCCCACAGGACGTGCATTTTGATGATATGTTTGGTCATGATCTGCTTTGTCATAAGATTAATTTTGAGGAATAGTAATCAGTTCCATGATGTTCACCATATTCTTTTCAATGTACCCCTAACGAGGCAATATGGTACCCCAGGGTGCAGCAAGAAAGTTGGCAAAGAAGTTCTAGTGCAGACATTGTGGAAAAGAGCATACTATCCTTATTTTGTACGAATAACAGAGACGTGATGGATTGGTGGAAGCTCTAATTTGTGCTCCCACTGGAATGAACGGACTCGTTACCCTGACGACATCACTCAGCTGCAACCGAGGCTGAGGTTGAGGATGGGAATAAAAAATAACAAAAGCAAGACAATAGATGGATGGAGGAAGTGGGGAAACAAAACGATAAATGAAAATGATGATTTAGGGAGCAGTCCCATTTCTGATTCAACAATTTCTTCGAAGTGTAAGTGTTTTATCTCAAGTTGTAGAAAATGAAAGACCCTTAAAATAATTCACTGATTTGTAGAAAATGAATGATCCACAAAATAATTCACACATTTGTAGTAATGAAATAAAAATCTGGAAAAATAATTTGGTTTCATTGATAACAATTTAATTTCAAACTTTTTTAGACAGTAGTAGATTTGAGCTGTGAGGACGTGAGATTCTTGTTGGAATGTCAGTGGGGGGGTTCTGTCCCTCTGTAGTGGGGGTTGACTGCATATGATCTAATAAGCAGAGTGCTTCAACAGCTGTGGATGAGTTGATGGAGCTCACCCGCTCACAGTGTCAGTGTTAACACACTGCAGTCACACACCGTGTACTGTACAGGGTGAGAACAGGTAACGGTGCTGCACAACAGGACAGTTCAACCAATTTGATCAAAGATTATCATGATCTGGATCAATGAGTAATTTCACTTCGTTTTCTGTTTTTACAGCAGGAACACATCTCCAGAGACCCCTCACACACAGCTCTCAGGTTCTTCACCAGTAATTACATTAGCAATGAACGCCTGAGTGTGTGTTTATGACTGTTAACTTGATCTTAGTGACACCGGAGGCACTGATAGCTTTTATGTTCCTGATTAGTAAATAGAAGGGTGACTGCAGCGCCTCATGAAACCCATATTATCCTGCTTTACAGCTTTTTGTTTGGCTGAGAATGACTTGTGATGTGTCCTTCAAAATGATGACAAATCATTTCAAATAAAAGATAAATCTCTGAGAAACACGTGCTGATGTTTGCACAGTGCATCTTAAAGGTCTGAGGAGGTTTCAGGGTGCTGCATCGCTACAGAGGCGTTGGATTCAGACATATTTCTTCTGGGTCGTTTTCATGAAACAGACAAAAAAATGAAAAAGAAAAAGCTGGATGTTGGTGTTGGAGCTGGTGTTCCATTATGTTTGACAGAATTGACAAATAAACACTTATTTTCCTTCCTAACGTTGTGAAGCTTTTAGATTACTCAAAATTTTAGAAACAGATTTCAAAGGAGGTAGCAGGAGACATGGAATGAACTTTAGATTCTAGTGCTGATGTGGTATGGATCCTGCTTGTTTTTATGAATTCTTGTCTGACAATGACAATAAAGAGTCTGTTAACATGAGTAATGACTGCAATCACTGAACACAATGGCACAAAGACATTTCCATGACATGTTAGATATCAGATTCTGATCTAGATCCAGACAATATTCTGGAATTGGTTATCAAGAACATTTAAATTCAAAGAGATCATGGAAAATTCACTGCTGCACGATAACAAATAATACTAATTGGATTGGTCACAACTGAAACTGTGCTGTTTAGCTGATGCTTTGTGGCGCTAAATTAATCTACTTCACACTAGCTAGCATTCACCAGAAGGTGGCAATACCCAATGAGATGTAAGGGTTCTCATGTGGCTACACATAGTTGCAAGTTCAATTCCTTTCTTTGTGGAGTGTGTATGTTCTTCTTATGTCTAAATGGATTCTCTTTGGGTTCCTCACACTTACAGAAACATGTACCTTAGGTGAACTGGTCACACCAAATCATCCTTTTGGTGTGAGTGTGTCTCTTTGTCGTTGGTGTGGCTCTGTGATAAGCTGGCGTCTTATCCGGGGTGTACCCCACATCTCTCCCATACCCTGCTGTTACCCCTGAGCTAACAACTGATATCTTGATTTGTTTTCTCAGGGGTAACAGCAGGATGACATGGGGGGGTAAAGAGTACGGTCCACAAGTACCTCATGGAAGGTGCCTTGACAGAAATCATGTAAATTGAAGTTGATTTGACCCGACTGACCTACAACTGGCCCGTTGTCACTCCTGCTGCTGTTTCATTCACAAATACTTTTTTTTTCAAAGGAAATTTAGTCTGAACAACCTAAAAAGACTGTTAGAGTTAGAGTTAGAGTTGTTTCTCTGATAAGAACCTTCTTCGGTTCTTTGATTGCGGTTGAGAGGTGCATCTTTAATGATGAGACAATCTGTAGCACGAACAAAGTTTGGCAGTTTATGAAGATGGTGAGGATAGAGGGCTGGACTCTTCAACAGATGCAGCAACAAACCTGTGGAGAAGAGTCTGGAATCTCCGTTAGCCGTGATCTCTAAAATGTTCGGGTTAGACTGTCCTGAAGGGACGAGCTAACCGTCAGCCTGAGCCTCACGTGTGTCTGACATGATCTCATATACATTATTCTAAATGCCATTCAATGCAAATGCTAAGAATATGCAGCGATAACCCTAGAGCTTTGTCATGCCTGAGAAGCTATTCCCATTCAAATGGGTTATTACAGCTATAGTAAGTCTTCC
This sequence comes from Antennarius maculatus, assembly GCA_013358685.1. NCBI lineage: Eukaryota > Metazoa > Chordata > Actinopteri > Lophiiformes > Antennariidae > Antennarius > Antennarius maculatus. The sequence continues at coordinate 2,982,777 of CM023615.1, forward strand.
TGGTGGTCCCGGTGCAGCCTTCATCAGACGACTGCACAGGAACAAAGCCTCAGAGCCTCTCAGCAGATTACAGCTCACAACTCAGGAGTCTCAGCAGTCAGGAACAAAATGTGCGAAGCCAAACAACACCTCGTTTTGCTCTCTCAGAATGATCCTAAATTATTCAATCTCTGCAAGGAAAGCGCATGACTTATGTAAATCTGTGTTACGTAACACAACTGTCATCCTCTTGCATCAAGGAACATCCCAACGCCAGCATCAGCACCGCATGACCTCATTCAGTCCATCATGGTTCTTCTCTACTGGCTCGACCCTGGAAAACGTGATGTCATTCTGTGGACCAGCGTTTAGGATACTGACAACGGGCCAGCGGGAGATGTTTGTTTTGAGAATGAATGCCAATGAATATGTAACGAACACGAGGGATCCACATCCAAACTCACAATGATATCTGGATTTGGTCCAAAAGTTATTAAAGATATGTCACCACCGCACTTCAGGTGTACACAGAAACAGGTTTATTATGTTGCCTTTATGGTTACTAAGTAATAAAACTTTAATGAAGCAAAAAACCACTCAATCGAGTTTTGGGTCAACATTTAGCTACTGGTAATGAAAGTACTGAGTGGTATTTCATGTAAGCTTTGCAATAGTCAGTACTCGACTTGGGCCATCCCAGCAGGATTAAAATACGCTGCTAGAATCATCATGGAACCCTACAGTGTACGCTTGTAACCCCAAAACTGGTCACAACCACCAAGCTAATAACCTCCACTCTCACAATGATATTTGATGCAGAGAACTGGATCCTGTTTTACATCTGTACTTTAATCCTTTAAGATCATGAGTTTATCAAAAAACTGAATGATTACTGTACCTTCACATTGTCTGGATGTAGACCCCCGGGGTGTTTGTCCATGTACTGACACAGGTCTGTGTGCTGCAAATTAAAGCAAGAGACGGGTATGAGCAACATGAGAGGGTCTTAAACTTCAGACAGTTTATAGCACCTGAGACTCAATAAAAAGGATATTTGTGTCTACAGTAATACCTCGAGATAAGAAATGTCACTCTGTCCATATTTTTGTTTGACATGTAAGCAAATATCCGAGATACGAGTTGTAATTCGGGACACCACCACTAGGTGGTGGATGGATACAACATCAGTGAGACCGGATCTCGTTCTTTACCACGTGTTGGCGGATGGATACAACATCAGTGAGACCGGATCTTGTTCTCGTTGGTGGATTAAAGTCGTAGCTTGTGTGTTCTGACTTTTGCGTTTCTTTTCTTACTTTATCGGCTCAGTCCAATCAGTCCTGGTCTGGGGACTGGACGGTGGCTGGTTCAGGTCGGCCAAGAATTTCAGAGTTTGAACTGACAGTGGAGAGGTGCCAGTGCACCTCTTGAGCACTGCCGAAGTGCCCTTGAGCAAGGCACCATGAAAGAGCTGCCCGCCGCTCTACCTCGTCTTACCTGCTTACAGGCCCCCTATACTATGAATGTGATTATCAACCTATATACTAACACTAGAGTGGACAAATAATTTCACTTCAGGGATTAATAACGATAATTTAATCTTTAATATTTTATCTTGTTTTTGTAATTTTTATATATACTATACATAGGTAAAATCTGCATGTCTATTGGTTGATAATTTTTTTTTTTTTTTCATAATTAGGGGGTTTTGGGCTTTTTTACAGGGCTGGAACAGATTAAAAGTATGTTAGGTATGGAAATGGGGAAGTATTGTTTGATTTACTAGCTCAGCTATGGAACAAATTAAAATCATATCCCAAGATTCTACTGTACACACATTTTCTACATAAATGTTCTCCCTAGATATCATGATGTGATTTGTTTGCCAGCTGGGCTGATGCTCTCCATCAGAACCAATACCTACTGCCCCGTCTCATGCCCCGGTGCCCTGGCCTGCCGTTCACCTCTGGGATGTGTGAACGGATGGAGGCAGTGGTGTCTCTGAGATCACACTGATCAACCGTTTCCAATCGTCAGCCGACCCCAGCAGCGTCTCGTTTGCAGAGTCATTCAGACTGATGCTCGCACACGGACACGGGTGTCCAGCTCACTTTCTCCTCAGCCTATCCGTGACATATTTGTTGTTTTGTGCCCCCTCTTCCTGTCAGTCATCGTTAGGACTGGAGAGGAGAGAAATTAACTGGTGGAAAAGCTCTCTGTATGTAAAACAGTCTGATTACAGCTGAGAACACGAGCAACCAGACGGACAGGAAATCAACCTGAGACGGGTCAGAATTGAACACTTTAGTTAAAGTGAATTAATCTAGAGTCATGAACTCCACCACACTTATACTCATTTAAAAATCCATCTGAATAATGAGGGAGGATTTTTATGTGACCTCTATTTAAAATCCAGCGTCAAACTGATCTCTGCTTTCATTCTTTCTCAAGTACAGCCTGCTGAGCTCCACTCGCTTCTCATCACATCTTCAAACACTGAAGCTCTGACCAGAGTTAGCAACAGGGGGCACTGTGCTGCTTGCACGCTCATTAGTGCTTTAGCGATGAATGAGCCTGTTCTGGTTGAGGGATTTGGCCTCGCTCTGCATTTTAAGGTGGAACACTGACGTGAATCCCAATGAGATCATCACAACTGCCCTGTTTCAGCTCTTTCTGTCAGAAAGATGGCTGAACTTTTCTCCATTAAATTAACATTTGAGGCTCCACAGTTTCAAAAAGCAGAAATGACATGGTTTATCAGTTCTGGAAAAATAATTCAACATCAGTTTTCTGAAACTGGTCAAGAAAAACCACCACACCTCCTGGAATCTGTGGATTGGAGGTAAAATGCTGGCTGAGGGAGACGACTGAAGGTGTCATCATCGTTTATGTGGCTGGTTTATATATATATATATGTACACATTTAAATTTTAGCATTTTATTAAATAGAATTGATGGATAAAATTTATCAGTTTGGTGAATTAAATTAATCTAAGGACTGTAATCAAATTCCATTAGTATCTAACTGGATTCACTTCTGGGTACAGAAGTAGGATTTTAACAGCACGGCTTGTTACTCCTGCCAAAATGTCATGTTTTCCTCATGTCAGTTTGTTTGCTTGGTTTAACGCTCAGGAGGATTTCCCAAAAACAGCAGATAGAATTTCATGGCAGTCGTAGGGGGACGTGGTGCAGGAGGGAAAGACCACATTCCACTTCCATGCAGATGTGGATAAAAGGACGGATCAAGGAATATTTGTTTTATCGCTTTCCTGACTTAACCTAATCTAAAGGCCAGTGGACAGACAACCTGACCTGAATGAAGTGTGGTCTAAAAGCCTTTATGATGAACAACATGTGTACAGTTAAAAAAAAAAAACATTATGGAAAAAATGAGTATGTTATGTGACAGTGGATATTTACACCGGACTTAATGGACCCAAGCAGTGATTGGCTCTGTTGAGTTACTGACCTCTCAGGGCAGCTCGGGCAGCTCTAACCTCATATTTTAGAGACCATGTGTGAAGTCATTTTCCTGTAGGGGATTTTTCCTTCTGGTCATTAATGCATCAACGTGTCCAGAGCTGCTGGTTGGACAGTCATGAAAACACACTAAAACACTGACCTTCAATAAAGTGGCTGCCTGGCTTCCTGTTCTGGGACTGGATAGACGAGCCTCTGGTGCTTCAAGCTGCCGTCCTGACACCGAACAGCAAGCCCAGAAAACCCCGGTTGCTTTAACAGCCTTCCCCAGTGAATAGGCCAATGCTAATCAAAATATCTACAGCTTGTGTTTCTCTGGCAGAGTTATAAAAACAGAACCTCAGCCAGCTAACAGGCACTGAGGTCAAACCAATCAAACTGAAGAGCTGACCTCTGAAACCCTTAAAACTCTTTTTCAGTGAACACTAAAAACAGACTGAGAATCTTAAATGCAGGCTCACCACATATTCAAAGACCAGAGTCAGGGTTTCCTTGGTGTGGATGATGTCATGGAGGAGCACGATGTTGGCGTGTTTCAGGCCTTTCAGAAGAGACGCTGCAGAGAGAGAAGACAGTTAATAGTGAGATACCACAGGAATCACTAGGATCTGTGCCTTCATTAGCTTCATCATTGGAAGGTAAACACACTCCGGTTCAGACTCACTACATCCATACTGGGGATTAGAACAGATTAAGCCGGACCAACAAAATACAGGATGGATTTAATGTTGTAGATTCTCACGTGTTTCTGTCAACACTATTTTAATGTAAGAGACTGTGTTGGTAAGTAAAGCAATGAGGTCATGTGGGAGATCAAATATCTCATTACAGTCTTACTGAGCAGCTTTGGTGAGATCAGAACATCCTGAAATATATGAAATTAACTTTACTTATTAATCCTCCATAGGGGAAATTATCTAGGACGCATTTAAGACTCCATTCACTGCGATAACAAACCACGAGGATTGTGTAGCTCATAGCAGAGATGAAGTTTCAGGAAAGGCCTGAAGTATCTGCAATTGTCAGTTCTGCTCGTGAAAATTTCCGTCATCCCTCAAAAGCCTCGTGCACATGACTGATTTGAGACTTAAGCCTGAGGTAGACATCGGTAGACACCTGGAGGACTTTATTAACAAGACTGTTCATTGAACTACAAACAGGAGGAGATCCATTTACTCATCTCAGTGCTCCTGGCAGCATGAGTCTCAAAACCTAAATGTTTAGTCTAAATTAAAGTCTAGGTGTTCTTTCTGTATGTTATGATGCAAGTGTCCTGAATAAGAGGCAGCAAATGCAACTAATCCAAAGATCCCCTGAGGAACACTGGTTAGTTTAATGGTCAGACATTAGACCCGTCTTTTACTTCATTCAAACACATGACGCTCTCTGACACACATGATCTAACAATCATGGAGCTACTTCTAGTAAAACCCGTCAGATATCATCCCAGCCGATGGATGACAGTGGAGACAAACGTGTTGGTCCTAGTTTGGTTTGAAATGGTGTTTGCATCAGTGACAGCCATCAGCAGCTCCTGTCAGCATCAAGCGACTGTGTGTCAGTCTACAACACACCCAGCAGAACGATCTGATTAAACATGGTAAACACAAACAGTCACTGATGAATACCGAACACTACCTTCTGCTTTAGCTGAAATGTTATCTCCTACAGTGAATAACTGTCAAACTGCAGGATGCTCAACGCTGTCAGCACACCACAGATTTGATGATACTTCACACAAAGCTGGAAAATTACAACAGTGTTGTTTCTACAACTGATCAACAAGAAAAGTCCATCTGTGTCTTCAGCCTGCTGAACTAAAACTGCATGGATAAATCTTAGAAAATATAGATAAGATGCAGAAAACAACCTCAATATACAGGCATGTTTTTTTATTTCACCATTATAAGATTTCTGTTAATTGAAGTGCAAAAAAGGCTTAAAATAACACCCACAAACTAAAAGTTTGAATAGCTTGCTAACCAACGACTACATCCATGAAAGACATTTTCCTAAAGAAAGACTTAATAAAGAGTAGAGAGTGGAGTAGAACTTTATTGATCCCTTAAAGAGGTTCCGTCACGGAAATTAACTTCTCCATCGCACTACACACAGAACAGTGAGTACACAAAAACACAAAAAGCACACAGAAAGCACCAGCACATAGAAAGTAGTACAACACCAAATAGAAAGATTAAATAAACCATCAAGAATATAAAAATAGAAAGACATAAAATGGCATAGAAATAAATAAAAAAATAAACAGGCCTAGTTAGGCATGGGTAGAGTGAAATGTCTATAGTGTGTGTATTGTTTTTGCTGTATTATGTGTGTCATCCCTCAGCTCTCGTGTGGACTCTCTTGTTCGTCTCCCCCAGAGAGGAGTAAAGGCTTTAAGTATAATCGTGTCTTTGCAGGTAAAGGACAGTAAAGGTCTATGTGACTGAAATGTGAGGAGAACAGCGTCATGTGTGGAGGATTACATCTCACCACTAAAATTATTGTCTCAATGTGGTACGGCATTCAGGCATAATGTCCAATGGTGACATGTTCAGTCTGGTGCTAGGATCCGGCTAACATTTCAGCTAAAGCTTTTTGTTGCTCAGATATCTGTCTAAATGTTTGAAATGCATTTACAGTATTTTCCATACTAGAAGGCGCGCTGGACTATAAGGCCCATTTTAAAACTTTTTTCATATATAAGGTGCACTGGATTATAAAGCGCATTGTCCATTTTTAAGAAAATTAAAGGCTTTTAGGTGCACCTTATAGTGCGGAAAATACTGTAACTGAAAGCTATTCTAGGTGTCCATGTTTTCTGAATGGATGTGAGATTGTGAAGCCATGTGAGAAGAGCAGTTGTTGATGTCTGCAGAGGTGATGAGGCTAATCATTAGCATCAATATTTACTGGTTATTCAAACACTTTCTGCAAGAAAATGAATTAACAGAATTCTGAATGCACTACACTTGAAGTATGCAGATAAAAAAATATCCAACCACCACAAATGTGTGTTACTGAAACTCAATAGACCTCAGTCATTGTGGAAGAAGTTTCTCAAGCATCATCAGCTCAGGTTTATAGGAAGACTTTTAAAATAGTTGCTGATGCGACTCATTTAGCAAAAACAAAGTTCTTATTCTATGGGCGCCAGGGAACTTTGAAGGACAGATCTTCAGAGAGCCAGCGGTGACGGAGCTTCATGAATGCATTCATACTGGATGAGAACCTGAAGGTGTTCAGAATCAGAGGCTCTGCTCAGTAAGCAGGAGGTCATCGGCATTCAAAGATCCCCCCACCGTTTGAAGATCCACACCCCCACACACACACACACCAACCACAACCTCATCTCTAGTAATGAACACAGGTTTAACAAGCATGAAGACACACACACACACACGCACGCACACATTCATCTCCCCTCTCCTCTAGATGTGCTGCATTATTCTGTGATGCTGATCACATATCAGCGCTGGAGCTTCCTGCTCAGTAATTGCTGAATTAGTTCAATTTCAAAGTGCCTTTCTATTTCACTCACAAGTTGTGTGTGTGTGTGTGTGTGTGTGTGTGTGTGTGTGTGTGTGTGTGTGTGTGTGTGTGTGTGTGTGTGTGTGTGTGTGTGTGTGTGTGTGTGTGTGTGTGTGTGGAGGTGAAGAGTGTTCAGAGCTTTGCAATCTGAGCAGACAAACCAAGCATCATACAGCATACTGCTAATTCAGACGAAAAGGTTAAAACAACAAATGCTTTGTCTAACTGGGACATCATCTCATCATCTAGAAGCACAAGACACAAAAGGATCGTATTAACTGTCTTAATAATTTACGGTGTGTTTTAGATGAAACATTACGTAAAGTAATCAGAGCCTCTTCTTCGCTGTAATCCCTGGTGCTTGCACCACTTTTAATCTGGTGGTTCTTGACGGCTACTTTACCAGCTCCACCAGCAGGACACGTGGATAAGTGGATGCTTATCTTCCAGTCTTTGTCCTCTGCCTTGACTGCTGGCATAAATTAGACCAGAGGACGAGGTCTGGTTGCAGGGTGGTTGTTCGATCTCTGATCTAGGTCAACTCGCGTCTGTCAGTCCCCATTTGCATTCAAGACAAGTGAGTATGTCCACTGTCTGTGCCATTTATGCACTGAAGTTGTTTTTTTTTTTTTGTTAACCGTCTCTGGTTTTCTGCACATCCAGGATTGATGTTACCTGCTCTGTCAAATGAACTTAAAGGACGGCACACATTTGGTTTCAAACAGACACAATTCAGTTGTGCTTCATATAAAACATTTTGTATTAAAGTTTTTAGTAATTCAGCCATGGTTTGTATCTTTAGCATCTTATTTCAGTTTTAACACATTAAAACTGAATGATTTTCAACCCATTCCCAACATGTTTTTTAAGAGTAGCTCATATCTCAGCCATCATCTGTCTTAGAAGACACTTACTTGTAAACAAAAACAGTTATAATGTGTACTATCACATAAGAGGGATGGCACTGGCAGAACTTATTTTACAATTTTACATTTTATAAAAGGCTTAAAGGGCTTTTTGTTTTGGATATTCATTGTTTTTTCCGAACACTTTATGCATTTAGCATGAGCTATACAAGCGCATTGCTGCTATGAATTCTGGAAAGTCTTACTTACAGCCCAGAATAAGATTGGTTTATTATACACATTGATACAAGTTAACATTAAGACATATTGGGTATTTTGTTGGACATCAATGTGAAGCTGACACTGGGACATTGTGTGAGCTGCAGCCAATGAAACTTCACAAGAACACAGATGATGGGCCGTCTGGATGAGTCCAGTGTGGAAACAGAATGTTACACGAGTTTAAATCACGCTGTCCAAGAACAAAGCCTGCATTAGCATCACATTAACACATTAACACTTAACAGTTTGATGGGTGAACACATTTGACTCTGCACATTCGTTAACTTTTATTAAATCACGGTTTAATAATGTGTCAAAGCAGTGTTCAAGGTCTTTTTAAGTTAAGATATAAATACATTTTTTGGATTTGTGGAAAAAATTACATCTTGTTTTAAAATGCTTGGACATGTCGACACAAACAAGACCAATACTTTTCACCAAAAGTTAAAACTGAAACCGCTTCAGATGTTCACCAGCTTGTTGAATGAGACCAAATAGTCCACAGGGATCCCCGTTAGGTGAAAGATGGGGTGTCACATTTGAACCTCAGGCCACCTCTGGACCTCTTACCTTCTCTTATCGCAGTGAAGGGCGTCCCTTCCTCCTCCTGTAGACGGATCACCTTCAGAGCCACCAGTTTTCCATTCACCCTGGCAAAAACATACAGGACAAAGTACGGTTATTCTAATGGAAAAAAAAATCTATTAAAATCAGTGAAGCAGGAGAACATCAAGGAGAGTTAGTGAACGATGTGTAATTTAGCAGCAGTGAACACAGACCACCGGATTACAGCTGAATGAGGACCACCAATCAGAGCTGGGGTCGTGCCCAGTGAAGCACACCAGCAGCATTTTTAAGAACATTAGATCATCCCCATACATTTATAAGTGTGAGCTGTTCCTGTTCTTTAATTAGAAAAGCCAAGATGGAAACCAAACACCACAAAAATGGATCATAACTATCGAATCAACGAATAAACGCATCCATCCTGCAGTCACACGGGTGACCGCAGCTGAAGAATGAGTGAAAATAGTGTTTATTACTCAGGTGGTAATTTCAAAATATAGTAATGCATCTAATTTGTGCTGGAGGGGATGTGGAAAGGTGGGAGACCACACACATATATTTTGGGACTGTCCCAAACTTTCAACATTCTGGAATGATATTCAGGAGGAAATTAAACGTATTTTGGGCATAACTATTATTTTAAATCCAGCATTGGTCATTTTGGGGATACCCTCCACTAATATGATAGATAAAGATTCGATTTAGAGAATGGGCACCAGTTATGAAGGCTATACAACTCTATGTATGAATGTACATGAATATACTGTATATGAGGGCTGTCAGTTTAACGCGTTAATTAGATTAATTAATTACACTGCAAATTAACGAGCCATAAAAATTAACGCAATTATTTGTGAGTGGCAAGTCATTGAGCAAGCATTTTAAATTTGGCCTGTAAGCTGCAGTTACATCACTTTGTACCTGCGCCACCAGTCAAAAGCAGGGTGACTGACAACAGAGATGGACACAACACAGGAGAGCGAGGCAAGCCCACTCGGGTGTTTTTGCCAAACATACACAAATCACTGTGTACGTTTGACACGTCGTGTCAATTGGTGATGACACGCCCCCCTTAGCCATCACTGGCTGCAGGTGATCACCCTACATCGAATAGCCTACCTGTGCTACATGGGATTTTGCGCACTCAGCAGTCGATTTATGCCTGTCATGACGTCATCTGATTGCTTTCTTAATATTTTAATTCATAGTAACTATGTTGAGCAAACAAAGAAAGTGGTCGGACGAATATGTGCAACATGAATTCACATGTACTGTATAACGGAACGTGATGGGAGTCAGCGTTCTGCATGATTTGCAGTATCAAGTTGAGCAACTCTAGTCTCGCACTGGCAAAAATAAAGGAACACTTCCTTAAGCTGCATGGAAAACAACAGAAACAGACTTTGCTGTGAACATGACATAAGAGTAGCACTTGCCAAGGTGAAGCCACACATATCTGAACTGGTCTCTCAATAACAACAGCAGAAGTCACACTGATTTGCAGGCAGGTCATTTCATGTGAGTTCATGTACTGTCTTGGATTTGTTCTTTGAAAAAGGTGACATTAGTGCACAATTCATTAATACACCAGTAAAACATATACTTCTTCTTCTTCTTTTCCTTTCAGATTTTCCCTTCAGGGGTCGCCACAGCGAATCAATTGCCTCCATCTAGCCCTGTCCTTTGCATCCTCTTCTCTCACACCAACTACCTTCATGTCCTCTTTCACTACATCCATAAACCTCCTCTTTGGTCGTCCTCTAGGCCTCCTGCCTGGCAGTTGAAAACTCAGCATCCTTCTGCCAATATATTCACTATCTCTCCTCTGGACATGTCAAAACCATCTCAGTCTGGCCTCTCTGAATTTATCTCCCAAACCTCTAACATGTGCTGTCCCTCTGATGTACTCATTCCTGATCCTATCCTTCCTGGTCACTCCCAAAGAGAACCTCAGCATCTTCGTCTCTGCTACCTCCAGCTCTGCCTCCTGTCTTTTCCTCAGTGACACTGTCTCTAGACCAAACAACATCGCTGGTCTCACCACAGTTTTTTACACCGTTCCTTTCATTTTAGCTGAAACTCTTCTATCACACATCACACCTGACACTTTTCTCCACCCGTTCCATCCTGCCTGTACACGCTTCTTCACCTCTTTTCCACACTCTCCATTGCTCTGGACTGTTGACCCTCAGTATTTCAAATCCTCCACCTTCTTGATCTCTTCTCCCTGTAACCTCACTCTTCCGCTTGGGTCCCTCTCATTCACACACATGTACTCTGTCTTACTGCGGCTAACCTTCATACCTCTCCTTTCCAGGACAAACCTCCACCTCTCTAGCTTCTCCTCCACCTCTTCCCTACTCTCAATGCAGATCACAATGTCATCTGCAAACATCATAGTCCATGGAGATTCCTGTCTAACCTCTTCTGTCAGCCTGTCCATCACCATAGCGAACAAGAAGGGACTCAGAGCTGATCCCTGATGCAGTCCCACCTCCACCTTGAACTCCTCTGTCACACCTACAGCACACCTCACCACTGTCTTACAGTCCTCATACATGTCCTGCACCACTCTAACATACTTCTCTGCCACTCCAGACTTCCTCATACAATACCACAATTCCTCTCTGGGCACCCTGTCATAAGCTTTCTCCAGATCTACAAAAACACAATGCAGCTCCGTCTGGCCTTCTCTGTACTTCTCTATCAACATCCTCAAAGCAAATACTGCATCTGTAGTACTCTTTTTTGGCATGAAACCATACTGCTGCTCACAAATGTTCACTTCTGCCCTCAGTCTAGCTTCCACTACTCTTTCCCATAACTTCATTGTATGGCTCATCAGCTTTATTCCTCTGTAGTTGCCACAACTCTGCACATCTCCCTTGTTCTTAAAAATGGGCACCAGCACACTTCTCCTCCACTCCTCAGGCATCTTCTCACTATCTAAGATCCTGTTGAACAACCCAGTCAGAAACTCTACTGCCACCTCTCCTAGACACTTCCAAACCTCTACAGGTATATCATCAGGACCGACTGCCTTTCCACTCTTCATCCTCTTCAGTGCTCTCCTCACTTCATCCTGACTAATCTTTGTTACATCCTGGTCCACAACAGTCACCTCTTCTAGTCTTTGTTCTCTCTCATTTTCCACGTTCTTCAACTCTTCAAAGTACTCTTTCCATCTTCCCATCACACTGCTGGCACCTGTCAATAGACTTCCATCCCTATCCTTAATCACCCTAACCTGCTGCACGTCCTTCCCATCTCTATCTCTCTGTCTTGCCAGCCTGTATAGATCAGTCTCTCCCTCCTTACTGTCCAACCTAGCATAGAAGTCATCATAAGCTTCTTGTTTGGCCTTTGCTACCTCTACCTTCACCTTACGCTGCATCTCCCTGTACTCCTGTCTACTCTCTTCAGTCCTCTCAGTGTCCCACTTCTTCTTAGCTAACCTTTTCTTTGTATACACTCCTGTACCTCCTCATTCCACCACCAAGTCTCCTTATCTACTTTCCTTCCAGATGACACACCAAATACTCTCCTACCTGTCTCCCTGATCACATTAGCTGTAGTTGTCCAGTCATCTGGAAGCACCTCCCGACCACCCAGAGCCTGTCTTAACACCGTCCTAAAAGTCATGCAACACTCTTCCTTTTTTAGCTTCCACCATTTCGTTTTCTACTCTGTCTTTGCCCTCTTCATCTTCCTCACCACCAGAGTCATCCTACACACCACCATCCTATGCTGTTTGGCTACACTCTCGCCTACTACTACTTTGCAGTCACTGATCTCCGTCAGGTTACACCGTGTGCTCCTACCACCACTCTTATAGGTCACCCTATGTTCCTGCCTCTTCTGGAAGAAAGTATTCACTACAGCCATTTCCATCCTTTTTGCAAAGTCAACTACCATCTGTCCTTTTGCGTTCCTCTCCTGGATACCAAACCTGCCCATCACTTCCTCATCACCTCTGTTACCTGTACCAACATGTCCATTGAAGTCTGCACCAATGACAACTCTCTCACTTCTAGGCATGCTCTGCATCACTAAATCAAAGTCCAACCAGAATTTCTCCTTCTCCTCCAGTTCACATCATACCTGTGGGGCATACCCACTAACAACATTGACAATCACACCTTCTATTTCTAGCTTCAGACTCATCACTCTATCTGACACTCTTTTTACCTCCAGGACATTCCTAACAAACTCCTCCTTCAAGATAACTCCTACTCCATTTTTCTTCCCATCTACACCATGATAGAACAACTTGAACCTTGCTCCTAAACTTCTAGCCTTGCTACCTTTCCACCTGGTCTCCTGGACACACAGTATGTCTACCTTCCTCCTCTGCATCATGTCAACCAACTCTCTACCTTTTCCTGTCATAGTTCCAACATTCAACATCCCTACTCTCAGTCCTATACTTTTGGCCCTCCTCTTCTCTTTCTTCCTGTGAACGCACTTTCCTCCTCTCCTTCTTCGACCAACAGTAGTCCAATTTCCACCGGCGCCCTGTAGGTCAACAGCGCCGATGGCAGTCGTTGTTAACCCGGGCCTCGACCGAACCGGTATGGAAGTCATAGGTTTGATTCGCATCTTTGATTTGGCAAAAGTTTTTCGCCGGATGCCCTTCCTGACGCAACCCTCTGTATTTTTCCGGGCTTGGGACCGGCACAATAAGACACTGGCTTGTGCCCTCTTGCGGCTACATTAAAAACATAAACTTATGTCTTTAACTTGAAAAAAAAAAATATTTTTTTTTACTAAAAAAGGGTTCAGTGAGTGAGCAAATGAAACTGGCAGGGTTCGGCACCTCCAACAAGGTTAAGAACCACTGGCCTGTTGGCATCTTGCTATTGATGTTGCCTTATTTAGAGGCATGTTATACTATTCATTTTGAATTGCTGCATTGAGTCAGCTTTAGTATTCATTTTGATTCAGAGTCTGCTTATGTGCCTATTTGAGACTCAGCTTTATTTTATTTCTGACTTTTATTTATTTTATTTAACTGTATTTGTATTTCATTTTTGAGAAATGCACCTGGCTTAATTGGTTTGCTGATGTGCTTGGCCTTTTGTCTTTTGAATTTCATTTATAAAGCACACTTAACCAATAAAAATGTGGATTTCAAATCTTCTTTTCTTGGTGTATTCTATTGATTAGTCATGACTACAATTTTGTTATGTCCTGGAATTCAAATTCTTTATTTGGGGACCTTTAGCAGGTATGAGATTAAAATGTGATTAATTAGATTAATTAATTACAAATCCTGTAATTAATAAGATTATTTTTTTAATCGCCTGACAGCACTAATATATATAACTATATACGTACATAAGAAGGATATGAAGGTATATGTACGATAGGATATGAAGGATATGAAGGTATATGTATGACAGGAAAAGGTAGAGAGTTGGTCGACATGATGCAGAGGAGGAAGGTAGACATACTGTGTGTCCAGGAGACCAGGTGGAAAGGTAGCAAGGCTAGAAGTTTAGCAGCAGGGTTCAAGTTGTTCTATCATGGTGTAGATGGGAAGAGAAATGGAGTAGGAGTTATCTTGAAGGAGGAGTTTGTTAGGAATGTCCTGGAGGTAAAAAGAGTGTCAGATAGAGTGATGAGTCTGAAGCTAGAAATAGAAGGTGTGATGTTCAATGTTGTTAGTGGGTATGCCCCACAGGTAGGATGTGAACTGGAGGAGAAGGAGAAATTCTGGTTGGACTTTGATGAAGTGATGCAGAGCATACCTAGAAGTGAGAGAGTTGTCATTGGTGCAGACTTCAATGGACATGTTGGTACAGGTAACAGAGGTGATGAGGAAGTGATGGGCAGGTTTGGTATCCAGGAGAGGAACGCAGAAGGACAGATGGTAGTTGACTTTGCAAAAAGGATGGAAATGGCTGTAGTGAATACTTTCTTCCAGAAGAGGCAGGAACATAGGGTGACCTATAAGAGTGGTGGTAGGAGCACACGGTGTAACCTGACGGAGATCAGTGACTGCAAGGTAGTAGTAGGCGAGAGTGTAGCCAAACAGCATAGGATGGTGGTGTGTAGGATGACTCTGGTGGTGAGGAAGATGAAGAGGGCAAAGACAGAGTAGAAAACGAAATGGTGGAAGCTAAAAAAGGAAGAGTGTTGCATGACTTTTAGGACGGTGTTAAGACAGGCTCTGGGTGGTCGGGAGGTGCTTCCAGATGACTGGACAACTACAGCTAATGTGATCAGGGAGACAGGTAGGAGAGTATTTGGTGTGTCATCTGGAAGGAAAGTAGATAAGGAGACTTGGTGGTGGAATGAGGAGGTACAGGAGTGTATACAAAGAAAAGGTTAGCTAAGAAGAAGTGGGACACTGAGAGGACTGAAGAGAGTAGACAGGAGTACAGGGAGATGCAGCGTAAGGTGAAGGTAGAGGTAGCAAAGGCCAAACAAGAAGCTTATGATGACTTCTATGCTAGGTTGGACAGTAAGGAGGGAGAGACTGATCTATACAGGCTGGCAAGACAGAGAGATAGAGATGGGAAGGACGTGCAGCAGGTTAGGGTGATTAAGGATAGGGATGGAAGTCTATTGACAGGTGCCAGCAGTGTGATGGGAAGATGGAAAGAGTACTTTGAAGAGTTGAAGAACGTGGAAAATGAGAGAGAACAAAGACTAGAAGAGGTGACTGTTGTGGACCAGGATGTAACAAAGATTAGTCAGGATGAAGTGAGGAGAGCACTGAAGAGGATGAAGAGTGGAAAGGCAGTCGGTCCTGATGATATACCTGTAGAGGTTTGGAAGTGTCTAGGAGAGGTGGCAGTAGAGTTTCTGACTGGGTTGTTCAACAGGATCTTAGATAGTGAGAAGATGCCTGAGGAGTGGAGGAGAAGTGTGCTGGTGCCCATTTTTAAGAACAAGGGAGATGTGCAGAGTTGTGGCAACTACAGAGGAATAAAGCTGATGAGCCATACAATGAAGTTATGGGAAAGAGTAGTGGAAGCTAGACTGAGGGCAGAAGTGAACATTTGTGAGCAGCAGTATGGTTTCATGCCAAAAAAGAGTACTACAGATGCAGTATTTGCTTTGAGGATGTTGATAGAGAAGTACAGAGAAGGCCAGACGGAGCTGCATTGTGTTTTTGTAGATCTGGAGAAAGCTTATGACAGGGTGCCCAGAGAGGAACTGTGGTATTGTATGAGGAAGTCTGGAGTGGCAGAGAAGTATGTTAGAGCGGTGCAGGACATGTATGAGGACTGTAAGACAGTGGTGAGGTGTGCTGTAGGTGTGACAGAGGAGTTCAAGGTGGAGGTGGGACTGCATCAGGGATCAGCTCTGAGCCCCTTCTTGTTCGCTATGGTGATGGACAGGCTGACAGACGAGGTTAGACAGGAATCTCCATGGACTATGATGTTTGCAGATGACATTGTGATCTGCAGTGAGAGTAGGGAAGAGGTGGAGGAGAAGCTAGAGAGGTGGAGGTTTGTCCTGGAAAGGAGAGGGATGAAGGTTAGCCGCAGTAAGACAGAGTACATGTGTGTGAATGAGAGGGACCAAAGTGGAAGAGTGAGGTTACAGGGAGAAGAGATCAAGAAGGTGGAGGATTTTAAGTACTTAGGGTCAACAGTCCAGAGCAATGGAGAGTGGGGAAAAGAGGTGAAGAAACGTGTACAGACAGGATGGAATGGGTGGAGAAAAGTGTCAGGTGTGATGTGTGATAGAAGAGTTTCAGCTAAAATGAAAGGAAAGGTGTACAAAACTGTGGTGAGACCAGCGATGTTGTTTGGTCTAGAGACAGTGTCACTGAGGAAAAGACAGGAGGCAGAGCTGGAGGTAGCAGAGATGAAGATGCTGAGGTTCTCTTTGGGAGTGACCAGGAAGGATAGGATCAGGAATGAGTACATCAGAGGGACAGCACATGTTAGAGGTTTTGGAGATAAAGTCAGAGAGGCCAGACAGATGGTTTGGACATGTCCAGAGGAGAGATAGTGAATATATTGGTAGAAGGATGCTGAGTTTTGCACTGCCAGGCAGGAGGCCTAGAGGAAGACCAAAGAGGAGGTTTATGGATGTAGTGAAAGAGGACATGAAGGTAGTTGGTGTGAGAGAAGAGGATGCAAAGGACAGGGTTAGATGGAGGCAATTGATTCGCTGTGGCGACCCCTGAAGGGAAAAGCCGAAAGGAAAAGAAGAAGAAGATGAAGGTATATGTACAGTGGTACCTCTACTTACAAATATCTCTACATACGAAATTTTCTACTTACGAAACACCTCAACACTCCTCCTTGAGTCGTCACCTTATCGTGGTGGAGGGGTTTGTGTGTCCCAATGATCCTAGGAGCTAAGTTGTCTGGGGCTTTGTGCCCCTGGCAGGGTCACCCATGACAAACAGGTCCTAGGTGAGGGACCAGACAAAGGACGGCTCACAGACCCATAATGATGAATCAAAACAGTGGAGCACGTTTTCCCTTGCCCGGACGCGGGCCACCGGGGCCCCCCTCTGGAGCCAGGCCTGGAGGTTGGGCTCGAAGGCGAGCGCCTGGTGGCTGGGCCTGCACCCATGGGGCCCGGTCGGGCGCAGCCCGAAAGGACAACGTGGGTCCCCCTTCCCATGGGCTCACCACCTGTGAGAGGGGCCATAGGGGTCGGGTGCACTGGAGCTGGGCGGTGGTCGAAGGCGGGGACCTTGGCGATCCAATCCCCGGCTACAGAAGCTGGCTCTTGGGACGTGGAATGTCACCTCTCTGGCAGGGAAGGAGCCCGAGCTGGTGTGTGAGGTCGAGAAGTTCCGACTAGATATAGTCGGGCTCACCTCCACACACAGCTTGGGCTCTGGTACCAGTCCTCTCGAGAGGGGTTGGACTCTCTTCCACTCTGGAGTTGCTCATGGTGAGAGATGCCGAGCAGGTGTGGGTATACTTATAGCCCCCCGGCTTGGCGCCTGTACATTGGGGTTCACCCCGGTGGACGAGAGGGTAGCCTCCCTCCGCCTTCGGGTGGGGGGACGGGTCCTGACTGTTGTTTGTGCTTATGCACCAAACAGCATTTCTGAGTACCCACCCTTTTTGGAGTCCTTGGAGGGGGTGCTGGAGAGCGCTCCAACTGGGGACTCCATCGTTCTGCTGGGGGACTTCAATGCTCATGTGGGCAATGACAGTGAGACCTGGAAGGGCGTGATTGGGAAGAACGCCCCCCCCCGATCAGAACCCGAATGATGTTCAGTTATTGGACTTCTGTGCTCGTCACGGACTGTCCATAATGAACACCATGTTCAGACATAAGGGTGTCCATATGTGCACTTGGCACCAGGACACCCTAGGCCGCAGTTCGATGATCGACTTTGTGGTCGTGTCATCGGACTTGCGGCCGCATGTCTTGGACACTCGGGCGAAGAGAGGGGCGGAGCTGTCAACCGATCACCACCTGGTGGTGTGTTGGCTCCGATGGTGGGGGAAGATGCCGGTCCGACCTGGCAGACCCAAACGTATTGTGAGGGTCTGCTGGGAACGCCTGGCGGAATCCCCTGTCAGAAGGAGTTTCAACTCCCACCTCCGGCAGTACTTCACCCACGTTCCGGGGGAGGCGGGGGACATTGAGTCTGAGTGGACCATGTTCCGCGCCTCCATTGTCGAAGCGGCCGATCGCAGCTGTGGCCGTAAAGTGGTCGGTGCCTGTCGTGGCGGCAACCCCAGAACCCGCTGGTGGACATCGGCGGTAAGGGATGCCGTCAAGCTGAAGAAGGAGTCCTATCGGGCCTTTTTGGCCTGTGGAACTCCTGAGGCAGCTGACAGGTACCGGCTGGCCAAGCGGAATGCAGCTTTGGTGGTTACTGAGGCAAAAACTCGGGCGTGGGAGGAGTTCGGTGAGGCCTTGGAGGACGACTTCCAAATGGCTTCGAGGAGATTCTGGTCCACCATCAGACGTCTCAGGAGGGGGAAGCAGTGCAGCATCAACACTGTGTATAGTGGGGATGGGGCGCTGCTGACCTCAACTCGGGACGTTGTGACTCGGTGGGGAGAATACTTCGAAGACCTCCTCAATTCCGGCGACACGCCTTCCCATGAGGAAGCAGAGTCTGGGTTCTCTGAGGCGTGCTCTCCTATCTCTGGGGTTGAGGTCACCGAGGTAGTTAAAAAGCTCCTCGGTGGCAGGGCCCCAGGGGTGGATGAGATCCGCCCGGAGTTCCTAAAGGCTCTGGATGTTGTGGGGCTGTCCTGGTTGACACGCCTCTGCAACATCGCGTGGACGTCGGGGACAGTGCCTCTGGATTGGCAGACTGGGGTGGTGGTCCCCCTTTTTAAGAAGGGGGACCGGAGGGTGTGTTCCAACGACAGGGGGATCACACTCCTCAGCCTCCCTGGTAAGGTCTATTCAGGGGTTCTGGAGAGGAGGGTCCGTCGGGAAGTCGAATCTCGGATTCAGGAGGAGCAATGTGGTTTTCGTCCTGGCCGTGGAACAGTGGACCAGCTCTACACCCTCCGCAGGGTCCTTGAGGGGGCATGGGAGTTCGCCCAACCAGTCTACATGTGTTTTGTGGACTTGGAGAAGGCGTTCGACCGTGTTCCTCGGGGGGTTCTGTGGGGGGTGCTTCGGGAATTTGGGGTACCGAACCCCTTGATAAGGGCTGTTCGGTCCCTGTACGACCAATGTCAGAGTTTGGTCCGCATTGCCGGCAGTAAGTCGGATTCGTTTCCAGTGAGGGTTGGACTCCGCCTAGGCTGCCCGTTGTCACCGATTCTGTTCATAACTTTTATGGACAGAATTTCTAGGCGCAGCCAAGGCGTTGAGGGTGTCCGGTTTGGTGGCCTCAGTATTGCGTCTCTGCTCTTTGCAGATGACGTGGTGCTGTTGGCTTCATCAAGCCGTGATCTCCAACTCTCACTGGAACGGTTCGCAGCCGAATGTGAAGCGGTTGGGATGAGAATCAGCACCTCCAAATCTGAGACCATGGTCCTCAGTCGGAAAAGGGTGGAGTGCCCTCTCCGGGGCTGAGATCCTGCCCCAAGTGGGGGAGTTCAAGTATCTCGGGGTCTCGTTCACGAGTGAGGGTACGATGGAACGGGAGATCGACAGGCGGATCGGTGCAGCGTCTGCAGTGATGCAGACTCTGTATCGGTCCGTCGTGGTGAAGAAGGAGCTGAGCCGAAAGGCAAAGCTCTCGATTTACCGGTCGATCTACGTTCCTGCCCTCACCTATGGTCACGAGCTGTGGGTCGTGACCGAAAAGAACGAGATCCAGGATACAAGCGGCCGAAATGAGTTTCCTCCGCAGGGTGTGGCCGGGCTCTCCCTTAGAGATAGGGTGAGAAGTTCGGTCATCCGGGAGGGACTCAGAGTCGAGCCGCTGCTCCTCCGCATCGAGAGGAGCCAGATGAGGTGGCTCGGGCATCTGGTCAGGATGCCTCCTGGACGCCTCCCTGGTGAGGTGTTCCGTGCACGTCCTAACGGGAGGAGGCCCCGGGGACGACCCAGGACACGCTGGAGAGACTATGTCTCCCGGCTGGCCTGGGAACGTCTTGGGATTCTCCCGGAGGAGCTGGACGAAGTGGCTCGGGAGAGGGAAGTCTGGGCTTCCCTGCTCAAGCTGCTGCCCCCGCGACCCGACCCCAGATAAGCGGTAGAGAATGGATGGATGGATGAAACACCTCAACAGGAAAATATTGCCTTTAGTTACGAAAGAAATTTTGAGTTACAAAGGGTAAAAATATAGTATGGGCTGATACTCGCAGCTCCCAAAGGTTCCTGAACACAACATTCTTATAGCTGGTCTGCCATTGGCTATTACCTAGCATCCTGGCATCCCATTGGCTAAGAGGGACCTCCTCTTATCCAACGAGGAGATCCCTCATTGGCTAAGGATGCTGCATAGGTGTCTATGCAGCATCCTCGTCATTTGGCCCTTGACCCATGACGTGTTCTGATAGTTTTACGGAAATATATTAACTTTTAGAGTATTCGCTATGGACCCCAAGAAAGTGACGGAGAAAAGAAGAAAAGAACAGACGAAGAAAAGAGTTTTTTTGTCCGTACAAACAAAGCAAGAGATAATAGAAAAGCATGAAAAAGGGATACGTTTGGTTGATCTGGCCAAAGAATATGGCCATAATGCATCTACAATCGCCACGTTATTAAAACAAAAGGAAGTTTAAGGAGTTTAAGAAATTGCGTGGGTGGTTGGAGAAGTTCTAAAGGAGGACTGGAATTCACTCTGTTGTTCTTCATGGTGAGGCAAGAGCGCATGAACCAAAGAGGGCAAAAAACAATGAGGACAGCAGTTAAAAGGTAAATGACTATCATTTTTATTCTTTATTCTATTCTTTGTTTTTTACATTATACACAACTCTTATTTATTGTGTAATAATCTAATTGTAACATGTATTTGTTACATTTTTTGATGCATTTTTATGCTTTATAAAACATTTATGTCTGAATTTTTGGGGGCTTGGAACGGATTAGGGCATTTGCATGGAAAACGCATCTCTACTTACGAAATTTTCTACTCATGAAATTTCTTCCAGAACCAATTAATTTCGTATGTAGAGGTACCTCTGTATATATATATAAAAGTACATTTTAAAAATGATTATTTTTATGTAATTTAATGTTATTATGGTAACTGTTATGTTTTATTTGTATTATCATTTGTGTGTACATCATCCTATCCTTGGTTTATTGTTGAATAAAAACTAAGTTCAAAAAAATAATGTTGTTTGAATGTAAACAGGCTGTGTAACTGTAACTGTTTGTTTGGTGAAGCCATCAGTCAGAGAGCTGCTCCTGTAGCTAAATGAATATTCAGAGCCTGCATGAGGTGCTATCACTGGCTGAGAGGAGGCGTGAACGAACTTGACATATTGTATGACTTACTTGCTCTTTCCTTTGTAAACCGTGGCATAAGAACCCTCCCCCAGTTTCTCCAGCTTCTCATAGGAATCTGCTTTTCCAAACTTGGGGCTTGTTGGCTGAGGACAAAAGAAAGAAATATTTAAAGGTAGAATAAAAAAAATAAATTCAGCAACCCAGAAGGAAATCTCCTGGACAATATCACACAAGTCCATGAGAAATTGAAATGTGGAGGCCCCCCCTCTGTCTCATTAGAGAGGTGTAATGTTAGTGTGGAGCCAGAGGGAGTACCTCCTGGACCCTGCCTTGGGCCTTGTACTTTACTAAACCGGCCCCAGCAGCCTGCCCTTCACTTCATTTCTCCACATTCTCTCTATTTGCATGTGTGTGAGTCCTTTGTGTGTGTTTGACAAATGTAATTCAGTTTAGCCAAAATATTTTACAGGTATGAACAACAAGAAAATCTGCTACTACAACCTGCGGGCCAGGCAAACATCAGACACACGTGGAGAACTGAAACCATCAGTAAACGTATCTGACACTAAATTGAGGCTGTAAAAGTTCAAGCAGACAATTTATCAAAAGAATCGCTGCACCACACATGAAGCACACGTTTCACTGGTGGTTCTAAAACGATATTTAGTCTTTGGTTGCAGGCGGTGAACTCTTAGAAGACTTTAAGGACATTTCGTAGCTCCCGCTGATGTGATCTGCTGCAGGGGAACATTCTCATTTTAATCAGAGGAGTAACGAACACCTCAGACTGAGAATAAAAAAACATTTTTAAGTTGTAAAAAATTTGAAAAATTTGACTTCGTAGCAGGGAAGCAAATTCAGGTATTCTACCAACAGATAAGTGAGTCCAAACTGATGCCGACAACTGGAAGTCAAGTCTTCTGTGTGAATTTGTGAGTGAAGGCTGCTAAGGCTTCTGAACGATGGAAGAAGCAATTTACACATTTTCATAATCATTGCTGAAACAATTCATTAATGTCTTGCAGCGTTGCTGGCAGACAATCAGTCAAGCCTCGTATTACAGTTATTAAATCAGATTTGTGTGAACATTCATTAGGTGTTTCACATTTAGAGCTAAATTAAAAAAGGAACCACGTATATCTAATACCTAAAAATTTGATTTGCATCATTATGAAAATCTGGTTGGCTTCAATTATAGGTGTGGAGGAAATAAAGGTGGATATCCATGTCAGATGGAGAACAGAAAAGGAGCCTGGCTGCCAGAAACACACTGAAAAATACATGACATGATCTGAAAAGCTGTAGTACTCTCAGTGATTCTAGATCCAGTCCAGTGTATACTTACTGACACTAAAGGGTTTACTACTTCTACTACCTGACAGTAAATATAATAAAAGCAAAGATAATTCATTTAGAGTGAAGGCCCACTTCCTTTCTTTTCATCTTGTTGAATGTGACTGTCAAAGTCAAAGTCAGCTTTACTGTCAAGTGTACCAAATATGCATGACATACAGCACAGATGAAATTGCAGTCCTCTCTGACCCACAGTAA
The DNA here is from genome assembly GCA_013358685.1 of Antennarius maculatus. Lineage (NCBI taxonomy): Eukaryota > Metazoa > Chordata > Actinopteri > Lophiiformes > Antennariidae > Antennarius > Antennarius maculatus. The sequence continues at coordinate 3,005,810 of CM023615.1, forward strand.
ACAGGCAGTACAACACAGACAGTACAACAGGCAGTACAACACAGGCAGAATAACAGGCAGGACAACACAGGCAGGACAACACAGACAGTACATCATACAGTACAGCACAAAGTATGAGACGAAACACAAGGGATGGTAAACATCTCTACACTCTTTATCCCGTAGGGGAAGTGACGTGTGTGCAGTCCCTGAGCTGATGGGGGGAGAGAGAGATAGGTAGTCAGGTGCTGGGGGGAGGGCAGGGCAGGGTGAGGGTAGAGTTCAGGGTTGTGGCAGGGGCCAAAGCAGGGAGGGAGTTGAGCCTCCTGACCGCCTGGTGAAAGAAACTGTCCTTGAGCCTGCTGGTTCTGGCCCGCAGACTCTGCAGTCTCCTACCTGATGGCAGCAGGCTGAAAAGGCTGTGAGAGGGCGGATGGGATCACCTGCAATGCTGATGGCTTTGCGGGTGAGGCGGAGAGACACCAGTGATCTTTTCAGCTGCTCTCACAATGCGCTGCAGGGTCTTACGGCAGGAAACGGTGCAGGCGCCGTACCACACAGTGATGCAGCTGGTCAAGATGCTCTCAATGGTGTCTCTGTAGAAGGTGAGCATGATGGGGGGTGGGGCTTTTGCTCTCCTCAGTTTGCGGAGGAAGTAGAGGCGCTGTTGGGCTTTTTTGGCCAGCAATGCGGTGTTGCGGCCGCAGGACAGGTCCTTTGAGATGTGCACACCCAGGAACTTGGTGCTGTTGACCCTTTCCACTGCAGCACCGTCGATGGTTAGTGGAGCATGCTGAGTGCGTGTTCTCCTGAAGTCCACAACAATCTCCTTCGTCTTCTCCACATTCAGATGGAGATTGTTGTCCTTGCACCACATAGCCAGGAGGTTCATCTCATTTCTGTAGGCTGTCTCATTGCTGTTGTTGACGAGACCCACCACAGTCTGCAAACTTTATGAGGAAGTTGGAGTTGGAAGTTGGTGTGCAGTCGTGAGTTGGTGTGCAGTTGTATGTTAATCCTAAGCAGTGTTGAGTTGTGATTGGTTTAACAGACACCATTTAACACCAAACATCTCTAAAGGCAGCTAAATGAGCTGAACATCCATGCTCATCCATGCTGTCACTGGTAGAACTACTGTCAGTCTCCTCACACACTGTTCCCTCATGCATGAGGGCAGACCTATGGCTGACAGGCTTCCTGTGGTCCCGTCCAACCACTGCATGAGATATGTTGTAGGACTAATCTGTGGTGAACAGCAGCTGGTGCTGATGTCACCATGAGGTTCTTTCTCTCTGTGTGAATACCCTACTATGACCTCTGTTTTCTGGTCCAACCCAACACAGTCCAGGACTACAGGAAAAAACAGTTGACAACAAGAACCATGGCAGTCACAGACTGCAACACCCGCGACACCCCTGAATTAAAAATTTTACCCTGACTTATTTGCATAGGTCAAAGATCAAAGCTGGTGCTCTGACCTACTGTCACTGATCAAAGTACCAGCTCTGATCAATGGTCTATGGTCTTACTCACACTGGCCTTCTCCCTCGTCTTTCTATCTTAGCTGGTTCCTGAGTGTACAAACATTAAAATTTGACCTTGATCTAGTTTTCTCAAAGGCAAGATCATCATCTCATTTTATCTCCTTTGCTGCCCGAGTAATGTGCTTTTTGTTTCATCTTTTTATCTGCAATGGTTGAGAAGATATTTTGTGGACAAACGGACGAACACACAAACACTGACAATTAAAATACATTACCGCTTTGAAGCAGGATGCAATAAATCAAAGACTGCAGCTTCTATGGATGCAGACAGTCAGGATAATCACTTCCCTTGATCCACTTCTTTATCCTAAACTAGTGGCCATCAAGCTCCAGCTCGGTGTGGATTTGAGATTAACATCAATCTGGATTGCCAAACTACACATTCTGGCATCACCAAACTTTACATACAGTTTATATGAACCATTAGAAGCAATTGTGCCATTTAATGCTCAGTTTTCTACAAAATGTATTTCTTGTGTTCATGGACATGTTTGTAGGATGAGTCTGAAGGTTAGCGCTCTTCCAGCTTCAACATACTTCACACACATCAATCCCATCACGTCCTGGTGCCTCTGAGCATGCTGACTTCATTGTGTGGTTTACCTTTATTGGTTTTTGGTGGTCAGTTTGGCAGCAGAATAAAACTACACGTTCTAGCGATAATTAAGCTCACCAAAGAAAGGAAGGCCTTGTCCCATCCTGATAAGTCTGTTTTACCGTTTTTTATGGAGGGTCTTGAAGGATATTACAACATCAGATGACCTTTGTTTGATTCAGCGTTCATAGTAAGACTTTAGAAACATTTAATTCTATCTAGACTAGTTTGACTTTCCCTAGATAGTTAAGTGTTAAACAGTTTTGTCTACTTAATGACTCGTCTCGGTGAAACACGATGTAGTCCAGCCCTGGTTGAGGCGAGTTCCAGCCGATGACAGTCAAGATTCATTGAAGCTGAAAGACATTTCCTTCTTTTCTGCGCGTTATGATGTAACCAGGACAGTTTATGCTCAAGTTTAGTTTCTTCTGTTCCAATTATATTGTATAAAAAAGAGTCATGTGTTCAAACATACAGAGAATAATGATGTTTGCAGTTTCTAGCTACATAACGCAATGCTAACAATGGATGGCCCCCCAGCGTACTCACAGAACTAGGACTGGAGTGCCGACGTAGTTTGGGCGACTCCTTGCCGGTGGATGAGCTCTTGGCGTTGATGCAGGCATTGTTCTCAGAGTGGACCCTCTTCACCTGGCTGGTGGGCTTCTCAAACGGGTCGAAGCCGCTCTGGGTGCGCTGCACTCTCACCTTCTTGTCCTCAGGGATGGTGTCCAGGGGCTTGATGACCGAGTCCGTTCCCTGGCAGCTGCGTGTGGACATCTTTGTGACACATATCTGTCAAAACCGAAAAGGGAGACGGCGAAAGTGAGTTTGAAAGGAAGGAATAACCCCTCTGCGATCAGCAGTGTTCAGTGTGAAGCTGCTTCTGCCCCAAACCCTGCCTGTTTTCAGGTCCCTGTCAGCCGTGGTGTTTTCTGTCCCTGCAGACGTTTGGATGACAGTCTCTAATGGTAGCTCTCTGTTCTATGTTCAAAACAGCTTCAGTCTTTAGAGGTGATGCTGCACACACACACACACACCCACACACACAAGTCTCCCTACATTTGTGCAGACGTGCTTCAGATTGTCTCCTACCCAGAGACTTCACACTAATTTTCCACCACCGAACATGTCAATGGCTGCTCCTCCACCATGACATGTGTATGCTGGACACAAAAGATGCAGGTTGCATGACATGTTTTGTCACAACTCCCTCCAAATTAAATATTTAGGGTCGGCCTCCCCTGCAGGAAGGACTTCTAATTACTTTAATACACAAGAAGGAATCCTCTTTCACCCTGTGCTTCAACGTGGCTCAAGTTTCAGCATTTCACATTGTGCAGTGTGGAAACTTCCTGGACACCGGTGGACGACGATCGTGGTGATGTTATTGTCCCATTCACATAAATTCATCTATCCACACTACAGTCAACACAGGCTTTAACTGTGTGACTTTAAAGCCAGTCTTATAATTTCTACACAGCCGTGATGGTGTTAGTAGAGATACAGGTGACTGGGCCGACCTGCAGCACAAGACTATTAACTGCTCATAATTGATAGTGAAAACTAATGAGAAATGAAAAGAAAACTCTCTGTGTGGACAACTCCTTATGTTTCACCACAGTCTAGATCCAGATAAAGATCACAATCCAGATCACATTGAAATCTGCATCAGTACGAGTCCATATGTATTGGGACACAGTATGGCAACAGGCACTGACACCAACATGTTTGTAAAATGGGTCAGTGGAATGAACTGTATCTGTGATCGGAACTATTTCTGTATTATATTTGTACATATTCTTATAGATAACTGATGAATTTTCATATAGGAACCTATATGACACTCGCAGACGTTACTACAACCTTCATATTTAGCAGTGTTCAGAATTTTGTCTTCTGTCCATGTAAACATTTGCAAACAGAAACTGTGTGTGAGCAGTGGATTCTGAAACAGGCCAGGGAAAGGCACAAGAAAACAACGAGGAGAGAAGAAGAAATGAGGGTTTTATAATGAGGCAGCCGAGCTGACAGAACGTCCCACTCATCACCAGCATGTCCTCCCTGACAGCAGATGTTTTCTGGAACGCCAAAGAAACATCCGAATAACAAATAGCAGCATTTAGGACTGATTACGTAGTAGGGCATCAATTCTTGATGAGTATCTAGAAGGATGTGTGGCCAAACATCGCTGGGATGGACGAAAGGGACACCAGGTCAGCAAACCTCCTCAGACAGAGCAGAGGCTTCCTTCATGATGAAGGAACAGATCCAGCATGACATTACGTCTATGAACGCTTCATCCAATAACAGAGACTGGATCAATTTAAGGGCTTTGATCACATTTTACATTTTTACATAAGATTTCTGCATCTCACGTCCAATTAAAACTCATTGTGTGACCTTTACTTCAAATAGAGTACCATTGACCTCATGGAACAGATGTGAGTGTTTCACCCACTGACATGAGGAGGTGGTCTACATTATCTGAATACGTAGTTATAAGAGTCTTAATCTTCTGCTGTTGGCAATCTGCTCCTCTAAAGCTCTACAGCTTACGCTGTCGGCTCCATGATTCTATGCTTTCTGTATATAACTGATTATCTTTTATACATTTATAATAAGTGCAAGAGAATCAAGACTGTGGATGTCTTGACTTTTCCTTTGTTGTCGAGGTTGAAGATGTTCAACTGTGGCATCAGCATAACAAAACAGCAGTCAGAGGAGCAATTCTGTGTGCTGAATGAGTCACTTGATTGGTCAGCTGAGGAGGAGCCAGGACTGAAAAATAGTACAGTAGTACCTTGAGATACGAGCTGCTTCACCGGATCTCGTTCTTTCCCGCGTGTTGGTGGATGGATACAACATCAGTGAGGCCCGATCTCGTTCTTTACCACGTGTTGGCGGATGGATACAACATCAGTGAGACAGGATCTCGTTCTCGTTGGTGGAATAAAGACGTAGCTCGTGTGTTCTCGTGACTTTTGCATTTCTTTTCATCCTTAATCCTTGTTTTTGTAAGTTATATATAATTAATTATACGCAGATTAAATCTGCATGTCCACTAGTCTACTGGTTAAGCTTTGTTTTCAATGTTGTTACGGAGTCTTACATTCACTGTGTCAGGCTGTTGCTCACCCACTCAGCTGTTAGAGATTGGCCGACTGAACACGACTGACCACCTTAAACGTTCCAAAGCAGGGATACATTTCACCGGCATCAAGGAAACGACTGTCAAATGTTGCATTTGCAGGAGGTGCTCATGATAAAAGAGGACAAGTCCCTGCTTAAATATTTATCGCTCATCCTTCATGTTAAGGGAAGAAACAATGAAACTCTTGACATCAGAGCTGTCAGACTCCGTGCCCTGCAGCAAAGCAACGACCGCTTTGCCACAAAGTAACAAGAAGTGCAGCAGAAAAATGTGTATTTTATTCGGTTTGGATTTGCTAAATGCTGAGTGTGATTCAGCATTAGTATTCCAATGTGTTTCTGCAGCAGAAGCACTGGTTACCACCCACTGAGGCGCCAACACGACATTCCCTCACAGCACAGGGACAGTGATTCAGGACGGGCTTGAAGAACATGACAGAGCTGTGACTAAAGAGGTGGTGAAGCTCATCACAATCTCAACAACACTAAACCTCCGTGGTTTAGGTAAGCCTAGACTAAAAACAGCATGTTGATTTGGAAATAGACTCAGATTCACTAAAACTTGACAGAACCTTATTCACTTATGGACCAGATGTTGTGTTGCTCTTATTTCCCTGACAGGACAAGTTTAAATGGATAAACAAGGCAGTCAGAGACCCCAACATCCCGTGTTTACCCTGACCTACACATTTTTGTGCTCCTGGCTTCCTGAAAATGTTGCTTTTTGTTTTGCAATTATATCTCATCAGGTTTTAGAGATATCTACCTAAAAAGGAATAAAAATGAAATTTGACCTTGACCTAGTTTTTCAGGGTCAAAGTTGTGATCTAATTTTCATTCCCTTGCCTCCTTGAATATAACGCCTTTTATTTAGTCTTTCTATCTTATCCGGTTCCTGAGATATGTACAAAAAAATGTACAAAAGTTAAAATTTGACCTTGACCTAGTTTTCTCCTGTAATGTGCTTCTTGTTTCATCTTTCTATCTGCAACGGTTGTGAAGATATTTGGTGGACAAACGGACGAACGAACATACAGACGCACAAACACTGACAATAACAACACATCACCACTTCACAGGATGTAAAAACAACATCCTCACCACAAGGAAGATGTGCCATGTGAAAAATATTGAAGTTTTTGAGTAATGTCTTGGAAACCTTTATCTGAGACAAATGAGCTTGAGTTCAACCTGTAACCATGGAAACAAAAACCAGCACTGCTAAATGGTACTGAACACTGAAAAAAGTTTTACTGTAAACAATAGAAGAATAAGGAGAAAATACAGATTAGGTTATTGTCCTTTTTTTCCATTAATATTAAACAAATTCCTGAATAAATCCATTAGCGATAATAATGCATTTTAGCATCTTTTAGTTTATTACATGTAGACCATCCCTGAACCTTCAGTCCTGGTGTTGTAATATGGCAACAAAAAAATAAATATAACTAGAAATGACAAATAATTTCTCCTACGGGGATCAATACAGTTTGACACTCTCCAACTTCTTCTTCTTAAATGAAGGAGAAATGATGGGGGGGGGGTGACGACTCTTCCTGCTTCATGGCAGCACGACCTTCCACCCCTACATCTGACTTTCTTCTGTTGCCAGGACGGGAACGCCCCGCCAACACAGGAAAACCCCGCTGCACATGCAATTACACCATATCGATTCTGGTTGGAGGACAGCCTCTTTAATCACTAATAGCCTCCACCAACACTGCCAGCCTGGTATAGCATCACACACACACACACAAACACACACACACACACACACACACGCACACACACAGAGTGATAAACTGGACTGTGATTTATTCCATAAGGCTGCTGTGACCACGTTGCCCCACAGGGATCATTTCAGATTTATCTTATTTTAGAGCAACATACAGTAATGGAACAGGTAGGCGGTGACGCGGTGGGCAGGCCCAGGCTAATGCCCCTGTCTCTGGAGGGGTAGTTACTGATGAAATTAGTCTGAAGTATGACAGGAACCACAGGGGCCGTAAAGGACCAATCAGCCATTAAGCCTACTTATGACCCCCGCTAACTCGCGGCTATTAGTCGTGTTAGCTGAACCCCATTCAGGGCCGAGATAAAGCCAAGCTCTGGGCTCACCACTGTGTTCACAATGCTGGTGACACAAGCCACCAGATGACAGGTGGAAAAAAACCACCTCATCCACCTCCTTTGTTTAGGTGTTGTTGAATGGAGGTGTGTGTCCACACACACACACACACACACGCACACACACACTATAAGTGGGCGTGCCTCCTCTGACACTGCAGCTTGTTTTTTTGAAGCTTTGCTGACGGTTTCAGCTGTGATGTCAGCATCAGGATTCAGTTAGAGTCCATCTCCTGCATCTCCTCCAGCAGAGCCACACAGATGACATAAACATTGATTTTAGTGTCACAACATTTTAAAAAGATTTAATGTCATGTTGAAATCAGCAAAACCAATACTGATTAAAAAAAAAAAAAACACAGATGTATTTTAACAACTTTCCTGGCGTGGCGGATGGATTTTATGCACCAGGGCGAGGTACAGGTGGCCACCAACATTAAGCAGAACATGAAGCGTTACAAAACAAAAGTAGCATAGCGATGCCATATGTTCAACTGCTATTGCATCATCACAGCACATCACAGGAAACCTACCCAACTCAATTATTATACAAAGCAACTGTTTTACAGCAGTGACCAGAGGAAAGTTGCAGAAGGAAAAACCACAAAAGACTTTTAAGAGAACTTTATTCAGATTGATGTTAATTCTGTAGAGCCTAACTTGCAGCTCTCAGCCTTCACCTCAAACAGTCATATTCCTGTCGGGTGACTAAATGTTGGTTGAAAGTTTTCCGAAGTTCCAATAAGTCCACATTTGAACTGGTACTATTACACACCCTCACTTTTTACCGTGAAAGTCTTTGAGGGGGAAACGTCCTAAAGCCCCAGCTGTTATGTTATGGGCATGAGTGATTTTGGCATTCATACACAGATACACATAAATATGAATATAGTATAATTTATTACTCTCTGAGTTTTAGTGTACTTCTCAAGGTACCTTGAGGAAAAAGTGAAATGTCATTCATTGGCACATACCAGCGTAGTGCCTCATATCCTTGAGTCCTGCTGGCCCAGTGACAAAGCCAATGAGACTTTCCACTGCAGCTCACTCTCATTAAGTGCAGCAGAAAAATAAAATATGAAAAGGAATTTGTGGTTGCTGCTGTGGCTTTTAAAGTCAGCCTTAAAGTACTTTGGATAAGTCTTAATTAATAATAAATAATGGAATAAAACATCCAAACAGCCACATCCAATCCCAGATAGTCACACTTAAATAGCTGCATCACCACTACAGAAAAGTACTTGAAAGGACGGGTCAGTATCATATTTTAACTCAGCACGACTGAAACAACAGAGAGGGTCGGTCAATCCCTACACAATCAACACAACACTGGAAAAGCTCCATTCCTGCTGGAAATACTCATGATGGGAACTTTTCATGTTGGATGTTGCATTAACTGAAACAGACAAACCGCAGGAGAAGCAAACCTACAATAAACTCAATTCATTTGCATTGGCATTCACCATGGTGCACCGTTCAAAAATGCCAGCTTTGCACTGCAAGGGGTACAAGGAAAAATTATTTTAGTGGGATGCAACAAAAATCCTTGAATTCAGTCTGAACACAAATATTCATTTTCAAATTGATTTTACTGACAAGGATTTTTCTTTCCGGACATGTTATTATAGCGGACTTCACCTTCATCACTTTTGCAACATCAACAGCATCCGATTTGCATCAAATTCAGTATATGAATATATTTACAGAACTGAATGATGTTCAGTAAATTACAATATATCTCTGTGCAGGTTTCAATCACGTGTGAGTCAAGGGGTGTAGCGCATTCTGTTTTATTAACATTTTATATACATTCCTGAAATGTTTGGTTGAGTGTTGCGCAAACATAAATATAGTCTCACAAAAGTGAAAAGTTCCTTGTTTCAATCCCTAGTGGTTAAAGCAGACTTCACTTTATACAATATTTCATTCATATACAATACAGAACAAATCATATCTTTTTTTCCTGTCATTATGAAACTATAAAAGTCTTTGAAGCCAAACTAGTTCATTATTGAACATCGGCTATATTTCCTGCCTTTGTCAGCTGATGGTGAACTGATTTTAATTATTTATAGACAATAGAAAACACAACAAATATAAATAGTGTGTACACAGCTCCAGAGTCCTTGTCTATTGTGATCCTTCTTAATGATTCACAAGTTGTTACTGGTGTGTCCACATCTCTAAGGCAGACGCCTCCTCCCAGAGTGATGGAGCTCTCTGAGGTCCAGCAGACTTCTTGAAGGAGGAAATGTTCTGGCCAGTTAGTGATTCAGCTCCTGATTGGTCCAGCTGGCCATTCACTCTGATTGAGATTCTAAAGAATAGGAAGTGTTGTCATATAAATGACTAAACTGGCTGGGGTCCCAGCGGTTATGGCTCCAGGAGACTGCAGAGTCACTCAGGAGAATGAATGGGACGGCTTCATACCTCGGCTGCAGATACATTTAATGGTCTGTGTTCCACCAGCGGTAGCCTCGACCCTACTTCATCAACACTGACAGAAAAGGCTGTGAAACCTCAGCCAGGAGCAGAAGTTGAAAAGAATTCATCTTTTCACAACTTTTCACTTTTTTGGAATGAAATAATTCTGATGAAAAATGGACTAATTCTTTCCTAAAGACGACAACTGCTTGAAAATTCATTCAAGTGAAGTCAGTTTACTAGAGAAACAACTTTAATCCAGTACACACTCTGGCACAGACTGGAGAAAACACACACCAATAAGATTTCACTTGTAAAAATGTATTTGTTGATGCTAGGTGGTCAATTCAAACACAAAGCAATCCATGCATCTTTAAAAGGCTAGTTATGTTAATTTGTGACTATAGGTGAAGTCCATTGATACGGACTCATATGAGTGAACTTACAGGAGGCAAATAACACAAACCACTATAATCAAAGTGGTTCTCCTCGTGGTAAATCTGTATTCTCCCTGCCCAACGTGAGATAACCCCAGTGACAGCGAGAGGTGTGGTGCTTTTCTCAGAGCAGACAAACCTCCAGCAGAAGCAAAGCTTTACATTATTTATTATACATGAAACATTAAGCAACTGGACAGCACACCCAGTGACAGTTTATCCAATGTTGAAGATAAAACCTATAAAGTCAAACCTGGACACTGTAACCAACAGCAGAGAAAATCTGTAAAATACAAAATGAAACCATAGTGGGATTAAAGTATCAGATCATAACTTAATAATATTGGTCCAGAGGGAGGCATAAATAAGTCTAATTTTATGCCAACCACGCAGTAATTTGTGTCTCCAAAAATCAGTCGATAAATAACAATATTAATGTCATTCTGGTGTTATGACAGACATTGTCACGAACAAATCTGCACAAATTCTGAAGCAATGAACCCAAAATGTGTTAAAAGTTGTGGTTGTTCAGTCTGGACAGCACCAGCTCCCACTGATTCATGCTGCGAACATGGTTCACAATGAGAACATCAGGATGGAGGGTTGTGTAGTGAAGAAAAACGACACGCTGAGGCTCAGTGGTCACAGGAAATCAGCATAACAATGCAGCATTAACTGGACGTGGATTTCAAAGCTAATTAGGCATTCAACGCTGACTCATTAGCACAAGAGCCACTTAAACAAACGGCTTCATTCTGAAGCCACTTGATTTGAATCACAGTATGTACCATTGACTCCACTCTGTGGAATATATGTGAATAAAAGTTATTCTGTCTGTCTACGCCTGCAGGTTTTACCCCTCTGCCCCGAACTCTTCCAAATAGACCCCTGGTAGGAGCCATGAGTACTCCATTACTTCTGGAGACAAGCCCAACATTCTTCAATATGGTCAATGCTCTATATTGACTAAAACACATGGATGGTATGAACGCTGAGGAGGCTAACATTTGCCAATTCATTGTTGCCTGTGTTTTCTATCTGTTTGCAGATGTGAACATGGTCTGGAAAACGTCAACTTGAACTGATGGATCAGTCAGTCAGCTGTAGGTCCACATCAGACTGGCTCAAAACTCTTGGAACAACTGCTCAGGGCTCAAAAGAAACCTGTGGCAAGGCCTCATGGGTAAACAATACATTGTTTTTATGATGAAAACAACGAGTGAAATGGATGTTTGTTCCATGCCCTGATGCTGATGCTGTCGCAGGAATCACAGATTAATGTGACATGATTATTACTAATCTGTAAAGACAAGACTGTAGACAAAAACTCCTAAATCAGATAATTGCCCCAAAATGGTTGCTGAGCTCCTAAAGTGACAGAAGTCACATTGTAAGTCAAGTTAAATTCCAAGAAGTTTGAAATCAGTCAAAAAACTTTGTTTCACATTATTTTCAAGAAAGAAACATGTTGACCACTTTTAAAGCCTCTGTTTGGGGCACACATTACCCCAGTGGTATAGGCGTGCCCCCATGTATGGAGACCACGGGCCCCATGTGGTGGCAGTAGGAACAAGTCCAGCTTAGGGCCCTTTGCTGCATTTCAACCACACACACAAAAAAATGTAAAAAAAAAAAAATTTTGTGACCCTTTGTGAAAATTGTGACCCTTGTGGTATCTTGTGGGGAGTGCTCCGGAACTGTGGGGTTCGAGGCCCTTTGCTGAGGGCTGTCCGGTCCCTGTATGAACGAAGCCAGAGCTTGGTTTGCATTGCCGGCAGTAAGTCAGACCTGTTCCAAGTTTGACGGTTTGCAGCTGAGTGTGACGCGAGTGGGATGAGGATCAGCACCTCTAAATCCGTGGCCATGGTTCTCGACCAGAAAAGGGTGGTGTGCCCTCTTCAGGTCGGTGAAGAGTCTTTGCCTTATGTGGAGGAGTTTAAGTACCTTGGGGTCTTGCTCAAGAGTGAGGGACAGACGGATCGGTGCAGCTTCTGCAGTGACGCAGTCGCTGTATAGGTGTGTCGTGGTGAAGAAGGAGCTGAGTCGCAAGACGAAACTCTTGATTTACCGGTCAATCTACGTTCCTACTCTCACCTACGGTCATGAGCTTTGGGTCATGACCAAAATGACAGGATCCCGGATACAAGTGGCTAAAATGAGTTTCCTCATTGGGGGGGCACACCCTTACAGATAGGGTAAGGAACTCAGTCACCACGGAGGAGCTCTGAGTAGAGCAGCTACTCCAAGGGAGGCTCCTCGAGCAGAGCCTCCCTGGGAAGGTGTTCCGGGCATGCCCTGCCAGGAGGAGACCTCGAGGAAGACCTAGGACTATGCCTCTCGGATGGCCTGGGAATGCCTCGGGCTCCCCCCGGAGGAGCTGAAGGAGGTGTCTGGGGAGAGGGAAGTATGGGCATCACTCCTGAGACTGTTGCCCCCGCGACCCGGCCCCGGATCAGCGATTGAGGATGGATGGATGGATGGATGGATGGATGGATGGATGGATGGATGGATGGATGGATGGATGGATGGATGGATGGATGGATGGATGGATGGATGGACCAAAGACCAAAGTTTTCCAGGATTTTGATGGGGGATTGTGTTCAACGAATCAGCAAGAAAGAAAAAAAGCACTTGTTACATTGTCACAGAGAATTAAAAAATCTTTTGCCAAAGCTGAACTAACTAAACTGACATTAGAATGTGCCAATCCGTCGTGTGTTCAGGCTAGCAGGGTTTCATCTTCTTTGTCCGGCTACAAGACTTTCAGCACCACAAACCAATGAATGCTTGTCACTTCCTGTCTGCTGACACCAGGGTTCCTTCGATGGCATTCAAAATATGGTAAGCTGTCCTCTGGGGTGTCTCTCTGGTGGAAAAAACCCAATGATGGTTCCTCTAAGAGGGATAGAAGTGGATAAGCATTTTCTTGATGCTCTTAAAATCGTGCAACCACTAAAACGGTCTTGTAGTGAGGAAAATCAGTTGAATAGCTCCAAGTGTGTGGATTATGTATGAACACATATTTGTTTATGTCAGAGGGGTAGTCGTTAGAACATCTGTATCACATGATGAAACTATAAAGACTTTAAAACTGTTATCAGAGCAACTTTGTTGTGTGTTTGAAGCCCAGTCAACCCTTGGTCTTAAGAGACATCAATGATCCTATTGAAGTAACGCTCCACACATTCTGACTGTGTTTTGGCCTCATTAGTGAAAAATATGGGAAAATGTTACAAGGCTGCAGAAATTCTAGCATCTTCAAAGTGAGGTAATGTACCTTTAAGAGTTAAAGAGTGCTCTAAAGGAGGCAGGCTTTGCTTACGCACATTTCTTACACATAGAGAATACAGCTTCACATATGAAGGGCTGCCAAAATGGAGTCATTCTTTAGCTTTTTAGCTGAGGACACTTTTCTAGAGGTGGATCTGTGTCCTGACAACATTTATCCGCTCTCATACACGACACCCTGATATTCCACTCCTCTGGTTTCAGCCCTCCGTCCATATTCTCTCTTTCCCTGCAGCCTGGCCTGCTGTCTTCCCAAAGAGTTGCATATGGCCCCTCAGAAAGCCTGGCTATGCATCCTGGAGACGCAGCCACAGATGGTGAACGGCCCGTCCCGTCTCTCCTTCTCATCCTCCCCACAGTGGCCACATTCCATCCCTCTGGGCTCGGAAAAAGACGAGTGTCTCTCAAATGTGTCTGAAGTGGAGTTGCAGAAAAAGGCTGCAGCAAAACATTCCATCCATTAGACGAGTAACAATCAGCACCCTTTCAACTACCACAACGGAAATGCTACCGATTAGCACAGAAAGGATTTCTGGTAGTGCGTGTGTGTGTGTGTGTGTGTGTGTGTGTGTGTGTGTGTGTGTGTGTGTGTGTGTGTGTGTGTGTGTGTGTGCGTGAGAGGGAGATGTTTCAGCTGTCAGGAAACGTTGTGACTTTGTTCCACAGTTTGCAGAAGAAGAAACACTGGCTGTCTTTGCCCTTTTCCCACTACTTCCTCTCACATCCCCCAGAGTCTCTCGTCACATCCTCACCGCTGACACGTACCGAGACTTCACTGGCCCGTCCACTTTCAAGCTGTCATGCTAGCATGAGAGCTTATCATCAAGCAAAGCCCACATCCTACTACATAGACCATCCATGCACGCTTGTATGGTACACATGTGCCCTAAAAATTCACAAATGCCAACATGCCTGCACAGCTGCACATCACCTCATACAATATTGCGTATCTGTGTGCTGTGTCTGGGGACTGTCCATGCTCAGGCACACACACACCGACAGAAGCAATGCATCTGGACCAAAGGAAGAAGTGGGAGGGGGTGACAATCGATGCAGGACAAAATATGCACCAATCTTAGTCTCCTTCTTACCTTCCAGGAGGAAACAGCTCACCTGGATGCCTCTGAAGAGCAGACAGAATACATTCAGGCCAATCTCACTGCCTGGAAAACAGCTCAAAACATCTCCCTCCCTCTCTCTCCCTCTCTCTCTCTCTCCCTCTCCCTCACTTCTCTCTCTTCTGCTCCCTTCACAAGCTGGAAATGATGAGATTGTACTATAGGCGGAGGGGGGAGTGAAATCTGAAGCGACGGAAGGTATTAAAAGGTGGCGTTGTTTCTGGATGACAGCTCAATGCAGGCTGGGAGCTCGTGGCTCATGATGGACAGAGGGGTGGGTGGGGATGCACAACAGTTTGGATTGGGTGTGATGAAGCAGATGGGAGGGGGGAAAAGCCTGCGTGCAAGGAGATCCGGAAACTAAAGGACCCCCGCTTAGTCAAGATGGTACAGCCCAGAGGAGTTTAAGGAAGCAAGCGGTGTCTGCAGCTAGCAGCTGGGGATGCAGCCACAGCATGAATGAAGCTGAGCTAAGAGAAAACCACCAAAGACAGACTGAGTCTATTTTACCTCACCGGACGAAACGTGAAATGTAGGTTTGTTCAGAGAAAGGCATTGCGAAAGTACTAAGATAGCATATTCACCTAAATATCTGACTTAACTTTCTCAGTATCCATACACAAACTTTGTAATAAGGCCTCTCTATTTATAAAAATGTGTTATCATTCCCATATACAGCAGAATGCATGGGCGACTGCCTCACAGCACTCTTCAACGATTTTCTGCAAACACTGTAGACTATCAGCTAAAAAATCAATGTCATATAATGTATTTCATCGCCTCCTTCATCCAAAGGCTAGAGTCTATTGGTCCATCAATGTGTTTTATTATTAGGGCAGAAACACAATCATTATTAGAATGATAAATATTTGTTACTGATATTTTCAAAGCCTGCTTCCGGTTTGTGGCTCCGGCTCTCCTCAACGTTTTTGGTTTCCCACTAGGTAAATGTTGGTACTACTTTTTGGATACCACCACTCTTGAGGTTCCAAACAAACTTAACAGTGAAACACAGCAGACCACTTATTGACCAGGTAAAAGCATCATCAATACTCAGGATGCATGGAAAATCCTGCACCTGCACCTGAATTTAACCCCAGGGATCTAAAGATTTAATCCATTCTGTGACTGAGCTCGTAAGTCAAACATGTCCCCATTTAAAATAAATTATGACAAAAACATATGGTTTATGGCGGCACAGTGGCGCAGTGGGTAGCGCTGTCGCTGCACAGCAAGGCGGTTCCCGGTTTGAGTCTCGCTCTGTGTGGAGTTTGCATGTTCTCCCAGTGTCTGTGTGGGTTCTCTCCGGATTCTTCGGTTTCCTCCCCCCTCCAAAAACATGCGCTTCAGGTGGATCGGTCAGTTCCAAACTGTTCGTAGTTGAGTGGTTGTTCATGTTTCGTGTGGCTCTTCATTGTCCTGGCAACGTGTTTGGAGTGTCTCTCTCTCTCATTCCTATTAATAAGGTGGGTGTGCGTGTTTGTTTGTGTGTCTACATGTGGCTTTGTGGTGCACTAGCGTGTACCCTCCCTCACACCCCCAGCCGGTTGGGATAAGATTCAGGACCCTAAAACCCATGACGATGGAAGAAGAGGATTGGAAGATGAATGAATGAATGATTGAATATATTCTTTATTAACCGATAGACATGCAGACTTAAACTGTGTATATTTAATTAAAAGACATGAGAACACACAAGCTACGTCTTTCCTCCATCACTGATGTTGTATCCATCCACCAACACGTGGTAAAGAACGAGATCCGGTCTCACTGATGTTGTATCCATCCACCAACACGTGGTAAAGAACGAGATCCGGTCTCACTGATGTTGTATCCATCCACCAACACGTGGTAAAGAACGAGATCTGGTCTCACTGATGTTGTATCCATCCACCAACACGTGGTAAAGAACGAGATCCGGTCTCACTGATGTTGTATCCATCCACCAACACGTGGTAAAGAACGAGATCTGGTCTCACTGATGTTGTATCCATCCACCAACACATGGTAAAGAACGAGATCCGGTCTCACTGATGTTGTATCCATCCACCAACACGTGGTAAAGAACGAGATCCAGTCTCCCCGATGTTGTATCCATCCGCCAACACGTGGTAAAGAACGAGATCCGGTCTCACCGATGTTGTATCCATCCGCCAACACGTGGTAAAGAACGAGATGCGGTCTCAATGATGTTGTACCCATCCACTAACTAGCTTGCATCTTGGATTTTCACTCGTATGTTGACCAAAAATATTTGGTGAAGCCAAATTTGGTCTGACCCACCTGTTCAGATGCCATTCCTGGCTCTATATTAAGATGTGGACTGATCGTCATGCTCTAGGGTTCCAGGGTGTTGGTCATTACAGATATGCTTGCACAGTAACAATAAAGTTACATTCAGAATAATCAAATATCGAATATCATTCTCTTTACATTTCTACACAGTCCTGACATCAGGATTTATGTTACACCCCTCCAGTCCAAAAGGAAAGAGCCAATGATGAAATACCAGATGGGTGTCTGACTTAGCAAAAATGATGACATGCAGCATTTAAAAGAAAACAGCAGGAGTTCTACTTAAACTGCAGGTTCATTGAAACAGGTGATTCACAAGCTCCACAGGTAAAATGTGGCAGCTGCACCAATCTGCCTGTCGATCTCCCGTTCCATCGTACCCTCACTCGTGAACGAGACCCCGAGATACTTGAACTCCTCCACTTGGGGCAGGATCTCATCCCCAACCCGGAGAGGGCACTCCACCCTTTTCCGACTGAAGACCATGGTCTCAGATTTGGAGGTGCTGATTCTCATCCCACCCTGCATTAATAAAAAAAAAGCCTTGTAATTTTTTAAAAGAGAAAAACATGAAACCAATGTGTCTGCAGTGAAAGCGTCATTCTTAGTGCTGAACATGTTGCTAAAGCCCAAAAGCCTTTCACTCCTGGTGAAAAGTTGATTTTTCCCACCGCTGAGGTTCGTTGCAGTGAACTTTAGGGACCCTGTAGTACCAGGGAAACCAGCTCAGAGCTCCCTCTGATTCTGCATCATAGTGATTAGATATTGATGTGACAATCACTTAATAGTTATTAAAACAGCATGATTTAAGCTGTGGTGATTACATTTACATTCCTTTTTAAAAAAATTACACTCCCAGAGTCTGTAGGAAAACATGGTCCAGTGCGACAGTGGTCCAATGGTTTAGGGACTGCTGCTCTATTTTACCAACAGGTATTGCATGAACTCTTTGTCATATTTAATAAAAGCACGATTTGAAACTTGCATTTTGTGCTTACATAGGTTGTAGTTAGAAAACCCAGCACAATTAAATTCGATAATTACAAAAAAGAATCTCGGAGGGGTTCCCAATATCCCAGAAACATAAACTGTATATAGTGTGCCCTCGCACATTGGCGCATCAATGCTTGCAACTTCACCTCATCGTGGATTTTTGGTAGGTAGTCACGTGATAACATACGAGCATTCTATTGGCTGACAGCAGGAAGTGTACTACGTTCCGTGAGTCTCGGACTTTTGTGAGACACAAAAGTGTTTTAAACAGTCTATCAGAGTGTGGGAAAAGGTAATACAGATAGAAGGTGGTTTAATATAAGTATGGGGAGGGTTCATAAACATTTAAATTACCCTAAATAATAAGATTCATTGTTCTTGATGTATTGTGGAATTCGTTAATCGCGTGCGGTTCCTGGAACGCATTAACCGCAAGGAACGAGGGTGCACTGTATGTGCTTGTCCCATCATGGAAGTCTTGATCCACAACAGGAGAAATGAAATATCTGGGAGGAGAATCCGCCGGGTAGCGCTGTCGTCTCACAGCAAGACGGTTCTTGGCGTGTTTTCTGGGCAGTTTACATTTTCTCCCTGTGTCTGTGTGGGTTCTCTCTGGGTTCTCCAGTTTCCTCCCACCTCCAAAAACATACATTTCAAGTGGATTGGTTGGTTCAAACTTGTCCACAGTTGTGAGTGTGTGTGTGAGTGGTTGTTTGTGTTTCGTGTGGTTATGCAATGTGCTGCTGATGTGTCCGTAGTGTCTCCCTGCCTCATTCCTGTACATTTGCTGGGAGAGGCTCCAGCAATGAATGAAATAGAAGCTGCAGCCACCAACCAGAGAGAACTTTTGAGAGCAGCAGCAGAGCAGGATGGACAGTCTGATCATTGGTTTTCTCCTGAGTCCATGGATCAATTGTGTGAATGAATCTGTAGGTTATAGTGAAAGCCAACGAGTAAGAAAAGAATGATTACTATGATTCTTTCAGAGGTAATTGTTAATAGATGTGCACCTTCGTAACCCGTTTCCTCGAGGCTTCAGCACTAACAGCTGACAAAGAGGAGAGGTAGACTCCCAAATCACGTCAAGCTCCGTCACACTCCAAGATTCAAACCATCCCATTGAGGACACTTTCCCATTGTTCACACTCTCATTTTGTGTCAGTCCCTGCTTTGCTTCTCCTTGCTTCTTTTGCCTCTGTGTCAGGCATGACCTTGACTGACAGGCTTGCTGCTCCAGGAAACAAACCAAGCCTATTGCGCTCTAGTGAGGCAGGTGTGAAATTCACAATATGATGGCTCAGATTGGCTGGAAACCATGGTTGATCTCCAAACAGCAGCAGACACAAATCACCTCCAAGCATGAAAAGTGGAGAGGAGATTATTTGCATTTAAACAGGATTGTACAATGTTAACACACACACACAGACACACACACAGACACACACCCCTAACCACAACTGGACACTCCGAGGACAGATGGATAGGTTGAATAAAAAGGAAAACACTAGGCCAGACTTAAACAATGACAGAGGAACACCACTCATTCTGTACAAAGTGGCATATTTTCCATTACATTAGGCTGACATTAAAAACTAGTTAAAATCATTACCTCTAGCTTTGAAAAGAGTGGGTTCTTTCCTGACCTGATATTTTGAAGCAGATCTTTAATCCGAGACGTTGGTCTTTTTTTTTTAATGAATATATTTTTTCAATTGGTAATCCAATCTGAGGTGAGGCTCAGCTGCTCGCTGCTTCACTTCTCACTTGTTATGGCCGTAAATTCAGCAATTCTAACTATGAAATCATGGCTATATTATTGGATTCAAAGAGGAAATCAATTGAAAACACAGACCAGAGAGCTCAAATCATTTGTTTATTTTTCATTACTCTCTGTTATGCAGGAGTATATTGGATCCATACATGAAATGGTTGATAGTCTTTATCAAGGTATTTCACTTTTCAAACCATGTGCCGTAATATGTCCAGTAAGTTATGTAAGTAATGCATGGAAAGCAGTGTTATATCAGTCTCAGTTTGTCTGTGTTTGTCTGTTTGTTTGTTTTTCTTTCCTTTTTTTTTCTTTTGCTGAATCACTAATCCAGTCCTTTCTGACCTCTTTCACCATAACCAAATTTAATTCCACCTGAACATTGACCTTTATCAGGTATTGATTCAAGGTTGTGTCGTCATACATCTAAATCAACAATTACTTTTGTGAAAATGAAAGTAAACATATAGCTGTATTATTAATGTGTCTGTTACATACCAGACTGTCACTGGGCTGCTTCAGCACTTTAACACCATACCATTGATGAGTGACAACACTAGTTAGTCAGTGTGTGAATGTGAACTAAAGCTAATAGCCTGGTGAATTTATGTTCACCAATGTCTTGCTTCCATGCAGACCATGTAATTTCGTGAAACATGGCTTGTTTCATAAAACAGTGTCATTCTCACTGCAGACCATCATTGACTGTTCTTGTCCTTTCTACACATCTTTACTCACATTAAAGTCCAGTAACTTTACAATGGGACGGCTAAACATCTCAGTGTGATGATACAGGATAATTTTCAAAATGATGCATGTGAACACAAAGTTTTTGAAACTTTCCCATTTCCAGGAAGATCATTCCAGTAAATAACTGCTACAGAGTTTCCTGTTAATGTTGTCTCCACATATCACTGACTTCATCTGTGAGAGAACGCCACAAGCTCTACTTAATGTCAGGAGATGTCTGCAGGAATTCAACACTGGTTATAAACACTTCTGTTATGAACACCCCAGTTATGAACACGCCAGTTATAAACAGTCCAGTTATTAACACTCCAGTTTTAAATACTCCCATTATAAACACTCCAGTTATGAACACTCCAGTTATTAACACTCCAGTTATAAACACTCCAGATATAAACAGTTCAGTTATTAACACTCCAGTTTTAAATATTACCATTATAAACACTCCAGCTATTAACACATCAGCTCTTAACACTCAAGTGATGTTTTATTCAAACCAGGGTTGACACGATTATTCTTAAGAGGAACAAAACAGTGGTAGGAATGAACACACAGTCACAAACACACACACACACACACACACACACACACACACACACACACACACACACACACACACTCACACACACACACACACACACACACACACACACACACACACA
The DNA here is from genome assembly GCA_013358685.1 of Antennarius maculatus. Lineage (NCBI taxonomy): Eukaryota > Metazoa > Chordata > Actinopteri > Lophiiformes > Antennariidae > Antennarius > Antennarius maculatus. The sequence goes on from CM023615.1 coordinate 3,026,940, forward strand.
CACACACACACACACACACACACACACAGGGTTGGGTGAGCTCAATTGACTTTCAACAGGAGAGAGAGAGTCAGACTCCATTGATCCTCTCGTCTCAGCAGAAACGCTCTATAAGACTTCAAGGTGACATGGAGACGATCAAAGCAGCCAGAAGTTTCTGCTCTCTGTTGTTTTCAAGGTTCTTTGAGTCAACAGGAAATACATTAGCAGATATGAAAGGTAGTGACCTCATGTATTCTCTGATACTGCTGATAGATGCAGTCGGCACAGCTGGAACTGATGGAAGCTCTATTTGAAATCTTTTATCTGTCATGTCAAGGAAATAATTTCATTATTCTACAATATCTGAAAGATTTGTTTCTTTGTCATCATCTGTGGATCTGTCTGCACACAGGGTGGATATGAGACCTGTCTACTACCTGATACACACTGAGCAACCACCTATGAGCTCTTCTGATTGGTCAAGATATGATGATAGTGGCTCAATGAATGTTGTCTTTCACTTATTTTAGAGAGGAAAACATCACCTTAGTGTGAATCCCAGCACTAATTTCAGAACTCATTATAGGAATTCGTACAATATCTTTTTCTAGTAGTTGGGCCATTTGTAGATGTGTGTGAAGTGAGGCTCGTCCACAACGCTCCACTGTACACCAGTGGACTTTATTTATTCAAGTCACACGATCACTGAGGCTCCACATCCATGTTTTCTGATTCCTCTGACCTGGACATCCCATCATCACCTGCTGTCCAGCTTTGAACAACCTCTAGAGAATTCAAAGGAGACCAAACACTGAAAGCTACTCACCCAACAGAAGACACCATTCTTTCTTGTGGCCATTCAACCAGATCCATTCTTCCTCTATCGGGAAGATGGAGCGATTTCATCCTTCATTTGCTTGTCAGTGATTCGAGCTCTCATTCCCCTTCAGGTTAAAGGACATTAGAGCATTTGATGCTATTTTAAAATGTGTGAACAGGATTATTCATTGTATTTACTGTAAACCTACATTTGCGGCTGAATGGCAAACAGAAGAGATTCCACGGAACTCCTTATTTTCTGCCTGGTGTGTGTTTCATGCCAACTTTTGATGAACTACAAAACCTCAAACCCCAAGTTAATCTCTTTAAATAATCTCTTTAAATAATACGTCACACGGCTTTCTCAGACAAACTTACCCCATAATTAGCAAAACTAACAAAACACAAACATATTTGGAAAGTTTCTTTGTGCAGATTAAAGAGTCAGTGAAGAGACAGAAGAAGAACCTGCAACTACAAAGAAGAAGGAAGCTGCTAAAACCAGTTTTTATGCTGGTCATATTTTATTTTGTTGTGTTGATCCTCCACACCGTAAAGGCCCGTGAAAATATTAGCTGACATTAAACCGGTCCGTGGTGCAACAAAGGTTGGCGACCACTGCCACAGACAATAGCAATAAACATTTTTTCTATTAAAACATATCAATGAGAATTTTTCCTCATTGTGTGTCCCAGTTGTTTGGTCTGAGATATATTCATCTTTAATAGTAAACACTGAGTTAAAAGAATTCTAACTATATTCACAACATATAAAACCAAATGAACAACAAAACTTCTAATTGAACTTGTTGTTAACCATCAAACATCCTTAAGTTGAAACAAATTTGGCCAAATCATACAATTTTTTTTAGATCAAGGTTGGCCTAAAGTTTACTTTCAGAGGTTATTCTGTAGTGGTTGTTTGTCTTTTGTGTGGCTCCTCGGTGCATCGGCGTTGCACCCAGAGTGTTGTTCCCTGCCTCTCGCCCAGTGGGATAATCTCCAGCAACCCTCGTGACCCACAGAAATGGAAACAGTGATTAAGAAGATGAATGAACGAATGAACAAATTAACGAACAAACGAACGGACGAATGAATGACTAAACTGGTATTTCTGCCAGTGTTTATCATCATCACATTCTTAGTCCAGCTTCCTTGTGCCCCGATGGAAAATCATGTAATTCCTATTCTTCTTGAGCACCTTCAAAAACCTCTGGGTGCCAGGATCATTGCTGAATGGCACCAGGGTGAATGTACGGTTCATTACCCACCTCTGCCTGGAATATTACTCCTGTTTATCATGTGAGAAGGATTTATGGCAAGGTGTAAAACAGTAGATAAACTGTCAAACAGTAGATATAGAATATATCTAAATAAGTCAAAGTTGAGCTGGGAAAGATCAGCGTGAGATCAGGGCGACAAGCTTTGCCCCAGCTGGCTATCCAGTTGAGTCCAGTGTGTCCAGACTGTGACACTACCTAACGCTGTGTGTACGGTGTAATTGGCTACACAGCGTGCATGGGAACCAACACACCAAATTGTGAAACACAACTCAGTCATCACAAAGTGTAACAGCAGCTCTACAAAGCTACAGAGAAGACGTAGGACTCAGTTTCAGCCAGCTGACCTTTGCTCCTGCTAGCTGAGTAAAACCAAAGAAAGACGTCCTCCACACAACAAACTGACACCAGCTCACACAGAAAAGGCTGAATATCCACCAACGCCGGCCATGACTCGAGAGGATGAAGCTCCCACCTCCTGTGGACAAATGTGCAGTGATATTCACAGTCATTCCTGGCCTCATACTCCTGCCGTCCGTATCAGTCAGGATCCTGCTGATCCGTCTGTCCTGCAGTAGAAGTCAGCCTCCATGTCACCCCTGCATCACTCTGACATTGTTATTCTGCAGTGAGCTGCACAATACCTGCTGCCTCTGGGGCCCGTAGATCAATATAAGAGCAGACCCATTCCAAAATAAAACTGCATATTGGAAAACATTTTCTCCCTTCTGAGCTCAGTGTTGCGATTAATTTAGAAGTAATTCATAAAAAGAAGTAAAGGCGAAGTAAATTCCATATGGCTACGCCACAGTGGTGTTCTTATTCTTAGGAGAAAAAGGCTATAACTTACAACTTTTTTGGACTCGCGAAAATCCCCAGGCGATAACATAAGAAAACAAACTTTTTCTCTCGGTAGGCGGAGCATAGTTTCTTCTTCTTCTTCGTCGTCTTCTTCTTCTTCGTCGGCGCGCATGCCAAAGTGGCCCGAACGCTCCCGATCATTAAATATGCACTCGCGTCATGACCTCCTCTCATCCAATGAAAAAAAAAGGATTATATTTTTACAAGCTAAATTGGTGTACGACAAGGCGAGGACGATCGATCGAAAGAAAATGAGAATAGAGTGTTTAAAATTCTAATTGAACAACAAATGTTGAATGCTGAGAGGGGGTAGGAGTGGTGACAGACCGATCAGAAGGTAAATGAAAGATATTATCAAAACTTTTTTGTAGTCTTAGACTTTTGATCCCTATGACTGGCAGAAATATCCAGCTATGCATGTAATGTGTATTCACCTCGCTTGCTATAATTGCAAGTAAAACTTACAAGTAAACATTGAGTAACATTTTGTATGACTGTATCTTCACATAGTGAATGCAAGTTTTTAATTGTTGAATCTCACATTTATACCTAAATAAAGTAGGATAGAAATAAATATAGTTAAGCTTGAACTATTGACTTTAGTGTAATTTTGTATGTAAAGTGAATAGAAGATTTTGCCCTCAGAATGCACCAGAATGCATTCTGAGGGCAAAACAACCCCATTTTCTAAAAGACTTTCCTGGGGAGGACCCCCCATCCCCCCACGACAACCGTGGTTTTACACACCTCAACAACTGAAAACTTGCATTCACTATGTGAAGATACAGTCATACAAAATGTACTCAATGTTTACTTGTAAGTTTTACTTGGACTAGAAGACATTTTAACTTTGACTTAGACACTTTGATTTTAATAAATTTGTTTATTGGTATTACTCAATGTTTACTTGTAAGTTTTACTTGCTATTATAGCAAGCCGCTGTCTTGGACACAGAATGTGGCTTTTTATGGCTTACTCAATTCTTTTACACTGAGCCACAGTGGCTTAGTCATACTACTTCCTAGTGCAAGCCAAGGCATAGAAGTCAAAAGTCAAAGTCAAACTTTCTTTATTTGTCATTATACACATGCACAGACGGTGCAACGAAATTTCAAAGGCCAGATGGAGTGTTGGTTCAGAGCCACTGCACCCCGGGTGTGCCGCCAGTACGGTCGAACATGACCTAATATTACCTAGATGCATGTTTTTCCTGATAATGGGGGGAAACCGGAGAACCCGGAGGAAACCCATTCAGACACAGAGAGAACATGCAAACTCTTCACAGAAAGGCCATGTTGGAAATGATGGGGTTTGAACCCCTGACCTTCTTGCTGTGAGGCAGCAGTGCTAACCACTACGCCACTGTGCTGTCAAAGAGCTCATCAGTTTGCTGTTTGCTGGATGTGAGGAATAAACTGCATCTTTGTGCTGTTGATGAGCATCAGAATGCAAATAAGCAAGACAACACTAGAGCACATGAAACAGACAGAGCTGCTGCAGAATTTCAAGACGTCCTTTAATCCCTGTTCATTACTCAGGACGTTGCTCCAGGCCCTCAGATCAGGGCTTACATTTTACTGTAGACTCTGCACCTAGTGTCTCCTGGCGGTTGGTGGAGTAAGGATGTTACTTCTAAGGCTGGTTTGACCTTGGCCGACTCCTCCCGTCCTTACTTTTAAAGTGAGGCATTAGAGGACTTAAACAGGGGCACCGATGCTAACAAAAACGTGTCAAACAGTCTTCAGTGAGGAATCAGTCAAGCAGATTGTTTCCAAAGGCATACCTGTCATCTCCTTGGAATAGATAAATGTAAAGACGGGTGTGTGTTCAGTGCCAGGTTGTCGGGTCTGTAAATGCTGACACATTATCAGATTTAAAGCTCAGCCTGGCCAGCAGGTGGCAGTGAGCAGGGTGGAAAAATTAGCCTTTAAGGACATTATTATTTAACGTTGTTCAGCTGAATAACACACCGTACAAGACAAAACACACAAAGGCACAAAGGTACATGCTGGGGGGAACATACGACATAGACCTCAAATGTTTTAAGAACATGAAGGATTCAGACTTTCTAAAATTCCCTTAGCAGAGACTTAAAGCTGTCTCCGTTGATAACATCACACAGTGGACAGTGTGGGGGTCTGAGGAGTTACACCAGTCCACAAGTTCCTTAAATCTGCAGTCTTTGAAGCAGTAAGGGCAGTACCAACCATCCATCTTCTTGTAGACGTCGATTGTAATCATCTCATCAACACTGCTTGAATATGAAAGCCTGTGAGAGATTTTTTTTTACATCTCCTGCTCAATAATACATGATTCTTTGGTAAATTGTCTTCCTACGGTGATTTGAACAACAATAAGATCATTGTGTCCATTGTGACTTGCCTAAAACGTCACTGACAATTTCCTAAGACAGTGTGTCCTCTGGTTTTTAATCAGATCTACCCAGGATGGAGGACGTGGACTGTAAGTCCACCATCATGTGAATCCAAAAACCCAACGTATGCCATGGTCATAAAGTTAAGGCATCAAAAACTGACAACCACCAATCATATTCTTGACTGATGGTTGTCTGATCAGGGTAATGTCAAGTAATGTCAAATTCTGGCAGGTCAAAATGACTCTTTATTCTTTACAATACTGTTTTCTTCTCCAAAACAAAACAACACAGAAACGTCCACCAGAGGGAGGTCATGACTGCAAAAGCACGTGTGTAGATCATTATGTGTTGATTGTTTATTAATTGATAATGATTGGAAAAAAAAAGTTGATCCACTGACATTCTACTGAAATGAATACATAAGGAGTTGTACTCTCTAAGTGTACTCTATACAGTACTTTTTAAATGTAGAGCAGAAACGGGCTTTAAAGATCAAACCAACACATTTCATCCCAGCATCCCCTCCCAATATCCTGGGTAGTGGTGTAGAGGCAGGATTCTTATAGCATTGCCTGAAATCCTCCAGATAGAAATTATTGATAAAAAAGCATTTATTATTTCTACTTATTTTGAAGGACCTTGATTCTGAAAATATGCACCTCAGGTGAATTGATCTGTTCCAAGTTGTCCGTCGGTGTGAGCGTGTGCATGAGTAGTTGTTTGTCTTTGATGTGGCTCCTTGGTGCAATTGGTAGGAGTCATGGCAAGTGAACAGTACTAATGGCTGTCAAAAAAGTAATAGAAATCAAATGATTTCAGTAGTAGTACTATCAGCAGTAACACACATCAGTAGTACATGTTGTGTACTCAGCACTGGCTGTCTGCTTGATTCGCTTTGCCAAAGACTCTCAAAATTTTCTGTTATTTTCCAAAACATTTTATCCTTTGGCCGTCAGCATTTGGGAGAAAACACGACGAAATACATGTGAGCTGACATCACTCCCTGACACACCCATGAAAACGGAGACAAGGGTTCACAGCTGCTCCATGTAATGCAATTTAGATGCTCTCAGAAAATGAGAAGAGCAATCACTTCAAAAACAGACAGGCAATCCAGGCCTTCTAAATATAAGAGTATGTGTCAAAAGGCATTATCAAAGGCATTATACTTGTATTATTGGGACAGGAAATTCCATTCTAAAGCATGGTGGGGGGTCGTGGGGGGGGGGGTGTCAACTCATGCATGTATGGACCCTTTGTCTCTAAGCAATGCCTTCAAACCAAAACAGGGCTTAATGTGGGGCAATTTATGAAGATATCTTTTATAATTTATTCGACATTAATATAAAGAAGCTATACATTGAACCAAACATGGAGTAACTCATGTGTTTTTATGTTTTAAACACTGGTACAACTTGTTTAACATACTGCGCAAAACCATTCTGAATAAAGATACAAACTAGTGCATCAACTGTGTGAACAGAAAGCGTTCAGACAACAGTAAGGAATGATAAAGCAGCTCCAGCCAGGAGTATAATGCTCAGACTGACGTATGTGAAGGCAGGGAGGCTCCTGGAGGTGTCAGGTACCAACAGAGAGTGGGATGCCCTAGGGTCTCCTGTTCGTACCGGTGATTAAACGGTGTGCAGCAGCTGGCGCCTATATTAAAGCATCTAATCACCCCGAATGATGGCAGCACACACTCTGTCACCTCATTCAAATCTCATTTAGATCACAGCAACGAGCATAAACATGGATGATGTATGTTGGTGGTCCCTGACAGCCGCGCTGCACAAACACACAGCAGAAAAGTCAAATGTGAATCTTTAATCAGCACTGAAGCCGACGCTGACGCTGACATGGCTGCACGACGTTGAGAAGTACACTGCTAATTAGTTAGCAGCTATTTGAATCAATATGATGCATGTGCTTTAGTTTGCATTCAGTCCGGTGTGATGATTCATGACTGATTTTAAAAAACAAGGCAGTCAAAGACTGCAACATCCTGCGACACCCCTGAATTCAACATTTTACCCTGACCTACACATTTTTGTTCCTCTGGCTTCCTGAAAATGTTGCTTTTTGTTTTGTGATTATATCTCATCAGGTTTCAGAGATGTGTACCTAAGGTATACAGTGATCCCTCTTTCCTCACAGTTAATGTGTTCCAGGAACCACACGCGATTAACGAATTCTGCGATATAGCGACAAACTATTTATCTTATTATTTACGGTAATGTAAACGTTTACGAACCCTCCCCATACTGATATTAAACCACCTTCTATCTGTATTACCTTTTCCCACACTCTGATAGACTAAAGCACTTTTGTGTCTCACGGAAGTCCGAGACTCACAGAACGGAGCGCACTTCTAGATGCCATCATAGAATGCGCATACGGTATCGCATGACTACCTACCAAAAATCCACAATGAGTAAAAAAGTTTAAATTTGACCTTAACCTACTTTTCTCAAGGTCAAGGTCAGTCAGTCATTTTCTTAACCTGCTTAATCCTCTTACGCAGGTCGTGGGGGAGCCGTGCCTATCCTGGCAGTCTCAGGGCGTGAGGCGGGGGACACTCCGGGTACGACGCCAGTGTACCGCGGAGCCACATAGAGACAAACAATCACTCACACACACACTCCTACGGTCAATTTGAGACCGGCCAATCAACCTGAAGCGCATGCTTTTGGAGGTGGGAGGAAGCCGGAGAACCCGGAGAGAGCCCACGCAGACACGGTGAGAGCATGCGAACTCCGCACAGAGCGGGACTCGAACCCGGACCCGCCGTGTTGTGAGGCGACAGCGCTACGCACTGCGCCACTGTGCCGCCCAAGTTCAAGGTCATCATCTTATTTTCATCCCCTTTGCTGCCTGAGTAATGTGATTTTTGTTTCATCTTTCTATCTGCAACGGTTGTGATGATATTTAGTAGACAGACAGATGAACACAAAAACACTGGCAATTGCAATACATCACTGCTTTGCGGGATGTAAATAAAGGATTATTTAGCATCAGTGTGACACCGTTAGCTGATCCTGCTCTTGAACAGTTTAAACACAAACGTACAAAGTGAACACTCTTCCACTATCACAAACCAGATGCAGCTCTGGACAGCCTCCAGTCCAGCAGCATTTTAATTGAAGCTTAGGCACTCAACACATTATTGGGTGGAAGTTAAAGACAGCCTTGACTGCTCAAAATGCAAGAAATCATCAAATTACTTCATATATAATAATAAATACATAAAAAATGTAAAGCATTAGAAGGTGTACCTTGTAAAATGAGGTGAGAGAGTATTGGAGTGATCAGTTCAAAATGTCCTCTTTCTGCCTTGCAGAGGTGAGTCTGACGTCCCACTGACTTGTCCTAATCCATATTCAGTAGGCCTGGATCAGTCCTTTATAAAAGAGTCAATTTTTGCTGTTGAATATTCCTTCTGTGAGCCTCTAATCTCACCAGCTCTGTCTCAAAAATTGTTCAAGGTGGTCGCCCTTTGCAAATTCTTCTTTCTACCGTGATCTGAACTGACAACTGAGAACTATTTTCCCCAGTCCTTCCTATTTTCAGAACTATTATATCTTTCAAAATATACCTAAACCATTGTAAAATTGTTAAAACTTATTCTCCATAATATACATAAAACATTCTGAGAATAATTACTTGATTATTCTCAGTAATGCTGCACAGCTCAATCACTTCCCTGGTATCTTGATTTTTTCTGTTATTTGTAAATGGTTTTTCATTTCCCTTCTTTCAGCTCGTCATTCTGCTCTATAATAAAGGGACTTAAACTTTTCTTGACAACTGGTA
>CM023615.1:3041070-3122806 GCA_013358685.1 Antennarius maculatus
TGTCTCCATTTGCATTTTAATACCTCAGCAATGTTCAAGCCATTAGATTTCCTCAAGGGCTGATTAGTAAAGGGTTAATTACAGACTCCAAATGTATAATGCAGCGGTATATCTTCACCCTACAAACACTCAGGACCACCTGCTGAACATGAAGACTGACAGACCCATCTATAAATAAACGTCTATGCTAAATCTCCAGGAATTACCTCGGCTGATATGAGTGATGGCATTTGGATCCTTGCTAATTTCCACATTGGGTGCTAATCCTCAGATGCAGGGAAAGGAAAGCTCCACTGAAATTATTTACGCTTCAATATGGACTCCTCCAGATGGAAGCGAAAGCCGAGTGACCATATGGGGGGCTGACAGTCTTTCGGTCTGCTTTCAGTGGAGCCATCATCCCCAGATTGGGGGACTTTCTGACCTGAGCCCTTGCAGGCCCAATAGCACACATTAGCCAGCAGCTGTCTCCAATCAGACTGACAGAACCAAATAAACATGGCTTGTGGCGACTGCGTGAGCTGCGACATTCAGTCAGTCAGGATTACCGTCTACAGTGGGAGTCGTATGGAGGCCAACATACGCACAGCACTCATAGTAATGAGTTCACTGAAGCTACAACGATATACGCCAAAACATTCTCATGGATTGGGTCAGCAGATCGTCATGTGTTCTTCCATACTTCTGTCTTCTACATTGATTTGAGTTTCCAAACTAACCTTACGTCCATGTCCATGTCCTGTGGAGGGACGTGATGGATGTCCCTCCACAGGGCATCATCACAGCATCACCCGAGGGCCACTGTACGGCCTCACCTGAGGGCCCCTTTACAGCTTACTGCAACAGGACAGTACATAGACGAAGAACCGAGCACCACACAGAGATTGGTTTCAAAGGTGTAAATGAGTTACACCTGGACTGAACTCCATTAGACAGTCAACACTGATGCATTCATGTGATCACAACCTTCAAATGTGTGTGAGACACCTCTACTGACAGCTCAGACCTCAAATTCTTCTACAAGGCTGCTACAATCAATCAGACGCTGATGGTGTCTGTGAGTAAGGTAGCAGCTGAGTGTTGTGTAGCTGGGCAACAGATCAGATGTGTAGCATTCACAGCGATGTAAAACTGAGTGTTTCATGTGGGGGACAATTAAAATCTTTCTATTTTTAAAAATACCAAAGACCAGGCAAATCTTTCCTTTCACCACTCTGGCTCTGACTGTGTCAAAACTAATCTCCTCCTGACTCAGTACTGAGGTATTTCATCTAAACTGCAGCTGAGGCTTTATAAAGGGAAGTGACTAATAGCATGTAACGAGTCTTATATTCGGGGCATGACATGAACAAATGTGTGAATTCCTGGATGTGCTTAGTGCTAGGCAATCACGAGAGCACAACTCAAAACGCTGTCAGAGTGAGACCTCACACATCACACTTCCTGTGAGTACCAAAGGAAGAATGTGAACAACAAATCAAAGAGTTCTCATGAAGATTCAGTTTTGTTAGTGTAATAAGGCTGCAGCTTTCTCTAATCCTCTGATAGTTAGCAGGCGACGGTGTTGTGTCTGAGATGTGACAGTGGCAGTGGGTCTGACAATAGCCATCTCATGTGTATTGTGTCTGACATCAATGAGGCTGTCTCTTCTCCTGAATATGCAAAGTGTAATATTTTTGGAGCTGATGGTGAACACCAAGCCTCATGAAGTCCACCAAAGCTAAAGAGCCCAAGGCTGTTAGGGGTAATCCTTCTGGGTTCACCCAGAACATGTGAATATTTTTACAGAGACTATCAAAGATAGAGTTTACAAAACGGATGTGAAAAATGGCTAAATATGCTGCATTATGCATGTCAGAGAGTTAGTGGTGGTGCTGCCTGTCAACATCATCACCACACAATAAGATCACAGCCTTTGTTTTATGCTGCTTAATGTTTTGTGCCCATACTAAGGCTAACCCATGGATTTCAATAATGTCCATAAAGCTTTGTGACTGTCAGCCATGTACTTGAACATGTCTTCAGCTTGCTGCCCAATAATAATCCTGAAGAGAGGGTGAGCCCCGTCCCCCGTTTCCTTTACTAACTGTAATGCCTTTAAATGGATTTGCAGTATAATATTCTGTCCGTGAACTGTTTCTGATTGATCCCTACTGACAGTCTGAAAACAACATATGCTAATTTTAATTGATAAAAATAAGCTTTAACAATCTAAAATAAGAATGACAAGCATCTTTTCCCTATGTCAGTAGAATTCAATAATTCTTGAAGTTAATCTGCTGCATAAATGGCACAGACAACAGAAAATCATATATGGTACAATTTCTGCTGCTTCGGCACTGGAGCAGCAGAAATGTAATTGTAGAATGTCATGGACTATAATAGAACTAATACTTTCCTGATTAAAGATTGAGTCATCTCAGTTATTTTAAAGGACACTGACCACATTATATCAAAACTTACCTATAAATTATAATGAACCAAATGGCACTTTATGATTTATTTTGAAGGAAGACTGTATAATTAATCAGAAAACTCCAGTTGGACGAGCCCTAAATGTGTGAGGAAAGGCTAATCGAGGTGTCTACTGCAATTTCATTCATCTCCTTCTTAACCAATGTAAGGCTCACAAGTTCTTTCTGAGCCTATCCCAGCTTGTGTGAAGCAGGGTACACCTCAGATGAGACTCCAGGTCATCGCACAGCCAACTGAACGATTCACCAAACTGGATGTTTCTGGAGGTGTGAGGAAACTGGAGAACCCCTAGAGAACCCACACAGACATGAGAACATAGAAACTCCACACAGAAAAGCCTTCTTGCTATGAGGTAACAGTGCGACCCATGGTCTGAGCATTGTTTGCTAAATGTGATCAAAACTGTCCGGTGGTCCCACAGGGGGAAATGCATCATGTCTGATGTTTTTCTTTATCAGCTTCTACCTTCAGATCAGCTCAGGAGCATTGTGGGAGGTAACGATTAATGCAATCAATTTCTCAATCAGAAGACAAGTGCTACCACCCACCAGCACAAAACAGAGAGGACATCCACATCAGGCTGAAAAATCTGATTATACAAGAATAACTATCAGACAATGCATTTACATACAGTCTAGTAACCTAGTTAATATAAAGTCACATACACACAGCAGGTCAGTAATCAGATTCCTCCCATATTCTCAATCTGATTTGGAACCAAGACATACTTATGAAGAAGAAGAAGAGTTCTGATGTGTCTCTGTTTCTAATAAGTTGTTTTGCCGAATTATAAAAGATTAATTTATCAGGAAAAAATTGTTCCAGATTCAGACCTTGCATGCCTTTAGTTTGTTGTAAAAACAATTTAAACATCTTTTCAGGGTACAAATCGTGCTGTTGACTGGCAGTGACTGGAGTGTGAGATAGTTCACTGCAATCAGACATACAATCATCACTGTCACTGCTGTTTTGAACACTCGGTGCGACCTCAAGCCGGCCAGTTTTACATCCGGCAGAAACAGTTAAAACATTCTTCCGCTTACCACGCCGCCTAGTAGGAGCAGGAATCCATTCAGACTCATGCTCGTCGAAAGAAGAAGAAGAAGAAGAAGAAGAAGAAGAAGGAGAAGGAGAAGGAGAAGGAGAAGGAGAAGGAGAAGGAGAAGGAGAAGGAGAAGGAGAAGAAGAAGAAGAAGAAGAAGAAGAAGAAGACTTTTTTTTTACTTTTTCAAAAACACTTTAATCACATTCAAAACACTTTACAATTTTACATTAGATGAAAACACTAAAGAGTTTCAGAAACACTAAAAACCAATAAGTAAGAGGAAATACAATCTAAAATCAGTGCATTATATCAGGAAGTTTGCAAAATTGAGTTGATCATCAATTAAGGTGCATAGGACATTTTTGTGACACCAGATGTTCCTAAAGTTATTTAGGTCTTTTGTCATTTTATAGAAACCAAATTCTAGTTTTAAGCGACATCTAATGTTACAGCAAAAAACAGTAGCTGCGTCTTGAACAGTATTGTTTTCAATTCTTCTCTTCCTGGTCACGTAAATTGCGAGTTTTGCTTCTCCAGAGATAAAATTTAAAAGCTGCCACTTTCTCTGATTCGATTTATTGTACCCAGCACCGTAGACAAATTTCCTCACACTAAAATTTTCACTGAACAGATTAAAAACATTCGTTAGAAGAGTGAAGAGCACTGCAAGTCTCCCACACTCACTAAAAGCATGAAAGACTGTCTCACGAAGGGGACAGAAGGGACACTGGCTGGACACAGCAGGGTTAAAAACAGAGATAAAAGCATTGGAACTGATGGCACCGTAGAAGAAGAAGAAGAAGAAGAAGAAGTATACTTAATTGATCCCCGCAAGGGGAAATTACAAAGTCACTCGGTTAGTTGACAAGTATACAGGGCCCCTGGACACAGCACACAAGGGGGCCTGTAAGCATGCAGTTAGTACAATCACATCAAACTACACACATCAGGGAGGCAGAGTGACGGGCAGCAGCTTCGGAACGCGCTCCAATTTGAGCAGCTTGTAGGGGGGACGGCGCCTTGCTCAAGGGCGCCTCGGCAATGGCTGGGAGGTGAGCTGACACTTCCCACTGTCAGCTCACACTCCTGGTGACATCATGGCGGGAGCGGGACTCGATCAGCCGATTGCTGGGGCGACCCGTCTACGAGACATCTGCTCTACCGCTGCCGCCCCATACTGGTGAGTAAAGCCAACAGTGACCAACTTGCTCTTACGAGTACGCGTGTTCACTAGAAACTTGGTGAAAATTAAAAAGGGACCTTTTCTAAGAACACTAGCTGGAGGTTCCAATGTCTCTGGTTCTGTAAATCCTGGATTCGGACACAATGTGATTACAGTACAGCAGAAAGTAATGTCAGAGCATTAAAATGGACTGAATGTTGATAGTTGAGGATGAATTGATCTCAAAAGGCTAGAAACTGTTGCAAAATGTGACTTTATTCTGATCAAAGCAAAAAACGTGTCTCTACAGAAATCAATGATCGACAACTACTTTTATCCATTAGGAAGTTTGGGAAAATTTCTTTTCTAAAGTTAAGTGATGTTACCACTGATGGCACAAAACATCCAAAGAGTCAGACAACCTTATCAACAGCTGTAACTGAAGCAAAGCAGGAGAACTATTACTCTAAATGTCTATTACGGATAATTACCATTTTAAAGACTGGCTCCACTTTGTCATACTAGTGTGGTTAGAGCCCCTTCCCTAGTTTCAGAGTTCCATGCAGTCCAGGTACCATCCCAGAAACAGAAGTTCCTGGATCCTCCCCTCTACCTAGATCTGCCCCAGAACATAACGAGTTCTCTCCTGCTCTCTGATCCAACCCTCCACAAAGTTGTGTGACAATTTGTTCAACAGTTTTAGCATAGCTACCGAAAATGTTCAGTAAAAACAATGTATGTACATCCCTATTCCACATCCACAAATAAATGTAATGGGGTCTTTCTCAGGAAATGTGGCATTTTTTGACCAAGTTTCCTGGAAATTCATTCATTTTTTTAATCCCATTTACAAACTGACAAAAAAAACAATGGGCAAGAGCTAACACAGGGACTCCATTGAAACTAGTGGTAATGCTACCACCAGCTTTCCTTTGAAAAATAATAAGAATGACAATAAGAAGAAAATGAATAGACTTTTGATTTTTGGGACATAGTATTGAAGACATGACTTTAAAAATTCAAACTGGTGAGATATGTTAATACTGGAAACAGCACTGCTATAAACTCCACTGCAACATTGTTCTCTAACCAACCAGTACTTAATGGAGCTGCCCTGGGCATACTGGCTCTGAACAGTTATGGTCATGTTTATCCTGTCTCTGAACACAACACACCAAACTACATACAATCTGCAGACAACACCATGTCAGATGTCTGATAGCATCTGATGTCTCACCCCAAAATAAACTGTTTATGTTGTCAATTGGATTTCCAATTATAAGTCTTGGGAGTGTAAAATCACAGAAATAAAACCCAAAAATGAACAAGGTCACATGTGTTGAGGTCTCCATTAATGCTGTTCTGAATAGAGAAGGAACACCAGAGTCAAAACTCATTTGGTGACAGAGACAGATGAGAAGGAAGAAAGATACTGCAGAATTCAGAGTTATTTATAATCCCTGGAACTAACCACAGTTTTGTGCTTTTACTGGATTCTCCAAGAGATTCCTGTAATTACAAAACACATTCATTACATGAATTTTTTATCCTGACACCAAATTCATGGAATTATTTTGCTCCAATAGGCACAAGGAAAGATAATCGAGTTAGAATGTGACAAAGACAAAACGGAGAGGGACAAAGAAGAAGAAAGAGCACAAAACAAAAAGAGAACAAAAGATGACTAATGAGGAAAATGAAAACGTCAGTAGGACTCACAACTCAAGTCCATCAAAAAGGTGAACAACGCCTCAGTGCTGGGACAAAACTGCAGCAGGTAAGTTGAATGAAAACAACTTCATGACTTTTCTTAAGCATTTATCACAGGGAGGTTGTGTGAGATTTATCACACTCATACCTTTGGGAAATTTAGAGTCACCAATCCAATGTTTGTGGAGGTAGGAAGTCTCTGAAGCACCTGTTACCTGATGGTGAGGCTAGTCTTACAATACATCCCGCCTCAAAACTGTGATGTATTGTAATTGTCAGTGTTTATGTGTTCGTCTGTCCCACAAATATCTTCACAACCGTTGCAGATAGAAAGATGAAACAAAAAGCACATTACTCGGGCAGCAAAGGGGATGAAAATGAGATGATGACCTTGACCTTGAGAAAACTAGATGAAGGTCAAATTTCAACTTTTGTACACTCAGGAACCAGATAAGATAGAAAGACGAGGAAGAAGACCAGTGTAAGTAAGACAGTAGATCAAAGGTAGTGCATTAGATAGATAGATAGATAGATAGATAGATAGATAGATAGATAGATAGATAGATAGATAGATAGATAGATAGATAGATAGATAGATAGATAGATAGATAGATAGATAGATAGATAGATAGATAGATAGATAGATAGATAGATAGATAGATAGATAGATAGATAGATAGATAGATAGATAGATAGATAGATAGATAGATAGATAGATAGATAGATAGATCGATCGATCGATAGATAGACAGACATATACTTTAATAATCCCAAAGGAAATTCGGACATCTGCTCACAGAGATACAAATAAATACACATAACAGTGACGAAATTGGCACCGACAAAGATGTCCCATAAATTACATAATTAACATAATGACATAATTATACAACAGAAAAACAGAAGAACCTAACCATGTAGGAACATGAAAGAAGCGTGAGAAGAAGACGATGTTGGATCAGAAGGATGGATGAACCGAGCTATAAACTGAGCTGTAAACCGACACTAAGGACCCCCACAAAGTATCCCACAGTGCACCCCCAGTGCCCCCCTAGTCTACCCCTTCTCGGCCGCCCTTGTGATGGCCGCCTTTGATCTAAGGTCTGAGATATTTTCAATCCCGAGATATTTTTGCACATATCTCAGGAACCGGATAGGATAAAAAAACAAAACAAAGGGTGTTATATTCAGGGAGGAAAGGGATGAAAATTAGAGCACAACCTTGATATTGAAAAACTAAGTTTATGTTTTCACTTTTATACCTTTTTAGGTACACATCTCTTGATACCTCATGACAAACAGAATGCACCAGTTACATGTTGGATCATGTCTCTTTTATTAAATGACCATGACCTATGCAAGTATGTCAGGGTAAAATTTTGAATTCAAGGGTGTCGCGGGATGTTGCAGTCTCTGACTGCCTTATTGGTCACTGGAGCCAGCTTTACAGCAGAGTGGTACAGACTGACGAACTGGAGACACTTTATGGGACTGCAGCAGCACGATTGTTCAGAGACCGTCTGTCTCATGTACAGCTGAACGGATATACTGACAATAACACCAACACATTCAAATATTTTTGATGTAAATGACTATATATTCAGTGCATGACGTACACTTTATGCATATCTGTTAACAGGATTACTCAGCAATGGCAGATTTTGATGACATTTTTGGATAGGAAGGGTACAACATGGGGAACATTAGATTCTGGTGGTGGTCCGGATCATTACATGCCCACAATATCATCCATCCATGATTTGCTGCCTACTCAAGGTGTTCATCAGGGAGGTACGTGAAGCATGGACATACATGCAATTCTCCTACCAGCAGAGGGCAGTCAAGAGTCTAAAAGCAACCGTAAGGGAAATGTGTTGCTCACTTCAGATTAACCGTGAACAGCACGTTTCTGGGCCAGGTCCACCTGGAGAGGATGAGTGAAGTCCATGAACAGCTGGAAAAAGATCTTCAGAAGGAGAGGCTTGAACATAAGACACTGCAGAAGAAACGGTCTAACATAGACAAAGCTCTTTGAAACTAAAAGAAAATGTTCTGAAGACACAGATGTTCCATTAAACCCAGCTGGATGAGTCCACGGGGGAGGCTGCAAAATTCAAAGTTGCCTTGAGCAACTCAAGATCTGTCCTCCACCTCAAGAGACACAACCAAAAACCCAGAAATTCCTATGAGGCTTAACTAAATGAGCAGAGACAGAGTTAAAGAAGGAGTTAATCTCTGAAGAAGGTTGAGCATCAGCTGGAGAGTGATCAGATCCACAGGATAAGTCACCCCTGCCCCAGGAGGCAGAGCTTCTGAAGAAGCAGCAGAAATGGAAGCAGAGGGAGTGGACACTGGTGCTGCCATTTCTTCACCATCTTCAAGGCAACACAGAGGACGTGTAACAAGATGCTGCAAGCGTAGCTCGCTCCTTGTTTAGCATTTCACATCCCGACCACAGTTTTCCACACTCACAGAATAAAGGTCCTTGAACACGGAAGAAAATAAAAGCATCCAGGGCCTCTGATGGTTGTGAGTAGTGGTAACCAGTCAAAAAGACTGGTGTGTCCCTGTCTGCCTCTCTCAGACATGCATTCACACTAAAGTGTCTGAAAATAAAACTGTTAGTGTGAATGTATACATTACTATCACAAATAGTGGTTTCTGTTTCCATGGTGTGGCTGGAGACCGCCGTTCAGTCTCTCACAAATACTGTAGTCCGACAGGAAGCAGTCTTCTCCCTCCTCAGATTCTTCACATTCTTCCTTAGCAGCAAGGATCATTCAGAGCAAGTGGCCCAAGCCAATTCCCATGTCAGCCCCCAACAACACACACACGCACACGCACACACACACACGCGCACACACACACACACACACACACACACACAAACAAGAATACGGTTTACATTTTCTTTCCCAGATCATAAAAATAATCCAGGGGGACATGTCTGGGACCCTTTTGTCCGTGATCATCTGAGGTCTCAGAAAAATATTTCTCCAAACGTCTCAACGGGAAAACATGTTTCCTTTCTGCTTTACTGCAGCCTCAACTGTAGAAGGGAGATGCAACACCTCAATACTGTATGTGTCACATGAGTTACTGTATTTTCTGCACTATGAGGTGCACCTAAAAGCCTTTAATTTTCCCATAAACCGACAGTGTGCCTTATAATCCAGTGCACCTTATACAGTGGTACCTCTTCTCTTCTTTTCCTTTCGGCTTTTCCCTTCAGGGGTCGCCACAGCAAATTAATTGCCTCCATCTAGCCCTGTCCTTTGCATCCTCTTCTCTCACACCAACTACCTTCATGTCCTCTTTCACTACATCCATAAACCTCCTCTTTGGTCTTCCTCTAGGCCTCCTGCCTGGCAGTTCAAAACTCAGCATCCTTCTGCCAATATATTCACTATCTCTCCTCTGGACATGTCCAAACCATCTCAGTCTGGCCTCTCTGACTTGTGCTGTCCCTCTGATGTACTCATTCCTGATCCTATCCTTCCTGGTCACTCCCAAAGAGAACCTCAGCATCTTCATCTCTGCTACCTCCAGCTCTGCCTCCTGTCTTTTCCTCAGTGATACTGTCTCTAGACCAAACAACATCGCTGGTCTCACCACAGTTTTGTACACCTTTCCTTTCATTTTAGCTGAAACTCTTCTATCACACATCACCCCTGACACTTTTCTCCAACTGTTCCATCCTGCCTGTACACGCTTCTTCACCTCTTTTCCACACTCTCCATTGCTCTGGACTGTTGACCCTCAGTATTTCAAATCCTCCACCTTCTTGATCTCTTCTCCCTGTAACCTCACTCTTCCACTTGGGTCCCTCTCATTCACACACATGTACTCTGTCTTACTGCGGCTTACCTTCACCTCTCTCCTTTCCAGGACAAACTTCCACCTTTCTAGCTTCTCCTCCACCTCTTCCCTACTCTCACTGCAGATCACAATGTCATCTGCAAATATCATAGTCCATGAAGATTCTTGTCTGACCTCGTCTGTCAGCCTGTCCATCACCATAGCGAACAAGAAGGGGCTCAGAGCTGATCCCTGATGCAGTCCCACCTCCACCTTGAACTCCTCTGTCACACCTACAGCACACCTCACCACTGTCTTACAGTCCTCATACATGTCCTGCACCGCTCTAACATACTTCTCTGCCACTCCAGACTTCCTCATACAATACCACAATTCCTCTCTGGGCACCCTGTCATAAGCTTTCTCCAGATCTACAAAAACACAATGCAGCTCCCTCTGGCCTCCTCTGTACTTCTCTATCAACATCCTCAAAGCAAATACTGCATCTGTAGTACTCTTTTTTGGCATGAAGCCATACTGCTGCTCACAAATGTTCACTTCTGCCCTTAGTCTAGCTTCCACTACTCTTTCCCACAACTTCATTGTATGGCTCATCAGCTTTATTCCTCTGTAATTGCCACAACTCTGCACATCTCCCTTGTTCTTAAAAATGGGCACCAGCACACTTCTCCTCCACTCCTCAGGGATCTTCTCACTATCTAAGATCCTGTTGAACAACCCAGTCAGAAACTCTACTGCCACATCTCCTAGACACTTCCAAACCTCGACAGGTATATCATCAGGACCGACTGCCTTTCCACTCTTCATCCTCTTCAATGCCCTCCTCACTTCATCCTGACTAATCTTTGCTACTTCCTGGTCCACAACAGTCACCTCTTCTAGTCTTTGTTCTCTCTCATTTTCCACGTTCATCAACTCTTCAAAGTATTCTTTCCATCTTCCCATCACACTACTGGCACCTGTCAATAGACTTCCATCCCTATCCTTAATCACCCTAACCTGCTGCACGACCGGTATAGATCAGTCTCTCCCTCCTTACTGTCTAACCTAGCATACAAGTCATCATAAGTTTCTTGTTTGACCTTTGCTACCTCTACCTTCACCTTACGCTGCATCTCCCTGTACTCTTGTCTACTCTCCTCAGTCCTCTCAGTGTCCCACTTCTTCTTAGCTAACCTCTTCCCCTGTATACACTCCTGTACCTCCTCATTCCACCCCCAAGTTTCCTTATCTACTTTCCTTCCAGATGACACACCAAATACTCTCCTACCTGTCTCCCTGATCACATTAGCTGTAGTTGTCCAGTCATCTGGAAGCACCTCCTGACCACCCAGAGCCTGTCTTAACTCCTTCCTACAAGTCATGCAACACTCTTCCTTTTTTAGCTTCCACCATTTCGTCTTCTGCTCTGCCTTTGCCCTCTTCATCTTCCTCACCACCAGAGTCATCCTACACACCACCATCCTATGCTGTTTGGCTACACTCTTGTCTACCACTACTTTGCAGTCACTGATCTCCTTCAGGTTACACGGTCTACACAAGATGTAGTCTACCTGTGTGCTCCTACCACCACTCATATAGGTCACCCTATGTTCCTGCCTCTTCTGGAAGAAAGTATTCACTACAGCCATTTCCATCCTTTTTGCAAAGTCAACTACCATCTGTCCTTCTGCGTTCCTCTCCTGGATACCAAACCTGCCCATCACTTCCTCATCACCTCTGTTACCTGCACCAACATGTCCATTGAAGTCTGCACCAATAACAACTCTCTCACTTCTAGGCATGCTCTGCATCACTTCATCAAAGTCCAACCAGAATTTCTCCTTCTCCTCCAGCTCACATCCTACCTTTGGAGCATACGCACTAACAACATTGACCATCACACCTTCGATTTCTAGCTTCAGATTCATCACTCTATCCGACACTCTTTTTACCTCCAGGACATTCCTAACAAACTCCTCCTTCAAAATAACTCCTACTCTATTTCTATTCCCATCTACACCATGGTAGAACAACTTGAACCCTGCTCCTAAACTTCTAGCCTTGCTACCTTTCCACCTGGTCTCCTGGACACACAGTATGTCTACCGTCCTCCTCTGCATCATGTCCTTCCTCCTCTGCATCATGTCCTTCCTCCTCTGCATCATGTGGTACCTCTACTTACGAAATTAATTGGTTCTGGAAGAAATTTCGTAAGTAGAAAATTTTGTAAGTAGAGACGCATTTTCCAAGCCCCCCAAAATTCAGGCAAATGTTTTAGAAAGCATAAAAATGCATGTAACATGTAACAAATACATGTTACAATTAGATTATTACAAAATAAATGAGAGTTGTGCATAACGTAAAAAACAAAGAATAGAGCAAAGAATAAAAGTGATGGTCATTTACCTTTTAACTGCTGTCCTCATTGTTTTTTGCCCTCTTTGGTTCATGCGCTCTTGCCTCACCATGGACAACAGAGTGAATTCCAGTCCTCCTTTTGAACCACCCACACGATGCCTTAAACTCCTTAAACCTCCTTTTGTTTTAATAACGTGGGATTGTAGATGCATTACGGCCATATTCTTTGCCAAGATCAACCAAACGCATCCCTTTTTCATGCTTTTCTATTATGTCTTGCTTTGTTTGTACGGACAAAAAACTCTTTTCTTCATCTTTTCTTTTCCTCTTTTCTCCATCACTTTCTTGGGGTCCATGGTAAATACTCTAAAAGTTAATATATTTACGTAAAACTATCAGAACACGTCATGGGTCGAGGGCCGAATGACAAGGACACTGCATAGACACCTATGCAGCGTCCTTAGCCAATGAGGGACCTCCTCATTGGCTAAGAGGAGGTCCCTCTTAGCCAATGGGATGCCAGGATGCTAGGTAATAGCCAATGGCAGAGCAGCTATAAGAATATTGCATTCAGGAACCTGTGGGAGCTGCGAGTATCAGCCCATACTGTATTTTTACCTTTCATAACTTGAAATTTCTTTCGTAACTAGAGGCAACATTTTCCTGTTGAGGCGTTTCGTAAGTAGAAAATTTCGCAAGTGGAGACATTCGTAAGTAGAGGTACTACTGTATATAAAAAAAAGTTTTAGAATAGGCCATTCAATGAAGGCACGCCTTATAGTCCAGTGAGCCTCATAGTGCAGAAGATACTGTAATGCTAACGTGTGAGTGCAGCTACGTTGTCATTTTAGAAGCTAAACAGCAACAATCCTCCCAAGTGTGTTCCCAGTCCCATACTTCCTTTATGTTAGTAGTATACTGGATGTGAGTAGACTGACTGGTGTAGCAGAGTGGTATCATAGAGTCAGACTGGATACTTAGCAAAAATGATAGCTTTAAACATTCCACAGCAAATATCACATCACTTTAAAAATCACCGCCAGCCCTTTGATCTGATTGAGGTGAATGTTTCAGCGTACTCCATGATTCATCCAAAATGAGACTTCATTCATACTGTTGTTGATAAGTTGCTGTTGTTCTCCACCATAACAGATGCTTCATTGGCTGTCTTTTTTATCAAACTTAAGTCTCCCAATCCCTTAATTTTCTATGCAGCCATGAAGGTGAAGGTGTTTTCTGAGGGTAGACGTGGACATTGTTTCCCCTCTTCTGGACTGGTTGGGGTACGTTGGATCTTCACACAATACCACATTTTAACATTTATACTGATGTGAATTTTCTTGTTGGCGAGAGTTGAAATATGATTCGGCAAACATTTCCTTCACTGCTCTAGAAAAACGAAAGTGATCTGATGAACACATGTACCTCCTGTCTGAGTCCCAGCTCTGTCCCAGCCTGCACTCATGTCATTCACTGGACGGACGCCACTCACCTGTCGTTCTCCCATTAACCCTCCATTTATACTGCTCCCTTCCAGCCAGATTGTTTGTTGCCATCATGCAAGACTTTCCATTGTTAATTTCCTTCTCAGTGCTGAGTGTTTGAGGATCTATTCTGTCCCCATCATGGAAAACGAGTATACGGTCCACGACTACAAACTTGGCCTGTCCCTTTTTGGAAACTGTCTTCTGTCCTGATTCTTGCTGTTTCATTTGAGCAGAGTGAGTGTTAAGCAGCGTGGAGTGAAGTTCCAGAATTATTTTCTTGAAAAAGAAACATTAACCATCTAACATAGGTGTAATCAAACAATGACTGAAACTGCATTTAAATGTTTGGAGCAAAAACATAGAAAACATGGAGATTGGCTAACTTGAACAAAACATCCGACTAGTAATGATTACAGTGTGATTATTATTACAGTGTTTTGTCTTCTTTCTCTCTTTACCACACTGATGATCACACATCTAATCGATAACATAATTAAATTAGGAATGGCCACACAGCCACAGCAGCAACATGTCTGCAACATCAACACAAAGCACCTGCATGTCTGATCACTGATTCATGAGGCGCTGCCACCACTGCCTACAGACAATGAAGCCTACGGACCATGTGGCTGCCTGACAACCACAACAGGTTTCTGCTTTAGACTGACTGTGACTTTAAATCAAAGAGAAAGGGAGCAGGATGTCCCTGTCAGTCCCCGTTGAGTGAAAACCATCTCATTGGTGTGATTGCTGTGTAAAACTTAATGAAGGTTTCATACTCATTGAATACACAGTATGTAAAGCGGCAGTGACGTGTGGTGAAGTTCATGGCTGGTGAGGCACTGACTTCATCATAATCAGATTTACAAACATGAACCTACAGTTTAGCTTATTCACCATTTAATTACCAACAGTGAGTGGTTTATGTTTAAAGTCCCATAAATTATTTATACATACAAATTGTAACACAATTAGCACATTTGATTAAAAAAAAAATTATGTTGTTTCCTATATGTTTGTTTATATATTACGTTTACTTATAAATGAAGTCCCCGCACCGCTCCTTCTGAACAAAAGCAGCAAAAAAAATTTGAATTGAGAGATGTAATCCTCCATTTTTATAGTAAGACAGGCAAGCGGAAAACAAATGAATCGCTGCACTTGACTCACTGATTATAGATTGTAGTTTGCTGTCTCTTATTCTGCGGCCAAGAAGTCCTAAGAGGAATCTCTGGGATCATCAGCGCCCCCTAACATGAGGCAGGAGAACTGCATGCCTCACTTCATGCCTTTTCCCAGCAGTTTCAGGACCGCTCAACTCAAGAAAGACGTTACACATGCAGTTGTTGACAAAAAAAAACACTGTACATTATAAACATTAGCTAATTACGGAAATTTAGTTCATGGAGCAAACGTGTTTTAACATTTTAATAGCAACATATAGAGAGATAGCATTACGGTCTCACTGTTGAGCTAACAGCACAGCTAGCCAAGGCTCGGCTAGCTAGTGCCTCACCACAGGTCTCTTAGCATTTCAGCAGTAAATGTGAAAATTCAGCGATTTTGAGTAAAAATAATCTAAAATTGGTGATGTTAAACGGAAAATAATTTCATAATACACATCACTGGATAAATATAACTGGAAAAATTTTTTAAAATTCCATTTTTTATCTTTCATGATGGCAAGTGAGCCCGTGGCTCTGACCACACATCACTGTAAAGTGGAGTCAGTGGAGGTGTCAACACAGACAGAAGACGGTGGTGTCTCATGTGACAGGCCAGAGAGGCAATGACGGCTGACCCTGGAGGACATCAGTGAGACGGGAGGGGAAACAGGTGCATTCATCAACCAGCATCTGGCCTGAGTCCCTGAAGGATTTACATGAAACAATCCTCTGCATGACTTTCATGAATAGTTCTAGTGGAAATAAAGGAACGCTGTGGCATGGTCCTGAAACTGCAGCGAGGTTCTTATGACACACTTGTTTTCACCTTACCTCATCGAAGCCGCTGTCATCTTTCTTGAATGCTGCAAAAACAATAACAAAAAAAAAGAGTCAAATATCAACAAAATATGAACATATGGGAAATACAATTTACAGTATGTCAGCGCTTCATGGATAAAAGTAACGACAGCAAAACAGGAACCTCATAAGACACATGTCATGTACACACATGTGAGTAACTGAGTAATTTCTGTGGAGCACAGGGAATAACTAATTTCCTATCTGCAGCTATGATTTCCCAAACAAGCTCAAGGTGATGATGAAGAACATCAGATTTTTTTGTTCTTAACTCCACATCATCATCATGCTGTTTAATGAAAAAGGCAGTGTAGATAGTTCAAAGACTCTGTTGTCAGAAAGAGACACTCAGTCGGCAGACTGCTCCTCCTCCTCAGAGGTCAGCACACACATTCCAAACACACTCCGAGCAGGATCACCTCAGTTGGAACGCTGCACTCAGCCCAACAGATCAGGCTCCAGGTGATCCTCCTGCATCATGTAAGGTCACCGCCGGACAAGAAAGGGCCAAACTATTCAAGTTTAAGGTTCTTCATTCAAGTCATCTCATGTTCTTGAAGGAACATTCAAATGACATTTAAAGGAAGTGTTTAATGCTGTATGTGGGACGATAAATCCAGTCTTCATCTACAGTACATTTTAGCCATATGCCACTGGGGCAGAGCCTGATTGATGCCTTGAAAACTAAAAGAGTTTAAGAGTGTTTATTGTATGCTCATTCTGAACATGACAACAGCAACATGTTTCAAGCATTTACAAAAACACTTGTATGGATGGTTGTGTTTGCCTCTGTTGACAGGATTACTGGGTGATGAGTTAAGAGGAGCTCAGCCTGCAGATCTTCTGCTCTGACGGAGCACCGGGCTCCAGGGGAGACTAACTTCATCACAGGGTTAATAAGATAAAGGTGTACCACAGGGAGACTGGAAAACATCCAACCATCCGTTTTCTTGGAGACCACAATCGTCTGGTCTTCAGCTGCTTACCTGCTTTGCGGGTCAGAGGTCTGTTGGAGTGTATCTCACCTGGCTAAGGACGGGAGGCTGGGTACACCCCAGATAAGATGCCAGCTCATCGCGGGACCACAAGTAGGACAAACAACCATTCACGCACTTGTTCACCTATGGATGATTTGGCGCAACCAGTTCACCTCAGCTACATGTTTCTGGAGGTGGGAAGAAGGTTTAGAACCCAGAAAGGAGGACACACACACTCCTCTCAGGAAGGACTCAAGAAGGATTGGCTTACTTTTAATAAAGACATAATAAATGAGGTTTGGTTGATAAAAAAAATAATCTGAAGTTTTTGTTTTTTTATCAACCAAACCTCATTTATTATGTCTTTATTTAAAAAAAAACTGAAAAGTAGGATATACAGAAGTATTGGCCCCTGTTCTCACAGCTCAGCTAACCAACTCCAGAAGTTCCCTGATGACTTCTGAATGATCCAATATTGACCTACATGACAACAATGACAAACAGAATGCACCTGTGTGTCATTTGGTCTCACATTTGCACATTCTACTTTTCAGTTTTTTATTTCTAAGCACATTATAAAATGTTGAATAAATTTGGTTCCACTTCACGATTGTGTCTCAAATGTTGTTGATTCTTGAAAAATATTTTCAGTTTGTTATCTTTAAGTTTGAAGCCTGAAATGTGGCAAAATGTCAAAAAGGCTTGGGGGGGCAATACTTTCGCAAGGCACTGTAAGTATCTTGGGGTCTTGTTCACAAGTGAGGGAAGGATGGAACGTGAGATTGACAGATGGATCTGCAGCTTCTGCAATGATGAGGCCGCTGTATAGGTCTGTCGTGGTGAAGAAGGAGCTGAGTAGCAAGACGAAGCTCTTGATTTACCGGTCAATCTATGTTCCTACTCTCACCTATGGTCATGAGCTTTGGGTCATGACCGAAAGAACAAGATCCCGGATAAAAGCAGCTGAAATGAGTTTCCTCCGTAGAGTGGCTGGGCACACCCTTAGAGATAGGGTGAGGAGCTCAGTCACCAGGGAGGAGCTCGGAGTGGAGCCGCTGCTCTTCCACCTCCAGCGGAGCCAGCTGAGGTGGCTCGGGCATCTGTTCCGGATGTCTCCTGGACACCTCCCTGGGGAGGTTTTCCGGGCATGTCCTACCGGGAGGAGACCTCGAGGAGGACCTAGGACACGCTGGAGGGACTATGTCTCTCGGCTGGCCTGGGAACGCCTCGGGAGGAGCTGGAGGAGGTGACTGGGGAGAGGGAAGTATGGGCATCCCTGCTGAGACTGTTGGCCCGCCACCTGGCCCCGGATAAGCGGTAGATGGTGGATGGATGAATCAGGGGTGTCAAGCGTGTTTCCACTGAGAGCCACATCAGCATCATGGCTGTCCTAAATGTAACTAATGTAAGGTAACATAAATGTAACTACTCCTTAATGTTAAATAATAATAATTTATTACTAATTCAAGTTACAAACATTACAGTTACATTTAAAGAAAAAAGAGAAAAGGAAAAATAACATCAAACACAAGTTAGGACGTTAACTTTGTTCAAAACATTTGTCAAAGTTAAAATGGGCTGAATTACTGCATTGTGGGAAATGTAGTTTTTGTTTAAAGCACTCTTGACCTTTTCATTTTTAGACACTCTGACCTTTTATGCTCTCGGGGGCCACATTAAATGACGTGGTGGGCCACATTTGGCCCCCGGGCCTTGAGTTTGACACATGTGATGTGAATGATCCATCTGAACCCCCCCCAGCATCACCTTGACATGACGACCTGACAGCTCTCTGATCATTGGTCCTGGACAACAAACCTGAGCTCACACCTCAAACCAGG
Source organism: Antennarius maculatus (assembly GCA_013358685.1). Classification (NCBI taxonomy): domain Eukaryota; kingdom Metazoa; phylum Chordata; class Actinopteri; order Lophiiformes; family Antennariidae; genus Antennarius; species Antennarius maculatus. Next base: position 3,059,951 of record CM023615.1, read on the forward strand.
TGGAGGAAGCTTCCTGATGGCGCCTTGATAGACGCCGTAGAACAGATCGCTGGGCATATGTCCAATCAGAGAAGAGGAAGTTGACCAATAGAGTGTCAGCACAGCAGAAAAGTCGACGCCAATCTGTCTTCTGCCGCATCGACCCAAAGACACACTGTTCATCCCTCATCTGTTCTTCTAGCTGCTGCATCCAGAAATTTATTCTGAACACACAAAGACCACTGACCCCAAAGCACACCGAGTATGTGAGTATGTGTGTGTGTGTGTGTGTGTGTGTGTGTGTGTGTGTGTGTGTGTGTGTGTGTGTGTGTGTGTGACAGAGAGAGAGAGATAGACGTTGACCAGGATGGAGAGCGGATGATGAACTGAGGTGTGATGGGTTCACTGTGACAACACATGATGTGAGTGTGTGTTTGTGGCGATTTGTGGTGATTGGTGCACGCTGACGTTCTTTTAGCAGCGCAGCGATTCTTCCTGGATGAAAGCCGGAGAAGAGAGAGATTCAAACTGATGTGGCGTTTTCTCACAGAACCAAACACAGACGGACGGTACGTCCCCATTTCCTTGTTGTTCTGGAGTTGTTGTTTAGTCTGTTGTTATGGTGACACGGTGGCACTTCAAAAAGATAACTGTCGTCAAATGTTTGCTCTTTTATGGCTCCAAAAATGCCTGAGTCATGTGAACTACCCCTGATGGGGCACATTTGTGGACCGGAGAGAGAACACGTCCTCAGGTGGATCTGAACCCACAAGTCCAGCGATCATTCAGCTGATCGAAACACTGATTGATCAACAACCACCTTTATTGCTGATTGTTTACAATAATCAATCAGCCGTCATCGGTCATTATAAATCAATAGTGAGGCTGTCACCATCGTGACACTGAAGCTGGAGATTGATTTTCTTCTCCTGCCCCTTTCGATCATTAACGACTAATCTCACTTTAATGTGAGGAAGACACCTCATGAAGAAGAGGCGGAGCCACTGCTGGGGGTGTGGCCTTTACTGGCTCTGACCAATGACCTGCTGCTGCTGCTTCAGAGGTCTGTCCCAGTTCAGTGTACTGGGTGGGCTGCTGATCCACAGTCCTCCATGTTCACCAGAAGGTCACAGAGGAGCCAAGGAGCTTCACCTCTATGATGAGACACGACCAGCTGGTGGCGCTAGAGGCTAATCCAGTGAGGACAACCAGTAACCAGCTGGTAACTGGACTGGACAAGTAGGAGGATTACAGTGTTTTTAGCACTATAAGACACACATGAAAGCCTTTAATTTCCTCATAAACCTAGAGTGAGCCTCATAGTGCAGAAAACATTGTTCTATTCAATGATCAGTGAAACAAACTCGAGCAGACGGTTTTATGTTACTTGAATAGTAAAAGTAATTTCTCTAGACGGTCATGTGACGATCTCCATATGGTCACATGACAATCCCAACTCACTAAAACCTGTTAGATAGATATATACAGATATATACTGTATATATAGACAGATATATACTTTATTAATCCCGGAGTATTAATCCATCAATCAACCAATCAGTCAATCAGAAGCCACCAGGTCTGATCATTATGACTCACGTTCATATAAAAATGGAAAATAACAGATTATTATTTCACCTTTGCTTTAATTTTGGTATTTATGACGTCATCTCCTCTTTAGAGAAAACGTGATTAATTCTGATCACATTTATCGGAAGAAAAATAAGTGATTAAAGATAAGACAACCCCCCACCCCCCCAAAGGATCGAACACTGTGGCACTGCGTGGGGGGGGGTGAAGGTTCACCGGTGTGGTAATGTTCCCGAGGCGCCTCACACACACACACACACACACACACGCACACACACACACACGCCCCTCTGGAGACGCGTCTCCGCGCACAAAGACGCGCAAAGCGAAAACCAAACCAAAACTCACCGATACTCCTGAAACTCTCAGACAAAGTTCTCCTCAACTTTTTCATCCTGCCGATCTTCTCCGCGGGCTGGGGGGCCGACATCAGGTCACACATGTCTGGGGGGGTCTCACCCAGTGTTTAAGGGGCGTTCGCGCAGCCCTGCAGGGCTTCCTCGGTCCCGCTGCGGCGCGCTGGATAAGGAACCGGAGCCTCCGCGACGATCAGGATCTCACCAACCCCAGAACCACCAACGCCTGGTCGGATCTCCTCAGGAGCGCAGCCGCATCGGTCTGAATGCGGGTGGAGTCTTCTCTGGGGCGGGGGGCGTCCAGCCGGGACCCCGGTACTACGTCTCGGTCCTAAACGCGCTCCGGACGCGCGTCTTTCTCTCCTCTGCGTCTCCCCCCACTCCGCAGCCGAGATGTCATTTTTGGGATTCTCTCTCTCCAGTTTCGACCCCCCCCCCCCAGACCCCGCCCTGGACGCGCCGATTGGTGGGCTGTGCGAAAGCACGCCCCCCCCCCCGTTTGTCCCACAGAACGTCCGTCAGGACGGCACCGCCCCCGTACTGTGTTGCAGGAGGATGAATCCAGGAGGCTGCTGCGCCCCCCCCCCCCACCAGACCAGCTCAGTGTGCAGTACGAGATGTTTCCACGGATTTATTACACAAATATATTTATTGATTGTCTCCTGGGTCATTATTAAAACCTCAAACCCAACATCACATTTCTGAAAACGTACAAATTTAAATAAAATAAAAATGGACTCTTTTGTGTTTGGATCAGACCTGTCAGATCTTTCCAGATCCTTCATCCGTGGCCTCGGTCCTCCTCTTCCTCAGTCCTGATCATCTCCAGTTTGATCATGTCTGCTATAATTCCGGACATTAACAGATCAAAGACTGCAGTGTGTGTATGTCTGACATGTGTTGGTGTTTTAACCTTCAGATTAGCTAATCTGGAGTTAAACCTGACCTGCGATCAGAGTCTGTCTGCTTAGAGCACATGTGTCACACTCAAGGCCTGGGGGCCAAATGTGGCCCTCCACATCATTTAATGTGGCCTGCAAGAGCAAAAGTCAGAGTGTCCATAAATAAATCAGTCAAACGTATGCTTCGACTAAAACTACATTTCCCACAATGCAGTAATTCAGCCCATTTTAACTCTGACAACAACGTTGTGAACAAAGTTAATGTCCTAACTTGTGTTTGATGTGATTTTTCTTTATTCATTGATAGTTTGATCCTTGACTGATGGAGTTCTGTGGGTTTAATAACCTGACAAATATAACAGAACAACAAGAAAACTTTTTTATGTGCAACTGTAATATTTGTAATTTGAATAAGTAATAAATTCAGTTTTATTTGTTTATACAGTGGGGGAAAAAAAGTTTTTAGTCAGCCACCAATCGTGCATGTTCTCACACTTTAAAAGAGGAGAGAGACCTGTAATTGTCATCACAGGTATACCTCAACTATGAGACACAGAATGAGAAAAAAAATCCAGAAAATCACACTGTGGGATTTTTAAAGAATTTATTTGCAAATTCTGGTAGAAAATAAATATTTGGTCCATAACAAAAGTTCATCTCAGTACTTATACAATGCCCTTTGTTGGCAATGACAGGGGTCAGATGTTTTCTGTAAGTCTTTATAAGGTTTCCACACACTGTTGCTGGTATTTTGGCCCATTCCTCCATGCAGATCTCCTCTAGAGCAGTGATGTTTTGGGGCTGTCGTTGGTCAACACGGACTTCCAGCTCCCTCCAAAGATTTTCTATGGGGTTGAGATCTGGAGATTGACTAGGCCACTCCAGGACCTTGAAATGCGTCTTATGAAGTCAATCCTTTGTTGCCCGGGCAGTGTGTTTGGGATCATGGTCATGATGGCAGACCCAGCCACGTTTCACCTTGACATTTCCATCTTGCTGATGGAAGGAGGTTTTTACTCAAAATCTCACCATACATGGCCCCATTTATTTTTTCCTTCACACAGATCAGTGGTCCTGGTCCCTTTTCAGGAAAACAGCCCCAAAGCATGATGTTTCCACCCCCATGCCTCACAGTAGGTATGGTATTCTTTGGATGCATTTCAGTATTCTTTCTCCTCCAAACATGAGAAGTTGTGTTTCTACCAAAAAGTTCTATTTTGGTTTCATCTGACCATAGGACATTCTCCCAGTCCTCTTCTGAATCATCCAAGTACTCTCTAACAAACTTCAGACGGGCTTGGACGTGTCCTGCCTTAAGCAAGGGGACACGTCTGGCACTGTAGCCTTTGTTACTTTGGTCCCAGCTCTCTGCAGGTCATTCACTAGATCCCCCCGTGTGCTTCTGGGATGTTTGCTCACCGTTCTTGTGATCATTTTGACCCCACAGGGTGAGATCTTGCGTGGAGCAACAGATTGAGGGAGATTATCAGTGGTCCTGTATGTCTTCCATTTTCTAATAATTGCTCCCACAGTTGGTTTCTTCACACCAAGCTGCTTTCCTAGTGCAGATTCAGTCTTTCCCAGCCTGGTGCAGGTCTACAATTTTTTTTCTGGCATCCTTTGACAGCTATTTGGTCTTGGACATAGTAAAGTTTGGAGTGTGACTGTTTGAGGTTGTGGACAGGTTTATTATATACTGCTAATGAGTTCAAACAGGTGCCATTAAAACAGGTAACGAGTGGAAGACAGAGGAGCTTCTTCAAGAAGAAGTTACAGCTCTGTGAGAGCGACGAATCTTGTTTGTTTGTAGGTGACCAAATACTTATTTTCCACCATAATTTGCAAATAAATTCTTTAAAAATCAGACAATGTGATTTTCTGGGGTTTTTTTTTTTCATTCTGTCTCTCATAGTTGAGGTATACCTATGATGACAATTACAGGTCTCTCTCCTCTTTTTAAGTGGGAGAACTTGCACAACTGGCGGTTGACTAAATACTTTTTTCCCCACTGTAGTTACATTTATTTTACATTCATTTTACATTACATTGAATTACATTTAGTTACATTTATTAGTCACATATGGCCCTTTGAGAACAGACATTATGCTGATGTGGCCCTCAGTGGAAATGAGTTTGTGCAGATTTGATGAACCAAAATGTGAGGAACAGTGTGAACAAAACTATGAACTAACCGTCAGGTAGTGACAGAGTTTTCTTACAGGTAATCTATCGTCAACATTTCTGCTCTAACGTTCAGCCGGACCTGAATTGTCTTCAGTCTCCATGTTGATGAATGTCTCCATGAACAGAAATGCATTGTGGGTTTGTTTCCTGCTCAGAAGTTCAGAGATATGTGGAGAAAAGAAGGGGAAACGCTGCAGATGACACCAAAAGGAAAGAAGAAAAGGCGACAGGAAGTCTGACATCAGAGCAAACTGTTCACTGAGATTTGATGAGTCATGTTAACATGACGCGACATCTGAATCTATGTTATACAGACCATTAGCATCAGGCTAATTGCTCTTGCTATGTTGGTGTGATTCATGGTCCTGAAGCCTATGTAGGACATCTTCATCATCTTCATCTCCCACAGAAAGTTAAATCGTTCTTGTCTTTTTAAGTTTGTGTAAAATATGAATGTTAAACTGTTCAGAATTCAGGCTCAAAGGGTCTACCTTTAACTTAAAAAAGGTTAAGACTGTTGACTATTTTTTCTTGATTAAAAGACAAAATACCCCCCCTTTGTTGTTTTGACCAATCACACCCTGGATGTGATTTTTAGGTCGCAGGAGTATCATCAACTTAAAAACTGTCACAATCTGTCCTGATGATGAAACACAGTCCTCTGTGGGTCCAGTCAGCAAATAATCTGGCCTCAACACGATTGACAGAATTCATTCACAACTCCAGACCAGCAGTGTGATGTCACCATGGAGATACTGCCTCGTCCCTCATGAGGTAAAACCCCCTGATTCGTTACTCCTGGAAAGGTTCTGCAAGAATATATCATATTATCAACACAATAGACTTTGACAACATGGCTGATCTATTTCCCATCTAACTATAACTCCTTACCTTCACAGATGTAACTTGTCTCTACTCCAACCCTTCTGCGACCCGGGATACTGACCACTGCCAAGTACATGCTTTAATCTCTCAGATGTGGATTATGATCTGGATTTGGAGCCAATGAAACAAAGTGGTGGAATTCCATGAGCTGTCCTTGTTATCATTTAATCGTACTGCAAGAAGCTCTCAAGAAATCTCACAGTGTTGCAGAATCTCCGTCCTGCAGATCTCCCCAAAGAAACTTTCACTGGAAATGTTTCTGTATTCTCTATTGTCATACAAACAAACAACAGTTCCCCCCTGTTTAGTCAAACCTCATCTATGATCAGAGCTGTGTTCATCCACACATTGGGTGATAAATTACTGAGAGTGACTGAGACAGAAAATGTATGCTTGTACGTAATCTGAAAGGCTTTTAATTAATGTATGATAATAAAATAAAATAAAGTAGTCAAATGCAATAATTGAATAAACAGGAAGGTGGATATGAGTTTGCATTATTTTGAATTAATCAGACTAGTAGAGATAATTATTGTGAAATAATATGGCAAACTCATAATTACGTAGATTATGTAGGGGATATATCAAAACATTTGAAGTTCTAAATTCTGAATATAGCATCTGATCAACCCGTATACAACTGTACAAGGTCCAGTTAGTCCAACCCAGTTATGTGTTTTTTTATGTCCTGTTCTTGTGTCTGGTAGTTTTAGTACTTTAGTATTTAGAGTGGTAATAACATTTGAATAACCTCGAAAGGAGACTATAGATTGAAATTTAATAAATAACGACTGATGAACAATTCAACTTATGAACAAACTCTCAGAACCAATTGTTTGTAGGTTGAGGACTACCTGTAGTTGATTGTTTCTCTGTGTGTCAGACCTGTTTTGTTTCACAAATTAGGGTTATTTTGATAAACCCTTTGCATGAGTTTTCTAATGATTATGTAGGATTTTTTTTTTTTTTTTGTTGGGGGGGGGTTACACATGCATAGAGATAAGGTTTGTTTTTATATATAATTTTATTGACATGTAGAAAGAAAGCATGGAGTAAATTAAAAATATATCAACACTATGGCTCACTGTTGGAGGAAATATTGCACTCATTTATACATATTCAGTTTCATCAAGAGAAAACTGTTAGAGTTGAATTATCTGAGTGTTTGATAGATAAATATCATGTAATTTAAAATATCATGCATATCATGCCCCACCTAGTACAGTACTCGCAATTGGCTGCAATTCAGTAGAGGGCGCTCTCTGAGATTCAGATAAGGAATGAATAAATAGAATCAAAATGCTCATTTCTAGACAATAAAGCATATTAATTTACTGGATATATAAATAATTTTATATCAGAAAAGAAAGAATAAATTTCTCATAAATTACATAATTTTGATCTCCAGTGTGTCTACAGGGTGTTCACTTTAAATGTGAGCTAGGTGTTTATTTACATTGTATAATTTTCCAAATGTAAAAGCACTTACAAACATTATTTTACTGTTGTTTTCTCCACCTGTTGTTGTCCTGGACATGGCTGAAACATTTCCAGGACTTTCTTCCTGTGGGGTTTGTCGATATCCGTGGCTTTCTGAAACGATTCTTCTTCTGAACAGCTTCAAGCTCATCTCTAATTCCAGTGGTGAGAACTCGTGTTGGTGCTTCTTTTTGAAACTGACTTAGAGCTTCTTCTGAACAGAAGAAGCTCTAGAATATATATATATATATATATATATTCTTTTTTATTTTCTTTTTTACAGAAAATCATTTTAAACACAAAATGCTAGCATCCTGCTAATAAATGCTGACTGGTCAGTTACAGATCTCTGACTGATTGGACACCATTCATCAAAGTCACATGGACTCTAAGGACGTTTTAGAATATAAACCAAGGGAATTAGAATTCCTTTTACCTCCAGAAAGCAGTGCATCCCTGGGATGCGCTCCCAACATTACGTTTATACATCCCAAAAGTAGTAACAGAATATACGGTAGAAGCATACGCAAGGATCGAGTTTAGCCAATAGTACAATATAAAAACTAAAGTTAATTTTAATGATTTTATTAATAATGACTTCATAACTGTTTAAGTAAAAAGAAAAAAAAGAGTAACATTACATATTAGATTTATCAAAATGTTAAAGCCTGGTAGTCATTTAAGAAAAAAATTTTTCATTTTTGCTTTTCACTCAATAGTTTTCTTTACCTTTAATTCACACACTGTATTCTGTTGTCGACATTTTCTAACTCCTCTCTCACTGCAGTGTGTAAAACCAGCAGACGTCGTGTTGCCATTTAGTTGATTTTAATAAGACAGAATCACACAGGTGAGTCTCGTGACCAGAAACAAGACCCAAACATAATGCAGATTTCTGGGTTCAAAATTTACGTGCAGAAATGGAAAAATTGTGAATATTTTTGTTGAATGAAGTGTATTTAAAGCTAGCGTCCCAGGGACAATCGCTGTCTGACGATTATGCGTCCTGGTCAGAAAATGTGCATCAAAGACGCAAGGAAGCATGCAAACAAGAACACTGGTGAATATCTAAGAGGACCCTTGTTGACCCTTTTTTGGGGTGGTTGGGGGGGGGGGGTCAGGTCTATGGCCCGTCATAGAGGTCCCTCCACAACCTTGAGGTTCTGACAGACGAATATCTACCGTGGAGAATCTGAGGCACAGTATCTTTAATTGCATCCTTAACATCACTAAAAGTGAACAAGATAACAAGTTAATTTACATTCAACTTGAGCACAGCACGTGACAAAATCCATACAGAAAATGTATCTATTAATTATTTAAAAAATAAATGAACAAAACCTCAACAAGAGATTTCAATCACATGTCAAAGAGCATTTATAGCACAATTATCATGTTGTATTTCATAGTTTTATGCAGTACAAAGTGCAACGCCTGATGTGAAACTCCCAACATTTAAAAAGTGACAAATCACAGCAAGAAAATTTAGAATACCAAACAAATTGGCAGGAAGTTTTAAAGCGAGTTTGGACATCCATCAATCAGACAACACTGTTCATGTCAGGAGAAACGGGGTTTCCTGGGGGCTCGTTCCTACAGGACGAGGGGGTTCTGTCGCGTCGCTGGTGGTTTGAGAAGCAGGTGTCACTCCAAGCCGAACGAAGTGCAGCTCATTACGCCGCACCAGCGCCCTGCTTTACTCGTTCTCAAACTTGCTGTACGGGTGGTCCTTATCGCCGATCAGCCCTGCAGGGGAAACGGGGAGGAGGAGTCGTCATCATCAGCGGTCTGCTCTGATCCCGTGTTCCATGGGATCACAAACTAAAAATGTGCTCCTAGAGGTCAAACGAGTGCCTTCTGAGGACACCTGACGTGTGAGACTGTTTCAGGTTGAGTTGTTGCTCCACTGATTCTTCAAAATGCAAACACAATGCAAACACTATAGACACTTCACTCTACCCATCCCTAACCAGGCCTGTTTATTTTTTTTTATTTCTATGCCTATTTATGCCTTTCTACTTGTATACTCTTGATGGGTTATTTATTAATCTTTCTATTTGGTGTTGGTACTACTTTCTATGTGCTGGTGCTTTCTGTGTGCATTTTGTGTTTTTGTGTACTCACTGTGCTGTGTGTAGTGTGACGGAGAAATTAATTTCCCTGACGGAACCTCCTTAAGGGATCAATAAAGTTCTACTCTACTCTCTCAAAAGCTCTTGATCTCCCTTCAGAACAACTGAATCCTCTTCTGCCTTGGACAATGGAGGATCTTCTGAATGTGACAATCTTTCACAGCCAGCTCATCGCGTGTCAAAGCTCACTGAACCCTCCTACAGACTGACCTGAATGAGTCACAGTACTGCTTCAGCAAAACATAGAACATGAGACATCATCATGGAGAGCTCAGGTCTATTTATGCTGCTGCGTTTAACATGAGGGATCCAGCTTCAGGTTGATTTGTTGGGTAACTTGTACTGTACTAACCACTGCTCCCAGTGTAAAAGCTGCACTATCATCCATACTCCCACACGGCGATGGTTTCAGTGCTTGTGACATCACACTAGTCTTATTCAGCTGAATAACCTTGAGTCTCTCACAGGACTCAGTGTTTGATCCACTGAGGATGGAGCAGCTCTGTGGATTGGATGTTACCCTGAATACGAGGAGCACAGCTTCATATCCCAGAGGAGGGAGACTAATGATGTCACCGGTTCACACACAGAAAGAACACAACCTGATGCTGCCGGGGGGGACTAGAACACAGACAATGATCAACTTTAACAAATGAGTGACGGCACGCTTTCACATGTAAATCCAGCTACTAGAATACTTTTTTTTTTTTTTGAAATGCCAGAAACATTTTTTAGGGTCATCTCTTTAGTCGTGCTGAACTGGATTACTACACCCCACATGAGGCGCCAGATCACCACAGGACACGAGAGAGCAACAACCACTCACTCTCACTCTCACTCTCTCTCTCTCACTCTCACACACACACACACACACACACACACACACACACACACACACACACACACACACACACACACACACACACACACACACACACACACACACACACACACACACACACACACACACACACACACACACACACACACACACACACACACACACACACACACTCCTAGCCACTCCTTTGTTATGTCACTCCTGGGAAATGACATAACTGTGTCATTAACACAGTGGGAGGTGCCAGCTCACCTCCCAGCCACTGCCGAGGCACCCTTGAGCAAGGCGCCGCCTCCCCTACAAGCCGCTCAAATTGGGGGGCGTTCCAAAGCCCGTCACTCTGCCTCCCTGATGTGTGTAGTGATGTGATTGTACTAACTGCATGCTTACAGGCCCCCTTGTGTGCTTGTGTGTTCAGGGGCCCTGTATACTTGTCAAACTAACTTTGTTGTGACTTTGTAATTTCCCCCTAGGGGATCAATAAAGTATACTTCTTCTTCTCTTCTTCAAAGGTTTTCCATGGTGTGTGTCATCACAATAACTTCTAGAAGAAACTCACAGTTCATTTTACCCCAAGAAAGTAGTGCATCCCTGGGATGAGCTTAAACAAAAATCTGCATCCCAACATGACGTTTATACATCCCAAAAGTAAAAACAGAATATACGGTAGAAGCGACGCAACGATTGAGTTTTACCAATAGTACAATATAAAACTAAACTGTTAATTTTAAAAATTTTATTAATAATGCCGTCATAACTGTTTAAGGAAAATTACATGTTATTGTTATCAAAATGTTACAGCTTGGGGACCATTCTTTAAAAAAGTTTAATAAAGATGTACAGTGATCTCTCGTGCATCAACCCTCAAGACATCACCGCATGGCGGATTTTTAGTAGGCAGTCACGTGATACCGTACGCACATTCTATTGGCTGACGGCATCCGGAAGTGCGCTACGTCCTGTGAGTCTCATACGTACCATACTTTCTGCGGATCTCGTCTTGCCTTTCCTTCCTGTCTTGCTTCCTGTAGAAAAAGAGAGGATCAGTTATTTCACTAATATAACTCGAAAGCTAAAGGACAAAATATTATACTGCTGCCCTTGAAAAATAAAAGCATGAATGATTGTGTGCGTAGTTACCAAAGGATCCTTCAGGACATCCATTACACACCCTTTCTTTGCTCACTATCAGCAGGTGAATCTTTAGTTGAAATTCAAACACATGTTCTCTCTCCAGACACATAACAACATTTAGTATCTGTTCTTTCACACCATGAAATAAAATGAAACAAACAAATGATTTCAACTCTTCAAATGGGACAGAAAACAGTGTGGGAGGTGCACCAATGTGAAGCATGTGGTGGTGGGTGATGGTGGTGGACAGAAGCAGACGGGGATCATACACGGTGACTGCTGTTGATTGGTCAGCTTTGTGAGGAAGACAACCGGCTTTATGTTTGATGAACATTTAACGTTTGACCACACCAAACTCCACACCAAACCTTCAAATTATCAGGATACGACAGCCAAGCAAGAATTCCAGGAGCCATCATGACAAAGTCCGTAAAAAACGTAAAAAAATAAAACCAGTTTGGACCGAGGGTCAGGCAGTCGGGTCTTGAGCCAACATCCTGTAACTTTTTCTGTTGAATCCTTCCATATTTGAGGCTTCAAGCCCATCAATGACAGAACGAACTACCAACCTGAACCCTTTTCAACACCTCTGGTTGGGTTTATGATGACCGTTTTGTCCCACTGATGTGGTTTGTTGAAACTCATTTCCATTTTCCTCCAATGTTTTTTGTTAAATGCATCATTCGATTATGTTCAATTATGATTATATTAAAATACTGCAGATTTCTACAACTCCCATAATTCCATGCTTCATTACCTCATCATTTCTTTTTGATTAAGAGATTCATTAGTGTGCATTTAAAGCAAAAGTGTTGCTAAGCCTTGAAGGCGCTGCGTGGTTCAGTCCTTCCTCTGCTCCTCCTCCTCAGCCCGGGCTCAGATGACGAAGGCTCAGCCTGATGAAGCGACCCTCTGGAGGTCGGCAGCCGTGTCTACAGGCTTCACCACGATGGGTCCCATCTATTCTGAAATGCCCGGCTCAAACACGAGCTCCATCTATGTGGGTCACAGCACTCTGACGGACACGTGACCACAATCGTTCAGGGAGCCCAGGGTGGGTGTTTCCCCCCCAACACACACAAACATGTCCCAGCTCACAGCACATGATGATAAACCAGTCACCAACCCCTCCCTGCACGACCCCCGCACGTGCAACGCACCACCAGCCATCCCCAGAGGATGAATACTCTGGAAACACGGGCGTTGCATAGAGGGACACCTCCAGGAGAAACCAGCTCCAGTGAGGGGGCCAACACACACACACACACACGCACACACGCACACACGCACACAGTGGTTTCACTCATTGGCTAACAGTTTCGTGAGCACCACCAGGGAGCAGCTGCTCAGCCTTGACAACCCTCTGGTGTTTTGGGATGTAAGCAGAGAACAACGCTGCTCCTCTGGGACAGGACCAGTCTGCACGCACGCACGCACTCGCTCGTTCGCACACGCGCGCGCGCACACACACACACACACACACACACACACACACACACACAGCAGTTGCTGGGACAACAACTGTACAACACACACTTTTGTTTTGACTCGCTGGAAAAATAACAGTAAACTCATCCAATGTGGAGACGAGGGTAAGCTCCACTAATTATTTGTTTCATACGAGCTTAAGACCAGCCAGAGAGATACAGACAGGTGTGATCGTCAGACAGGTGTGATCGTCAGACAGGTCTGATCGTCAGACAGGTCTGATCGTCAGACAGGTCTGATCGTCAGACAGGTCTGATCGTCAGACAGGTGAAGCAGGATGTCCTGAGCTGAGTGAAGGTTTTACCGCTCCTCTGAACGCTGCCTCATCTCTTCTCTCTTCCTGTTGAATAGCTCCTCATCTCTGTCAGGCCTGAAGACACACAGACAGACAAGAAGAGACAATCAGAAGCACACAACAACACAAAACACTCACATAGATGGAGCAAATCACACACATCTACACAATGCAACAACTGCTAGAGGGAAATTCTTTCACAGATACCAGCTCAGAAGAAGTGATTAAAATTCAAAGCACTTCTTTTACTGCTTTTTTTTCCCACTGTTCTTAAGGGTTGTGCACCTCCTTTCACTTGATCTCATCTCATGTCACAACGCCACTTCAGTGTGTGTGTGTGTGTGTGTGTGTGTGTGTGTGTGTGTGTGTGTGAGGGAAGTAAACACATTAAGGCTTCCGGAAACAGAATCCACTAGCCTTTCACCTACACAACAATCATGTGTTTAATATTCAACTTTTATCTTCTGCATTCATATTTTATCATTTGGCAGGCTGTGCATTTCACACCTAGACCTTCAGTGATGTTCCCCTTAGTCAAACTTGCATAAATACATCCCAAAATACTCCGGCTCCTACCGCTGCCACCAATGTAGCGTTCAGGATGTTTATAACTTCTCTCAAATGAGACAAAAACCAGTGTCAGCCCCACTCCTTTTATTATCACTCACACAGAAGAACCCGCGACCACACCTTTATAGAAGTCTCACAACTACGTCACAACAAAACCCACTGAAATGACCATCATTTATGACATCACAGCTAGAGAAACCAAACACAGACATACACTAACACACTGCTAGATGTTACATCACCTCTATCAGGTATAAAACAGGCTATCTAGCAGGGACACAAGTCTCTGTGTATTTCCACTACAATCACACAGCTGCACAAGTGTGCCACATTATTTGCACACATTGCAGAAGAGCAAGCATTTTCTTTTCAGTATATTTGTCATTTCATTTTGTTATAATTGATTTGATATAAATGAAATTGAATTACAAGAACATTAAATATGAAAACTTAGATAAATTAACAACTGTTCAAACGGCTGATTTAAAAACAAAATCCATTCTCCTTTCTTTCCTCAAGAATACTTCGTTAGCTAGAACAGGTTAGCTAGCACAGGTTAGCTACAACAGGTTAGCTAGAACAGGTTAGCTAGAACAGGTTAGCTAGAACAGGTTAGCTAGGACAGGTTAGCTAGACCAAGTGAGCTAGAACAGGTTAGCTACAACAGGTTAGCTAGAACAGGTTAGCTAATTCAGGTTAGCTAATTCAGGTTAGCTAGAACAGGTTAGCTAGTTCAAGTTAGCTAGAACAGGTTAGCTAGAACAGGTTAGCTAGTTCAGGTTAGCTAGTTCGGGTTAGCTAGAACAGGTTAGCTAGTTCAGGTTAGCTAGAACAGGTTAGCTAGAACAGGTTAGCTAGGACAGGTTAGCTAGGACAGGTTAGCTAGGACAGGTTAGCTAGTTCAGGTTAGCTAGGACAGGTTAGCTAGGACAGGTTAGCTAGAACAAGTGAGCTAGAACAGGTTAGCTAGTTCAGGTTAGCTAGGACAGGTTAGCTAGAACAAGTTAGCTAGAACAGGTTAGCTAGTTCAGGTGAGCTAGAACAGGTTAGCTGGAACAGGTTAGCTAGAACAGGTTAGCTACAACAGGTGAGCTAGAACAGGTTAGCTAGACCAGGTTAGCTAGAACAGGTTTGCTGGTTCATGGATCAGACCCTCGTCTCACTAGAACTTCAAATGTACATCTGTACATCGTCTGCATAGCCCCGCCTTCTCAGAGTGAGTATCCAATCACAGGACACGTACATGTCAGGACAACGTGGACTAGCTAGCAGGTCCTTGAAGGCCTTCTCGGGATCTGATTGGCTATCGTATCTGTCTATTAACTATATGTTCCCGTTAACTCACAGTGCAGGGAGAACTGCATTCTAGATTCTGAATGTCCTGGGCAGATTTCATTCAACCTGGTAACACTAGCTAGCTGAATTCTGATTGGATAAAACCTCTCCAACCTAAAAATAGAACACCGACCCAGTGTTGGCCTATGTCATATTATATCCAAATGTAATTATATATTTATACCAGGGCTTTGAACCGGTTCATGAAACGAAAACCAGAAACTTTTGGTATTTTGGCAGGAACGAAAACGAAACCGAAAACTTTATATTTTTGAATGTTCCGGAACAGAATCGGAACAGAAAATAATTGTAAACCGGTTAACACCGGGTTTTTTTTCGTTCTTGACAAAAATATTTGACCACATGTTTCACTTCCTGTCATTCACTGGACGCGGGATGACAGCGGAGAGAAGTAGCGGCTATCAGCAGCAGTTAAGAAAAGGGAAGTCTCCCAGTCAGTTTAATCATAACAGGTAAACACTGCAGTATGTCAATCTTAAAAATGTATGATTTAGACATTAACTCATTGGCTGCAGTCATTTTCAGAGCAGTGTGTTCCCGTACTGCCAGCGCTTTGTAGCAATGTTGAGCTATGGGAGAAGCACAATGAAGATCTGTTGTTCAGCAATAAATGACATGGCGGAAATTATTCTTGTCTTATTTCATGTAGTGTCTAAGTAGGAGGCATAAGCCTTAACTACGGTGATATAGCTTGCATAAAGCAGTGGTGTAGTGCTGTGGTACCGTTTACTGTAGGGTAGGGAGATATCTATAATTAGTCTCTAGTATATAAACTAATTGCTTTAGTTGCCAATTTAAAAGTCCTTAAGTTACCGTATTTTACGCACCATTCGGCTCATTGTATAAAGAGGCGCAGTCTAAATTACTGAGTTTATTTCTGTACTTTAACCGGACACACGGCGCACCTTATTGCTTGGTGCATGCTAGCTAACGGAAGCAAAAAGGTGACTGCAGTTGAAATACGTATTTACATTTCAAAAAATACACCGACATTATTTTTTAAATAACAGGGGCGGCTGTGGATCAGTGGTAAAGCGGTCGGTGGAGCGGGTCGTCCTATGATTCAAGATCGGCGGTTCGATTCCCGCTCCAGCCCAAAAATACCCGGAGGTGAGCTGACAGTGGGAGGTGTCAGCTCATCTCCGGAGCACTGCCGAGGCACCCTTGAGCAAGGTGCCGTCCCCTTTACAAATTGCTCATTTGAGGCGCACCAAGAAGGAGCTGCCTGCCACTCCACCTCCCTTGCATGCCTACAGGCCCCCTTGTGTGTGGTTGTGTGTATTACAGGGGCCTGTACACACTAATATGCATGCGTGTGATTGAGACTTACAAAAAACTAGAGTGTGCATTCTTAACTTCCCTTCGGGGATTATAACAGTGTATAAAGTTAAATTAAAAAATTAAATACGTTTTTCTTTATTTTTTGATAAATCTGTACTAAATCCTTCGAAGTCCTCATTTTCGGTCTGCATTGAATAGCTCGGCAACTTCACTATCGCTGACCGTCACGTTTCCGGATGGCTGTCCAGTAATGATGCCGGCTTTTGCGAAACATCGGACAAAAGTCGAAGCTGATACGTTAGTCCAGGATCCGCAATCCACGCACATATTGTGGAGGTGTAACTCGCGGTGTAACTGGCTCGGCACTACCTCCAGTCCTGGTAAATGTGTGTTTACCATCACTCCACGAAGCTTAACTTTAAAGGCTCTGTTTACACCAATGTCCAGCGGTTGGAGTTCTTTCGTTAATCCTCCCGGGGTGATGGCAAGCTCCGAATTCAGCCACTTGATGTGTTTTTTGACAGAGGCGGTGGTGTGGGCGTGCATGGAGTCACAGATCAAGAGATGGCGAAGCGTGAAAAAAGCCACCCGGTCTCTTTACGTGAACCGGAACAACCGGAACTGATAGCCTGGAGTTTACATTTTGTGTCGTAAGCGTGTCTGTTCGCTGACGCCATTGTCGGGGGTCTTTAGCCAAACAAATATGGTGATGCAGCATACCTGCGGTACGTTACCGGCATACACTATACTGTATACCGGGTACCTACCGGAGGTGTGCCGGACGTAGCCTCTCTAATTGGTCTATCGCTGCCGGCGTACGTAGTGACGTAATATGTCCTATGTCGGCGGACAATGGCCAATCTAGCGGATCGCTGACTAAAATCACACAAAAACATTTTTACAGATTTTGGAATTCAGTGTACACATAACACGTTTAATGTTAAAAGGCTCAGCGTTGATTTTTGAAAAATTTTAAGGCTTTTAAGTGCATCTTATGGTGGGCAAAATACGGCACCTACATATTTATATTTACAAGGTACGTTATTAACTGGTTGAGGAACTTTGTTTTTTTGTTCTAACCGGTTCAGGAACATCAGTTTATGGGTGGAACGCAAAACCGGAAACGTTATAATTCCATTTCTGTTTGGAACGAACCGATTGGCAAAAAATTCTGGTTTAAAGCCCTGATTTATACATATATTTGAATATATTTATTCAAGGAAAATGCATTAAAATATAATTTTATCATAAATATTATCATGATTTCTGGTTATGTTAGACCAGCACAGAAGGCCTTGCTGGTCCTGACCGCCCACCACTTCTTAGCCAGGTAATCTGATTACCTGGCTATGAAGTAGCTTGTGAGGCAGAGACAGTCTAGTCAGGTAGTCCCGGTAAATTCTAAACTCCAGGGCTGTCAACATTAGAGACTGTTTTTGAAGCTGTCAGGGTCAGACCCCACCTGAAGGGTCCCCCCCAGGGGACCTGGTGGCTCTCTGGCCACACAAACATGATTCCATCCACACTAACATGCTGCTAACGTGTGACACAACCTGACCTGGATTGGCGCTTCTTGTGGCAGCGACAGCAGCAGCAGCAGCAGCAGACAGTAATACTGACCAGGATGACCCCCCCCAGGACACCCAGGAGGATGACCAGGGCTTCAAAGCTCACTGAAACACACATACACACAGTATGTAATACACTGCGTGGCCAAAAAAAAAGTCGCCATCCAAAAAAGTCACACCCTCTCATATTTTGTTGGACTGCATTTAGCTTTGATTACGGCATGCATTAACTGGGACATTGTTTTGATGACACATACACAGCGTTTCACAAAAGTACTATCAGTTTGTGTGACAATGGCGCCACCTGCTGGTTTTTCACTGCACTACAGAAGACTGATGTCCCACTTTCATTTCCAGTGAAAACAGACGCTAGACAGCATTTAGGCAGACAGAGTACAGTAGTAATAAAATAGTTAACTCAACTCAATAATAAACCATCTGAAATCACACCAGTAATCACATTATTACCACAACTGAAGTTAGATTATCAAAGACAGGGTGAATTAGAGTTTATTAACAGTTAACACAGTGGTTTTCATTGTTATGTTTTCATGACAGGAGCAACACTCTCTCCATGACGGAAGCTGACCCTGTGTGGAACTAGTGGGTTTTAAGGATACTTAAGTAGTTTTAACCAGAAGAAAAGTCACACACTGTTCCAGACCAGGGGAACCTTTTCACAGAAGAAGGAACCCATCAGTTAGAAAAACTGGAGTGAAACTTCAGCAGCTGTAGAAAGAGCGCTGAAGCGGAACTCCGCTTCAGACAGACACGTTCAGGAGAAACAAACAGTACCGCCTGTACAGAACCACGAGTATGGCTGCTGAGGACACCGGTATCAGCAGATCTGACATATATTCCACATTAATCCTCCCTACATGTATAACAGAACATAACATATGGTTGGTATTCTAGACGCTTCAGTGAGGATTGTTGAGGAGTGTTGAGAACCTCCCCATAGTGTACATATCCTACAGCTACTCCTCACATAACCAACATACACATGCTTCAGATGTAGCTGTAGAACTTCTACCTGTTTATGGATGTGAGTCAACACACTAGCATTTATTGCATTGGCATGTATTTTAACACGCCAATGCACTACACTGAGATAAATGAATTGAAAAACATGATAGCACAGTCTGTGTTTCCCTGACAGCTATCACTTGATGACCGATTACAGCTACCACCTGACTGCTTGGTTCAATCGTTTCCTTGTCATGTGTAATCCATTAAAAACTTTGTACATCCTTACTGTACCTGTAAAAATAACAACACCACTGGAACGATAGATAAAAACATGAAATAAGAACTCACTCCAGCACAGAGCCCAGCGGGCCTGGGACAACGGACACTGTGACACTGGAGGAAGCAACCAGCTGACTGGATACTCTGTGCAGTTGTTGGTGGAGAAGCACCACAGACACTGGAAAGAAACACAACTGTTAACGCTTCAAAATTTTATTATACAAAACGAGGGGAAAAGAATTATTTGAAATGGAAACCATTTAACAGAACTACACAAATGGAAGGCACGCGTTTCTCAAATGTAACAAAAACATACTGTTCCCAAGGTAATCCCTAATCTGCATTGAACATTCCATTATGACTGTGCAGCTGTTCCCCAATCATGTGACAAATATTAAAACCCAAAGTCACAGAGACTAGAGGAATTATTCTATGTCAGGGGGGTCAAACTCAGTTTAACTGAGGGCCACATCAGCATATTGGTTGTCCTCAAAGAGGCAGAAGTAACTAATAAATGTAGTTAAATGTAACTCATTGTAATTTAACATAAATGTAACTCTTCCTAAATGTTAAATAAAAATAACTTAGAACAACATTCTAGCATTAATTAACTTTAATGGTCGTTACGGGTGAAGGTCCGCTGCTCTCAGCCCGGCTTGCCTCACCTTCTTGTGGGGAACACACGTCTCACAGCTGTTGGACACGGAGCAGGCTGGAGGAGACACACACAACACACATGACTCCACTGTCACCAACAAAATCCACCGACATTTATCAGAAATGTTCAGCCTGGTTTTATTTCTGACCCGTCCTGGAACAGGATCGGACCGTCTCAGCTCATCACACCCGAGGTCACTTACGGGTCGGCGGCGTCGGACTGCTTTGGCATTCCCCATGGCTAACGAAGCTAACGCACAGCACGGCAGCACACAAAACGAACCAAGAAGGGGTCCGTGTGGTTAAAAAAGGCGACATGGTTAGAGCAGCAGGAGTTAGACGGCTCATAAAACACAGACACGGTTTGACGGCAGACTCCAGCCCCGACAGTTATTGTTGTTCAGCCCCAGAATACTGCTGTCACTTCCTGTTCCTGTGAGGTGAGCGTGTTTTATCAACCTGTACCGCCCGGGCGGCGGGAGTTATGTGTTTGACTTGGGATACAAATTACCGCCCGCGTGGTTTCATATTTTAAATAAAACATTTGCTTTTGTAGTACGTTCTTCACTTCGATACGCCCACTGTTTGGAATTTTTACATCAAAGCACCGGCCCCTAATAGGCTGACCCTCGTCAGGTGACTTGTGACCCAGAAAACACGCCCAGAGAATCTGGACCATGTTGGTATCGACATTATTTGTTCTAGAAAAAAAAAACTTTAATCACTGATTGTGTTTTTTTTTTTTTTTCACGATCTACTTCAAGACCAAACTGAATCGGCACAGAATCATCTTCAAATGAATCCACCATAAATCTGTAGGTTCAGGTCTTGGTTATCCACAGGCATTAAAGACAGAACCTGGAGAACCAAAACTCTTAAACAGTCAGTCAGTCATTTTCTTAACCCGCTTAATCCGCTTACGCAGGTCGCGGGGGAGCCGGTGCCTATCCCGGCAGTCTCAGGGCGTGAGGCGGGGGACACTCCGGGCACGACGCCAGTGTACCGCGGACTCTTAAACAATTAAACTAAAATAAAAAGGTTTTTAAAATAAAAACTGGAGTGTACGTTGGGTCATGCCCCACCTCTCCAACAAATATGATCACTAAAAACACAAGAACTGTCTAAAAAAATGGCCTCCTTGGAGGTCAGTCATCTTCTGATTGCCACTGCAGCGGAGCAATGCAGCTAGAGCAATGACAAAAGTACATCTGGCACAACACAACACAACATACAATGAAATGATAACAATTAACAGATTTATGAAAAACAGATGTAAAAAATAGTTATCATTTAAAGATCACACTGTTCTTCCTGCCCAGAGATTCAGAATATAGTTTCTGAATAATTGTCAGTCTGAATGTTTGACATGTGACAGGCAGAAATGTTGAAAATGATCCTGACGATCCCAAAAGATCAAATAAAACAAGACAGAATGTCATCATTTGCTCATCAATTTTGACATGTCAAAAGTGTAATGAGGTTATTATGGTGCCAACAGCATGTTTCACACACACACACACACACACACACACACACACACACACACACACACACACACACACACACACACACACACACACTCACACATATACGTATATGTATATATACATATATATATATGTATATATAATGTCCCTCTCACCCTTGTGGGGTTGTGTCTGTGTGTCATCCTCAAGCTCGGGTCCTCTACCAGAGGCCTGGGAGTCTTAGGGTTCTGCGCAGTATCTTAGCTGTTCCTAGGACTGCGCTCTTCTGGAAAACCTCTGTGACGTCATATTTATTGGCCCGTGTGTTGTGACAATAAACACGGAGGATTCCTATTGGATAAAACTTGACTCAATACTGCCACCACATGGTTTGGCATGCTTATAGCCGTCTTCGAAAACGCACTGGTGCGTTTACATGTGGACGGAGATTTTTTTGAAAACGCTGTGGTGTGGACGCGAATCGTTTTCGATGCGTTTTCAAAAAAATCCATCATCCTGTGGACGGGGCCTTAATGTGTGATAGTGAGCACTTCTGCTTTGCTGAGATAATCCATCCATCCCAGGTGTGCCACATCAAGATGCTGATCTGACATCGTGATTATTGCACAGGTGTACCTTATACTGCCGACAATAAAAGGCCACTCTGAAATGTGCAATTTTGTCTCACAGCAAAATGCCACAGATGCCACAAGCATTGAGGGAGCGTGCAATTGGCATGCTGACGGCAGGAATGTCAACCAGATCTGTTGCTCATGCTTTGAATGTTCATTTCTCCACCATAAGCCGTCTCCAAAGGCGTTTCAGAGAATATGGCAGTACATCCAACCAGCTTCACAACCGCAGACCACGTGTAACCACACCAGCCCAGGACCTCCACATCCAGCAGGTTCACCTCCAAGATCGTCTGAGACCAGCCACTCAGACAGCTGCTGCAACAATTGGTTTGCATAACCAAACAATTTCTGCACAAACTGTCAGAAACCGTCTCAGGGAAGCTCAACTGCATGCTCGTCGTCCTCATTGGAGTATTAACCTGACTCCAGATCGTCGTCGTAACAGACTTGAGTGGGCAAATGCTCACATTAGATGGTACATTGGAGAGGTGTTCTCTTCACGGATGAATCTCGGTTTACATTGTTCAGGGCAGATGGCAGGCAGTGTGTGTGGCGTCATGTGGGTGAGCGATCTTGCTGATGTCAGTGTTGTGGATCGAGTGGCCCATGGTGGTGGTTGGGGTTATGGTATGGGCAGGCATCCGTTATGGACTAAGAACACAGGTGCATTTTATTGATGGCATTTTGAATGTACAGAGATACCGCGATGAGATCCTGAGGCCCATTGTCGTGCCATACATCCATGAACATCACCTCATGTTTCAGCAAGATAATGCATGGCCCCATGTTGCAAGGATCTGTACACAATTCTTGGAAGCTGAAAATGTCCCAGTTCTTGCATTCCCAGCGTACTCACCGGACATGTCACCCATTGAGCATGTTTGGGATGTGCTTGACCGGCATATAACACAGCATGTACCAGTTCCCACTAATATCCAGCAACTTCGCACAGCCATTGAAGAGGAGTGGACCAACATTCCACAGGCCACAATTGACAATCTGATAAACTCTATGCGAAGAAGATGTGTTGCACTGCATGAGGCAAATGGTGGTCACACCAGATACTGACTGGTCCCCAGACCCCCAATAAAGCAAAAAAAAAAAAAAAGCACATTTCAGAGTGGTCTTTTATTGTGGGCAGTATAAGGTACACCTGTGCACTAACCATGATGTCAGATCAGCATCTTGATGTTGCACACCTGTGAGGTGGGATGGATTATCTCAGCAAAGCAGAAGTGCTCACTATCACACATTTAGACAGATTTGTGAACAATGTTTGAAAGAAATGGTAATATTGTGTATCTGGAATGGATTATAGATCTTTAAGTCCATCTCATGAAAAATGGGAGCAAAAACAAAAGTGTTGCATTTATATTTTTGTTGAGTATATATATATATATATATATATATATATATATATATATATATATATATGCGTGTGTGTGTGTGTGTGTGTGTGTGTGTATACACTGTGCGCATCAACACTCACGATTTTACCTTATCGCAGATTTTTGGTAGATAATCACGTGATACCGTACGCGCATTCCATTGGCTGACGTCATCCGGAAGTGCACTACATTTCATGAGTCTTGGAACGCAACACACTTCCATGACACACAAAAGTGCTTTAAACAGTCAATAAGAGTGTTTGAAAATGTAATACAGATAAAAAATGGTTTAATATCAGTATGGGGAAGGTTCATAAACATTTAAATTACAGTAAATAATAAGATAGTTTGTCGCTATATCGTTGAATCCGTTATTCGCATGTGGTTCCTGGAACGCATTAACTGCAAGTAACCAGGGCGAACTGTATATACCTGTATATTTAGTTGCAATTTGAGCAGTGCTATTTTTAGACAATGCGTATGGTCGCTCGTGGGCACATCATTGGTGACCCCTAATTTAGACATTTGTACTAGTGATCTGAGGTTAATAGTTCACTTTATAGTTATTTGAAGCACAAAGATGCATGTGCATGTGGTATATGTCATAACTCAAGAGCAGCCTCCACTTCACTCAGGTGGCTTTGTCTCTTAAAACAGGCTTGCTTGTCTTGAATGATTTCATTCCAGGTCTTATACACCTGACCACATCTATCAAAAAGATGAATGCATGAGACCTTTAATTCTGACTCCAACCTTAACTGTTCAATAAATGTAAAACTTTCAAGGAAAATGTGGTTTTCAAATTTAAATGTCCTGCTCTTCAACACTAAAAACTACATATGTTGATGTCATGATTTCATGACCAATTGAAATTGGAGTCCATCTATGTGATATGAGATGATGATGGATTATGATAGATGATGTAAAAGGTGATATTAGGAAAATAATTTCACCAAGGGGATAATAAAAGTATGTTTCTTCTTCTTTCTTCCTCTTCTTTATTAGAAGACGATGTGCTGAATTATATAAATAGTACACATATACTACATAAAAGCAGTAAAGGGTAACTTTTATGTTATGTTGCAAGAATAACCTGCCAGCTAAGGATGAGCATGATGAGCATAGGTGGTCTCAAAGTCCAAGTGGCCTAGTATAACTGCCAGGATGTGTCGTAGGTCCCTCTTTTTCAGCGCTGTGAGTATGTTTACCTTCCCCAGACCCATCGTCCTGCCAATCAGTCATTCCTGGCATTGTGGTCGTGAACATGGCTGGGGTCATGTTGGAGTACCTCAGAGTACCTCAAGGATCTGTTCTGGGGCCAATATTGTTTAATCTACATATGTTACCATTAGAAAATTTATTAATTTTCTACCGATTGTTCCACATATAGCGGGTCGTGGGGGTTGCTTGAGCCGATTCAAACTGACTTGCAGTGAAGGGTGGGGGACACTCTGAGCACGATGCCAGTGCACTGTGGAGCCACATGGAAGACAAACAACCACTCATGCACACACAACCATGGGCAAAATACACATAAGTTGTATGTTTTTGGAGGTGGGAGGACGCCAGAAAACACAGAGAAAACATACTCTGTATCTATGAACACCTAGCAGCTATAAGATATTAATACAGACAGACAAGAGAATGAGCGTACCATCGGCCAAATGGGAATCAGACCCTTTCAATCTCCACTGATGCCATTTTCTGGATCCAATTTGGTAAAGGTTTTTGGGCGTTTTTGCTACCTACCTACCTGTCTACTTACCTGGCCAGACTTATGTTAGTTTTCTTTGATCTTCTTTATTCTTCCATATGATTCCTTATGTTCTTGCACTTTCTCCTTTGTTCCTTCCCCTTGTCCTCTGATCTATGATTCTTTGTTGTCCATACATTTGTGCTTTGATCTGCGGCCTTTGTTATAGGCGTACAAACTAATTAATTTACTTACTTATGGAGGAACAAGCGCAACCTCAATACAGGTATCCACTTCAAACTATTATAAGGACACATGACATTAATTTTCAATGCTATACAGATGATACCCAATTATATTTTTCAATTAAAACAAACAAATCTGACCGATTAGTTAGACTTGCCTCAGGGATTTTAAGTCTTGGATGCTCCACAACTTCTTAATGCTAAACACTTACAAAAATGGATATTATTATTGGTCCCAAGCACGTTAGAGATGATTTTTCTAATACTGTAATTCATTTAGATAACATTGCTTTATCATCTAGTAGTGATGTCAGGAACTTTGGAGTGATTTTTCATCAGGATCGGTCCTTTAAGTCTCATATTAAGTCTGCATCTTGGATAGTCTTCTTTTATTTACGAAGCATTTCTAAAATTAGAAATTTATTATCCTTTAAAGACGCAGAAAAAAATCATTCATGCTTTTGTCATTTCTAGATTGGATTACTGCAATTCCTTCTAAACATTCTGTGTTGTTTAGCTCAAAATACAGCTGGCCACTTGCTGACTCGAACTGGGAGGAGAGAGCACATCTCTCCTGTCCTGGCATCCTTACATTGGCTCCTGTTAAAATCTAGAATAAAATTCAAAGTCCTCATGATCACATATAAATCTTTTCACTTGTAAGGGTCCGTCTTACACTGAAGACCTCATTGAACGCTACCACTCTCCCAGGGCTCTTTGCTCTTAGGATGCAGGATTTCTGGTAACCTATTGGGTCTTTAAGAGCAGAACAGGAGGCAGAAGCTTTAGCTATTTGGCTCCCTTACTCTGGAACAATCTCTAAGCCTCGGTCCAGGGGAGCAGACACCCTAGCTTATTTAAGGGTAGACTCAAAACCCTCGTCTTTGATGAAGCTTACAAGTAGAAACAACACAGATTCCACTAGATAAGCTGCTATTGGCCTGGACTGCTGAGGATATTTTCTGTCTCTCCCGCTAAAGGGAGTTGCACTTTATTACTTGAGGAGTTTTTGTTACTTTTCTTTCCTTGCTTTTCTTGTTAATACTACAATGACCCTTCTCCTGCCTGCAAGATATGGCCACTATATGTGCTTCTACTTGACAGGTGAGTATAGAAGACAAGAAATCTGGAATGAGTACAGATGCCTTTTCCTCTCCTCAAATCCAGACTGCCATTGATTATCGTGGCAGTGTCCCTGTGGAACACCTGGATTATGGGTACATAGAAAAATGTAAAGATGTGAAGTACTTGGAAAAAATCTTGAAACAACTCAGGTAACTATGTCTATACTTGGATTACTTAAAGGAATGATTTTGTGCATCCGTTAATGATTTTATTTCAAGGGTGTTGGTGAGCTTTTGTGATTCTGATTAATTATCTCCTGAGAAAATCCATGTGCAGTTCTTGCAATACATTAATTTCACAAGTTGCCAAAAGGAAATGAAGTACAACACCATACAGCATAAAAAGCAGGACAGGTAGATTTGTTATTATTCTGGATTTCGAAAAAGTAATGTTTCATTTATGTTAAGGTCTGGAAAGGAAGGCATGTTCCCTCATCTGATCAGGTTTTGTGAGAGTCATTTGGAGACACTGGAGCCGAGGAGCCCTGCTCTCAGGAAGGAGACCCCTGTGGCCACAGCCACCAGCCTCTCCACAGATGAGTGGAGCCAAGTGGAAGATGAGCTGAAGGTGCAGAATCCTAATCATTGTAGTGCTGTTTTTACCTTAAACCCTCTTCCCCTGCTGTCGTGTATGAAGCTTTCTTTGGGAATGAGAGACAAACATTTTAATATTAAATCTTTTCTTCTTGACAGACATGGCAAAACGAAGTAAGAAAAAGAGACACTTCGCTTAAACAGAGGTCTTTGTTTGATGACCTTGTGAAAGAAAATGTGCCGCATGTAAGAGTTTCCAATTCCACAATTCCATTAAACAAGGTAAAGATTCTACAACACTTACTTTATATGAATATTTACTTGAAATAAAAATAATAAAAACAGCTTTTTGGAACCACAGAATACAATTACAAAAAAAAAGAGGAATCCTTCAAAACGCCCTCTGCCACGAGATTTCCAAGAATGGGACAAGTGAGTAATTTTGTCTCCATATTTGTTTATTATTATGTTGGCACCAGTTAGATACTGTACATGAATGGCTCTACAGTGTTTGTTTAGGCTGATGTCATTATGATGTTAAGGAGTTGATGAGAAGGTACTCCATTATGCAGACACATTTTCCTCTCTTTCCAGGTTTGATGTGGAAAAAGAATTTGAAGCAATCGATGAAACTGTGGCCAAAAATGATCCACCTGCCTATATAAACACAGAACTCCCAAAAGTCAAGACTAAAGAGGATGCTTCATGTAATATATTATACGTTATGCTCCCATATTTATTTATAACTCACTGTAAATTGTTGCATTCACTCCATTCATATGGGTCTGTATCTGAAATGTTTGTGGCTCTCAAATTGATGCAGTGCTGACACAACAAGAGAAGCTGATTCTGGCAAATCACGAAAAGGACAAAGGCAATGAAGCTTTCAAAGCAAAAGACTATGAGGAGGCAGTTGTGTATTACTCCAGGTGAGGTTCTAGACACAAGAACTTTTTTATAGAAAGCATTTTACTTCTGCAAATAAGTTTATTGTCTGTGGCCTGCTATCACATTAGACCATCGTCTTATATGAGGTCCGATGCCTCTCTAATCTTTACTCTACTGCCATTAATGCAAACAAATAAAGGTCTTTTTTATTTGTTGCTCCATTACAGGAGCCTTTCCGTTTTACCGACGGTGGCTGCATACGGCAACAGAGCACAGGCACAGATTAAGCTGCAGCACTGGGACAATGCCCTGACAGACTGTCAGAGCGCACTGAAGCTGGAACCGTGCAATGTGAAGGGTGCTTTCCTTTAGTGTACTCTACAACTTTAACTGTTCCAGCCATGCATGTAGATGGAATAGAGAATTTATTATGTTTTATGTTTCCCTCCCCACTGTGAAGCCTCTTGGTTTCTGAATGTTTTTACATGCAGCGCTACATTTGTCTCTTTACTGCATCGTCATTAATGGTAGTCTTAATGTCTGTGATTTGTTTTGTGTTGTCAGCACTACTCCGTCGTGCCACTGTTTCATTTCATAAAAGAAACTTCCAAATGGCAGCTGAAGACCTAAGGATGGTACTGAAGGAAGAACCCCAGAATCCTACCGCCACTGTGAGTGCTCCACATGTCAGATGGTTTTTTTTTGTCCACAAGGTGTCACTGGAATAATATCTAGTTGTCCACCTGAGGACATTGTTTATATATTAACAACATGTATTCAGGATTTGCACGTTAAGAAAGTTCTTGAAGATGTTTCGTCTCTCATCCAAGAGACTTCTTCAGTTCTGAAGGAGGCCGGTCACGCCCCAGCTTATTAACCCTGTGGGGTGTGGTCAGTGTTATTCACATTCCAACAACACATCTGGCTCCTCAACGATTGTTGATGGGGGTGTCAAAGGGGGTCGTTGAAATGTGAGTTTCACCTTTGTATGCTAATGAGGGTCATTAGCATGAGACACATCACCTGGGTCAATCTGCTGAGACAATCTTTTTGGGAGTTTTGAAAGGACACAATTGTAAATGGGAGAAAGGTGATGTCGCAGACCACCACCCTTGTTCAGAGATGGCTTCTCCACTTTGATGTGGATGACCTCTTTCCCTCCTCTCTCAAACCATTTACCTTCCCTGTCCAAAATCTGAACATCGGTGTCCTGAAATGAGTGTCCCTCTTCCTTGAGGTGAAGGAAGACTGCTGAGTCCTGTCCTGATGTGTTGGCTCTTCTGTGTTGAGCCATGTGCCTGCGTAGTGGCACATGGCTCTACAGGCGCTAGTGACTGACTGACTGGATTGTCTTCATGTTATTGACAGAATTCTAATGTTTGAATTACTTGTCATTCAGCAACTTTTGTCTAAAACTGAGAAGAAGCTGAGAGAGAGTCAACTGGAGGAGAAAAGCAATGGAATTCTCTTCCAAGAAGACGAGGGAGATGATGACGAAAAAAAAGCAGAACAAACTGGTGAGACAGTCAAATTGCCTCCACAATCAATAAACTGTGTATATCTAGGACTTGCAGACAGAGTGTAAACATGCCTGTGATCATCTATGTAATGTGATCAGCACATTGAACTGAAAACTGTAGTGGATTGACACCAGTATGTAGAAAATTGTAGCTAAATATGCTAAGATATTTTTTGAGAAGTGATGTTCCTCCTGCAACTGTCTGTGCTGGAGAGAAAACCCCCACGGTACCTCAGGGTAGGGGGACACATCATCGCTGCCCAGCCCCCATTCAGCTGTAATTCACCACTGACACTGGCTACTTCCTGGAACTCCCTATGCATGCTATCCCCTCCACCACTGTGATGTAACACTGACTCCTTCCTGTGGGTGTGTCTCCTTTTCTGTCTGTCTCTCCCTTTGCCTCTCCTTCCCTCCCTCTCCCTTCCAGCTTGTCCAGTTGAACCTATCCAGCTTGTGGGAGGGGAGGACAGCTTAGCTGCTCCGACTGAAAAGGGTAACTCTCAAAAAAAGTCCTACAGCAGAGGAGATGGGGGACCACACAGCAAGTTCAACAACTCCCACCATGGCCATGGGAAGGGCAAAGGAGGCAGCTCTGACAAGTACAAAGTCACACAAGAGTCAAAGGAAAAGTTAACCGATGGAACGAGCAAGAGGGGCTCCACAGCTTCACCCCAGGATGAGAGAAACAACACTAAGGGGACTTCAGCCGGAGGAGGAAACTCGGAGCCAGCTGTCAACCTGAATGCTCCGCATGGAGCCCTGCCCCCACATCTGTCCCGATTAAAGAACGAAGGAAACCTGCTGTTTAAGAAAGGACAGTTTGCCGATGCACTAAAGAAATACTCACTAGCCATCCAAGGATACACAGATTCAGGTAGGATGGAGGAGTCCTCACAGGTGATTCTGTTGAAGCTGTTACAGTATAGCGTACAAGCTTTCATGCATGAATACAGGCAGCTTTTATACTGACACCAGCGTGTTACAAACATGCTGTGAAGCAAACAACTGATGGTTTAAGGGACACATATTTGAATTTTGTTATGGCATTTCTTTATTCATGGTGTTCACAGTGTTACCTACTCAATGGTCATGACTTTGCTATTATCCTGCAAGTGCCTCCATGTATTTTTATTTTATCATTGTGCATAAATTGAAAATGTAAACAAATAATTCAAGATACGTGATACCTAAACAACAGTAGTGATCACTCCCTGAGGCATTAGTCCACCTACATGATAGAAATACTAATAAATGTCCAGGAGTGGAAGTGCCGGCCTGGTTGTTGTGACTTTGCCCCCACAGCAATGTGTCACACTGTGGCAACAGAGAAACATCCCCATTGAGTTACAACAGGAACCGACCATTACAACAATCACACTTAACACCAAAGGTAGAGTGTGAAGACATACCGTCAGCATAATTTGTGAAATTCTTGTCTTTATGAAGCGGTGCTCCCATGTTCTGTATTACATTAGTCTGGTTTAGCAGTAATCTCTGAATATTAACAGACACTCTCAGCACATTCACACTTGCTCTAGTCAAGATCACATCTAAGTCAACCTTCACAGCTTATTTGACGCATTTGTACTTGAAGACATACTCTGTTAAACATCTATGTAGAGATCAGGAAAAAAATCTGTAAATGGAAACGTGTCCATGTGTGTCTTCATGCAGGGACTGACAGTGTGGAGGATCTGTGTATTTTGTATTCCAACAGAGCAGCTTGCTACCTGAAAGGTGGCAACAGCCAAGACTGCATACAGGACTGTACAAGGTGAGACAGGTTCTGCAGCCCGGCAGCTTTACGTTGCTCTGGAACTGGTCACTTTATTGTTGAGGTGTTGTATTGGTTCACATTTCAGCAGCACTGCTTACATTTCAGATCGATTAGAGTTTTTGCAGCCTCTGTTTTTAGAATTCTTATGGCCGTTACCTGCTATTGAGAATCCTTCTTACTGCAGCTACACAGAACACTAGAATGTGTGGCTGACAACATTATACAGGTCCTTTTCAAAAAACGAGCATATTGTGATAAAGTTGATTATTTTCTGTAATGTACTGATAAACATTAGACTTTCATATATTTTAGATTCATGACACACAACTGAAGTAGTTCAAGCCTTTCATTGTTTTAATATTGATGATTTCTGCAAAAAAGTAGAGAAAAACCAAAAATCCCTATCTCAAAAAATTTGCATATTTCATTCGACCAATAAAAAAAGTGTTTTTAATACAAAAAAGTCAACCTTCAAATAATTATGTTCAGTTATGCCCTCAATAGTTTTGAACTGCCAGGCAGGAGGCCTAGAGGAAGACCAAAGAGGAGGTTTATGGATGTAGTGAAAGAGGACATGAAGGTAGTTGGTGTGAGAGAAGAGGATGCAAAGGACAGGGTTAGATGGAGGCAATTGATTCGCTGTGGCGACCCCTGAAGGGAAAAGCCGAAAGGAAAAGAAGAAGAAGTTATGCCCTCAATACTTGGTCGGGAATCCTTTTGCAGAAATGACTGCTCCAGTGCCGCGTGGCATGGAGGCAATCAGCCTGTGGCACTGCTGAGGTGTTATGGAGGTACAGGATGCTTCGATGGCGGCCTTAAGCTAATCCACAGTGTTGGGTCTGGTGTCTGTCAACTTCCCCTTCACAATATCCCACAGATTCTCTGTGGGATTCAGGTCAGGAGAGTTGGCAGGCCAATTGAGCACAGTAATACCATGGTCAATAAACTATTTAGCAGTGGTTTTGGCACAGTGAGCAGGTGCCAGGTCGTGCTGAAAAATGAAATCTTCATCTCCATAAAGCTTTTCAGCAGACGGAAGCATGAAGTGCTCCAAAATCTCCTGATAACCAGCTGCAATGGCCCTGCCCTTGATAAAGCACACTAGACCAACACCAGCAGCTGACATGGCCCCCCAGACTGCGGGTACTTAACACTGGACTTCAGGTATTTTGGCATTTTTTTCTCCCCAGTCTTCCTCCAGACTCTGGCACCTTGATTTCCGAATGACATGCAAAATTTGCTTTCATCCGAAAAAAGTACTTTAGACCACTGAGCAACAGTCCAGTGCTGCTTCTCTGTAGCCCAGATCAGGAGCTTCTGCCGCTGTTTCTGATTCAAAAGTGGCTTGACCTGGGGAATGCAGCACCTCTAGTCCATTTCCTGCACACGGTGGCTGTGGATGTTTCTACTCCAGTCTCAGTCCATTGCTTGCGCAGGTCCCCAAAGTCTGGAATCGGCCCTTCTCCACAATCTTTCTCAGGGTTCGGTCACCTCTTCTGGTCGTGCAGCGTTTTCTGCCACACTTTTTCCTTCCCACTGAGGTGCCTTTATACAGCACTCTGGGTAAAGCCTATCCGCTCAGAAATTTATCTCAGTGTCTTACCCTCTTGCTTGAGGGTGTCAGTGATGACCTTCTGGACACCAGTCAGGTCGGCAGTCTTACCCATGATTGCGATTTTGAGTAATGAACCAGGCTGGGAGTTTTTAAAAGCCTCTGGAATTTTTTGCAGGTATTCAAAGTTAATTTGTTGATTCAGATGATCAGGTACCTTTTCATGATATGCAAATTTTTTGAGATACGAATTTTGGGTTTTCATGAGCTGTATGCCAAAATCATCAGTATTAAAACAATAAAAGACCTGAAATATTTCAGTTGGCGTGCAATGAATCGAAAATATATGAAAGTTTAATTTTTATTATTACATTATGGAAAATAATCAACTTTATCACAATATGCTAATTTTTTGAGAGGGACCTGTAGATGTAGAAAGAGCACTGATACAACAACAGGTGATCAGGACTTCTCGCAGTTTGATCGTAGTTTCTGAGCCTGATGAGTTGGACCAATGTTGTAAGTCATTTTATCAAAACTGCTCCATATTAGAGAAATGTTTGACCGGCCCATCACAAACCGGGATAAAGACAAATCTGTCCGACTGACAGTAGTTCTGAATGCTATTTGCCACATGAGCTTGATAGATTTGTCTTTGCCCAGGTCAATGTTTTCAGAAGCTTTTCATTTGGCAGTCCTCAGTAGCAGATGACCATTTTTTTTGTAAGGTTATTTACGCTAAGGTGTATTGTATGTGATTTTCGTTAATCTGTATGGAACAGATTCTATAAGCAGCTACATGAAGGGAACTATCTATCTATCTATCTATCTATCTATCTATCTATCTATCTATCTATCTATCTATCTATCTATCTATCTATCTATCTATCTATCTATCTATCTATCTATCTTTCTATCTATCTATCTATCTATCTATCTATCTATCTATCTATCTATCTATCTATCTATCTATCTATCTATCTATCTATCTATCTATCTATCTATCTATCTATCTATCTATCTATCTATCTATCTATCTATCTATCTATCCATCCATCCATCTATCTAGTTAATTCACACTCAGATCAGTACACATAATATGTGCAATACTGTGTATGTACAGTAATCATCATTGCAAGACAATGTCTGTTTTGTATCAAAGAGCACTGTCAAACATATATATTGATTCCCAGTCTGCAGACACAGAACTCTGTGAGTAGCATCTATGTTAAAGCCAGCAGACCCTGTTTTCTTCTCTTTTATTTATATCATCCAGAGCCCTGGAGCTGCAGGCGTTCTCGCTCAAGCCCCTCCTGCGTCGGGCCATGGCTTATGAGTCCCTGGAGCTCTACCGTAAGGCCTACGTGGATTACAAAACCGTACTGCAGATAGATGTCAGCGTGCAGGCAGCACACGACAGTGTCAACAGGTATTAGCCTTCTCACCTCAGATCCACAGGGCAGGGATCACCAAGCACCTCTTCCATATTATTTAAATCCAACAACTGCATTATTACATGGTCTGAGGCCTAAACTGAAACACGTCAAATGAATAAGCACACAAAGATTATTTGTTGGCCGACAGATTTAGCTAGTGGTCAAATGCAATTCCAGCTCCATACTAATTATAGGTTTCAGTGTCTATATCCTCTCTGTTATGTAATAGGAACCTCACCTCTCTGTTTCACGTTCAGGTCAGCGACACAAGAAACACTTTGATGCATGCATACACGGAAATAAACCATGCGATACTTGTTTCAAAAACACATTAAACAGTACAAAGATGCTAACTACAAATACTTTACAAATAGTTAAAAATCTTTTTATTTCCTGGTCTGGTATGAACCAGACCAGTCGCATCCTCATACTGACTGCTCTGCATCTTTCTCCAGGATCACCCGGCTGCTGATTGAGCAGGACGGCCCCGAGTGGAGAAAGAAGCTTCCCAATATTCCCGTGGTGTCTCTGTCAGCTCAGCAGCACCGCAGAGAGGAGCCCCCCAGCGTAGAAGTTCTCCAGGCGCTAGCAGAGAAAGCAGCCAGGGATGCAGGTCTGAGTTAAGAAGAGCCAGTGAGATAGGCCTTGATCATTTTAAAAACATGCATGTCTGCAGTAACATCACTGACCAGTTTCCTGCTTCATTTGGCTGTTAAAGGGGGTCTATAGTGAAAAAACCCCACTTTTTCAGGTCTCTAATTTAGATAATACAGGTTGACTGCTTGGCATTTTTTCCTGTCGCACCTCCTCTGGTGCACTTTGAGGTCAGCTGCAGGGCCGTCAGCTGGTGCCACCGTTCACTGATGTTTCGCCCCCTAGCCAGGACACCTCCCGGTGGGGGGGCAGTAGCTTTGTGGGGACGTCTTCCCACGCCACTTCCTGCAATTGACCTCCCTGGGGTGTTGAGCCCCAACTGCTGTCCCTCCTCCGTAACCACATTGAGAAACTTGCCTTTCCTGCCTCTTCTGCCAACTCCTTGATTGCCCTCTTCAAGCTGTGACCAGTCATTCCCGCAGCACGGAGGAGCCGGATTGCAGAACCCCCCACAAAGCCCCTGCATCCGACCTCCACTGGGTGAATAGTTGCAGACCAGCCTCCTCCTTTGCACTCCTCCGCCAGGTCGCTGCACTTCGACAGCTTGAACTTGTGTGCTCCTGGTATCCCCTCTTCCCAGGGCACAGTCAGTTCAATGATTAGGACTTTCTTTGCAGCTGTGGACCATATCACAATGTCTTGCCTTAGAGTTGTCTGTGTGATCTCAGTTTGAAAGACCAGCTGCTTTTCTAGGTCAATGTGCATTTCCCATCTCTTTCCAGAGGTAAGCAGGCATTCCGATCTTCCACACACACTCTGTCCTGCCTCTACTGGTTTGATAAAGGCAACGTTTTGCCATAGGGACTCAGAGAAGTTGTTTGCCCCGACTCTGCGTCTGTCCAACTGCTCTGCCAACTTCCTCAGCACCTGATTGTGCCGCCATGGGAAGCGGCCCTGTGTCAGTGCGATGCTGCACCCTGATAGGATGTGTTGGAGACCTGCATTGTCCTTGCTGCACAGGGAGCACTTGCCCTCACTTCCGAATCACCGAGTCAGGTTTTGGGAGCATGGGAGTGTGTCACAGGCTGCCCTTACAAGGAAGCCGAGTGGTGACTGTGGAGTTCGCCAGATGTCTTCCCAAGTTATGACTCTGTTGATGGTATCCTCCCAGCGAGTCCATGCTCCCTGTTTTGACTTGGACTCGCCCCAGGACCTCCTTTTCCACTTCCGCCCAGTACGGACAGTCACCGCTGCACCCTTCCCCGCTCGGTCCCTGGATTACCTCAGTTCAAGGACCAGGCGGGTTTTCTCCTGTGTGTATCCTACATATACAGTGGTCCTCCCTAACCATACCAACTCCTAGAATCTGGAAAACAAACGCAATTGATGCAGTCAGTAAATATTTTGATTTTTTTTGACTAGACAGCATGGTGATTGTTGGGAATTAAGGTTCTAGCTAGCAGCCGCACTGACCACACAAGAAGCAAAGGTCGCACTTAAATCTTTTATTGATGACAGATCTGGATGAGTGCCAATGACTTATGCTAATGGTTCTGTAAGGCAGGCGAACAATTACTATATTATGTCCAATAAACAACAGCTTCAAACATAAAATTAGTTAAATGCATGATTAAATTAACATTGGTCAAACTCCAACTTAATTGCACAATAAATTTTATTCAATAAAGACAAACTTAACTTACAATGAAATATCAAAGACACACAGCATGCATCACCAGCTTCCAGCAGCATGTGTTTGATGACAAATACCTATACATTAGTGATGTGACGTTCTGTATTGAGGCTTCGAAGCGTGTGTCGAATAGGGGGAGGGGGCGTTACGGCAAAGTGCGTATCAAGGCTAGCTTCATCTAGTGGAGGAGCAGGAAATGATGACGTCTGAAGCATCGCTGCCCGGCGGATACCACGTGGCTGATTTAGGTAGTGGTTCAGTTTGTGCCGTGAATTTTAACAGCGATATAAGGCAGGTGTTTTCTAAAGCAGGGGAAATAATGTCCAAAAAAAAGAAATCGGCTAAGACTTGCCACAGTGGATAAAATTATTGTTTGTAAATAAAAACCAATGATACAACCTAAGTATAATCACTGGCTCTATTGTGGCGGCAGTGGCTCAGTGGGAGAGCGCGTGGGAGAGTGGGTCGTCCTATGATTCAAGATCAACGGTTCAATTCCTGCTCCCACGCAAAAACACTCATAGTGTCAGCTGAAAGTAGGAGGTGTCATTTATTTAATTTTTTATTTATTTATACACACGCACACACACAGTGTACTGCCAAAACTAAAATACACATGTTTTGCATACAGTTTTATTCACAGATTTTCTGCAAAATGCCACACACTTCAAACTCATGCCAACTGATATTTTAGCATCCAGTAGATGTCGTACTAAAGCAAATGAAGGCTCAAGAAGCTTCGAACCAGAGTGAACCGATTGGATGAAAAGCTTCAATGCTTCATGGGGATTCATCTGCCCATCACTACTATTCATGTTTGTATTTATAGGGGAGGGAATGTTAGACAGGAAGAACCTCCACCACCTTGTGGAGTGGAGGGCAAATGTAGTCTATGGTTTTTTGTTATTTCTGACACTAATGATCCATTTGGTCACATCTTCCATCTTGACTTCAACAGCTTGTGAGGAACTTTCAGTGTGTAGATCTGAGCCAGGTCATTTCCACACACTGCTACCTTAGCCTGAACACTAACTCCACCCCAGGGATGACCACGTCCTTACCCGGGTGGGCATGTCAATCAATCAAAATGGCTCAGGATATGTCAATCACTCTCAAGACAGGAGCTGTGACAAAATGGATTGTTTTGATGCTGTCTAGCCATTAAGTCCAAAAGCCAAATATTTATTGATGCAACAAGCATTTGTTTTCCAGATCCTAGGAGTTGGTCGGGAGGACCACTATGTATATGTAGAGACCTGAAAAAATGTGTTCTTCATAATAGGACCTTTTTAATTATTGCCTGTCCGTAATCATCTGTTGTTTCCTCCACTGATTTCTGTCCCATTTTCTCCACAAATCCTCTATGATGTTTACCAGCTGGTAAAGCTGTTGTTTTTAGACTCTAATGATAAAAGAAACCTGCTAGCAAAAAGTTTCCTCCCAGGAGACACTCGGCAGCTGATTGTCCGCACCATGACTGGTTGCTGACTTCAGTCTCAAGCCTCCCATCAAGTCATCACAGTATTAATTTCTAAGTTTCAAACCTAAAACCACATAGCATACAGGACTTACGTATTTCCATGTGTTTGGTTTTCTCACACATTACATGAAGGTCAACTGAAAGGTAAGGCATGTGTTAATACATCGACAGAAAGCAGAGATAATAAGCAGTAATCACCTTTTTATTTTGTCTTCCAGAAAGGAAAGCAGAAATCCGTTTTGCAGGTTTGAAGCTAAGGGGGAATGACTTTGTGAAGAAGAGCAAATACCAGGATGCACTGGAAAAATACACTGAATGCCTTAAGCTAAAGCCAGAGGAGTGTGCTATCTATACCAACAGGTGAGAGGCCCTGTCGCACTTGACCACAGACAAACACAGACACCACTGTCGTCTGTCTTTAATACCATTCCTCACCACAGCTCTACACTTCTCATGTTTTGTTTCCCAATAAACTGAAATGCAGCATGTTGGAAAACACACAGATGTATTTATTTGTAAGGACATGTTAAACTGATTTGTTGTTGTCATCTGTCAGACGCTGTACCCACCAGTCTGTCACTGGCAGTAAATTAGCATGTTTTGTAAATTTCCACAGAGCAGCCAAAGCTCATCAGATATCTCTCTACTTGCCACAAATCTGTTAAAGCATCACCATCTTATTACATACTTATAATCACAGCAAGCACACTGGATGCAGCAGGCCAACCTGACTTCATTCTTCATACACTCTCGCAATCGCTGACCACTTCTGATCTTGATGCAGAGGAAAGTCTGACACTAAAGTGAAAAATATACCATTGTGAGGTGTGTATGTGGTGCTGTGCCAAAAGAGTAAACAAAGCAGCCAGTGACAAAAAGCCTGTTTGATGGAAAACACTGATTAACTAAGAAAGGAATATAATAGAGCCAACCAGAGATGTAAATGCTAATGTTTTACCCATTAGATATGAAAATGATATATTCCATACTGCCAGCCTTATAATCATAATCAAACACAATTGTACAGGTGATGAGACAAAAACTTGTGTAAAATTTGTGTAACATATAGAGTGTAAAAAGAATTTCCACACTGGGGATTAGTAAAGTTTTTTTTAATTCCCTTTCAGTTATGCAATAAAGATAAGGGGTTGATGATGACAAAAATGAAAATCTTAAGTTGTGTGTGTGTGCGTGTGCGTGTGCGTGTATTACCAGAGCTCTGTGTTATTTGAAGCTGCGGAGGTTCACTGAGGCCAAACAGGACTGTGATGCAGCGCTGAAGCTCGACCCGGTCAATAAGAAGGCCTTCTACAGACGGGCGTTGGCCAATAAAGGCCTCAAGGTGAACAACATGGCTGTCAGTCCCAAAGCAGGGCTGGAGCAAACGCTGCTGGTTCCTGTGTGTTTGAACAGGTTCTATTATTTTTTTCTCACACCCTGTCTACAATCTTCGTGCTGCTGTCTGTCGTGAAAAGGCCACTCTAGTAAAACTGACTTCATTCTCAATAAGACTTTCCTGGATAAATTGATAAAAATACACATTATTTAGTGTAAACTGTTATCTGAAAGTTTATTGTCTGTGTCTCCACCAGGACTACCTGGCATGCAGCTCTGACCTGCAGGAGGTCCTACAGCTGGATCCCAATGTGCAGGAGGCAGAAAAGGAGCTAGAGGAAGTCACCTTACTGCTCAGACAGAGTCTGGCCGATGCTACACTGTCCAAACACAGGAAGTCTGTCCCTATCACAGAGGTATAAAACAAGGTTTTTTTCCCATTCGTCCAAATGTTGGATACATGTGTATGTGAATCTTTTTGGGAGGTCCGTGACACAATGATGACGGGACCCTAAATGGGTCTGGTTCAACCTACCCACAAGGCATCCTTCAGCAGTGCTGGCTACATCAATTTTTAAAGAGTTTATGGGCAGCACAAATATATAAAAGATGCAGCATATTAACACTGCACGAGGAACTGAGGGTTGTCAATAAGCTGGACCCAACCCAACATTACAGAGCAGTGTTTTCGTTTGCGTGCGTCCTTGCGTCTTTGCCTCACATTTTTTGACAGGGACGCACTATCGTCAAACAGCATCTGACATTTAAAGCTTGTATCCCTTAACAGTTTGTTCAGTTTTTATATTGTACTATTGGCAAAACTCAATCCTTGCGTATGCTTGTAACATATATTCTGTTATTACTTTTGGGATGCATAAACGTCATGCTGGGATGCACAAATTTTTCTTGAAGCACATCCCAGGGATGCACTACTTTCTTGAGGTAAAACTCTGCTGATGTTAGCATCTTTCAAACATGTAGTATGTCCCTGACATGTTGTTTCCTCACAAAAGAACACAGATGAGTCTCACACAGATTCTCTAGTGTTCTGGCACAGAGAGCTATAATAATAAAACCCAGTACCTAATGATTCTAAAGTCAGGAAAATTATACATGCAGAAGTTTCGTGTTTATTATCTTCCTCTTTTCTGCTCAGATATTAGTCAGAAAGTAGAAGACTCTTCAGTAGAAGATGAAAGTAAGTCAAAGTCAGCTTTATTGTTAAGTGTACTGTATATGCACGACATACAGCACATATGAAATTGCAGTCCTCTCTGACCCACGGTAAACAGGCAGTACAACACAGGCAGGACAACACAGGCAGGACAACGCAGGCAGGACAAAACAGGCAGTACAACACAGGCAGGACAACGCAGGCAGGACAAAACAGGCAGTACAACACAGGCAGGACAACACAGGCAGGATAACACAGACAGTACATCAGACAGTGCAGCACAAAGTATGAGACGATGTAACTCTGGTTCTGAGGAACGTGTGTTTGGATCACAATAATTTCTGGGATTTGCATTTATATCCACAGAAACGGAATGGATACAATCCATAAGAATACAACTCCTCTCTGATTTGATTAATTGACATTGCTCTTCTTGTGTATCGACTACTCTCATGTTTCCAGACCTGTCCAGAGCCTCTCTGTGTTGCTAGGTCCAGAATACTATGCTCAAGAAGAAGAAGTGGAACACCTGCCCTCTGGCCTTTTGTAGTATTTTTAGTTACACAAGTCTAGACCGGTTCCGGATTCGTGTCCCGCTCTGTGTGGAGTTTGCATGCTCTCCCCGTGTCTGCGTGAGTTCTTTCCAGGTTCTCTGGCTTCTTACTACCTCCAAAAACATATGCTTCATGTTAATTGGCCGGTCCCAAATTGACCATAGTTGTGAGTGTGTGCATGCATGTTTGTGTGCGTTTCTGTCTGGCTCTGCGGTGCACTGGCGTCGCTCTCATAGTGTCTCATTGGGCTCCAGCTCCCCACGACCCACAACAGCAGAAATAGCGGTTAAGAAAATGGATGGATAGAAGTCTAGACCGACTTTCATCACATCTGTTTATCCTGCACAGGTTGACAACAATGAGGAGACGACCAGCGATCTGGACTCAGAGAGAAGCTGCAAAGGAGATGACGTCACCATCAACCTTCACCTGACCAACGCTTATGAGTTTGGCCAGGCTGTGAATGCAGCCCGCTGCCACAGAAACACAGTGGCTTGTGCCGAACTGCTTGCCAACACATCCCCAGAAATGCTTCCTAAATTCCTGAGCACCCAGCTGGATGGAGACACCATCAGATTCATTATGCAGGCACTGGACTCCCATCTGTTAGAGAAAGACCCCAACCTTGTCTACCAACACCTCAACCAGCTGCACACAGCCAACAGGTTTTTGGTAAGGTGCAGCACACGTCCCATTTAAAGAAAGTTGTAGGATTCTATTTCCTTACTGCACATTTGGTGACTGTAGAAAGACAACAGAGTAGTGAAACCTTGTTGATTATTGAGTCTTCTCCTTTCGGCTTTTCCCTTCAGGTGTCACCACAGCAAATCAGTTGCTTCCATCTAACCCTGTCTTCTGCATCCTCTTCTCTCACACCAAAAACCTGTTTATTATTGAGTAACTACGGTTTATTTCCAACACCGAAGACCTCATGTCTCTATGTCCTTGTCCCTTACTTTTTATTTAGCTCCTTCTCTATCAACAGTGAGACCAAAAAATAAATGAAAGCATCTTTTGGAAGAATGTCATGATTGAACACCAAAGTCAAACTCAGTATGCATGTGGTTTGGATTGGAGAGCTACTTGTGAATCTTTAATATTGTTTTGTAGGCAGTACATCATTGACAGCTGAAGTGTTGGTGGTAAATTGTGATCCCACATTGACTTGTCCAGGTTGCCCTGATGCTGCAGGAGAAGGATGGGCGTCACCAAATGATTCAGCTGTTTGAGCATCTGTCTGCAGTGGACTGCACAGAGTTCACCAAGAAGGATGTACAGAATCTTGCCAACAAATACATCTGACCCTCCTGCCCCATCTCTCTGCTGCGTCACTACACCTCCTGGATCTATGTAAAATTCTGCAGAAGTACTCCGAGTACTTGTGTCATTTTTAGCAATTAAAATTAAATGTCATACATCTATTCATTTAG
This sequence comes from Antennarius maculatus, assembly GCA_013358685.1. Classification (NCBI taxonomy): domain Eukaryota; kingdom Metazoa; phylum Chordata; class Actinopteri; order Lophiiformes; family Antennariidae; genus Antennarius; species Antennarius maculatus. The sequence continues at coordinate 3,102,416 of CM023615.1, forward strand.
CCTTATGTATGCGATTGTTCAGATTATAGTTTCCTAATTTAAATACATTGTGTTCTTGTTGAGCATTAAACTAGTTTATATTTAAGTGAACTGAAATTTCTGTTTGCAAGCGTTTTGTCACATATTGATGAATGTACCAACTTTAAATCAAAGTGACAAATTGGGGAGGAAATCATTTCATATGATCCGGTTTCTCTACTTTGTTCACTCAGTCAGTATCAGTGTTTTTAATTGGTGTCTCTCTTTAACCCTCAATAACTCACCAACTCATTGTAATATCAAAATTACAAAAGGAAACGTTGAGGAGTATGAACACAAGAACATGAAGGACACTCTAGTCCAGGGATATTCAATTAAAAGTCACGGAGGTCCAGTTATAAAAATTTCCTCTTAGTAAAAGGTCCGAACCCGAGTCCAGTTTGTGTCCTATAGCCAGTCCCTATGTCCACATTATCATTTATTATCAAATTTCAATGCAGGATATGTTTAACTGAGTGTACAGCTAGCTCTTTTACCTCACCATAAATAAAAGTAGACCCAGGCAATAAAATTTCAAGCCTTTATGTGAGATTGAAGAACACACAAACCTCAGAATTAAAAATAAAGTGCACAAAGAACTGAATATTTTTTCCCACAAATTAAAGACATCTCAGCCTAAATAACTGAAGGCCTGCACTTCAAATTAAAAAAAACATTAACATGTTCAGAAAGCATGAATAAAAACAGTCGCTTTCAGGGGAAAAATACATACAGAACTTTCTTCATGAGAGAAAGGGGCATGTGGCCTGCCAGTAATTTACTTGTACGCAAGTAACCTTCCACACACCTTGTGCCTGTGCACACCTTGTGGTGGTCTCTGTCATCTGTGGTGAAAGAGACCACTGGACTTTGTCAGCATCTCTTTTATTGCTGCATGTATGTTCTCTCCTCTTGTGTGTTTCATAGTGGTGTTACACCCAGCAAAGAGCTCCTTATCTTTGTGAAGGAACCTAACACACACAAAAGCTACAACTCATCAATGTCCACATACTGTATATGCATGGTGCTCTCTGAATAGCTGCATCAAGCTGTTAATATTTCTGATTTTCTGGTTGCTGTTGAAGCTGACATTGGGGGTTTTTCCGCACATCTCATCTTACTGTTTTCCCTCAAACAATGTGTCAGCAACAGCTTTTAAGCACTTACTCACAACTGTCCCATCACTAAAAGATGTTTTATGTTGCCCCAAAATCCACCATGCCTTTAGTGAATATTCATTTGCATCTTTCTCGGTCATTTTGCCCTCAGCTCGGTTTTCAGGAGATAATTCTGCGCAAAAGTTATGTGCTTTGTTTCGTAGTGGCACTTCACGTTATTAATTAATTAGTTCTACGTTTTCAGACTATATGAGGTAAAATTGTTGTGAACTGCCCGACGGAGAAATAAACATAAATTTCTCCATCCACTCATTGTTAACCAGCGGTTTTCCTCAATAACCTCCCTTCGTTTGGAGCTTTTGGTGTCCTCACTGTCTCCCTTCCTCTGTGCTCCCGTAGCAGTAAACTCACAGCGGTAGCGGCAGGTGCGCTGACAGTGCAGGTAAACAAACAATCTGATTGGCTGAACTGAGTGGCGCTACTACTGTCTTAACTGGAGTAGCAGCGCCCACCGTCTGTAGAAAGAAGAAGAAGAAAGATCTTTATTTGTCATTATACACAGATGGTACAACGAAATTGCAAGGCCAGATGGTCCAGAGCCGCTGCACCCTGGGTGCACTGCCACTACGGTCAAACATGACCTAATATTCCTTAGATGCATGTTTTTCCTGATAAGGGGGGGACACCAGAGAACCCGGAGAAAACCCATTCAGACACGGAGAGAACATGCAAACTCTTCACAGAAAGGCCATGTTGGAAATGATAGGGTAGCCACGACCGTCAGAAAAAATGCACCAAGAAAATCTACTGGAGTAGGTCACGGGGTGGAGTGGTCACGGGTCCAGACAGAACCATCACTCGGTCCAGATCCAGACCGCGGTCCGCCATTTGGTGACCTCTGCTCTAGTCCATATCGCCTCTTCTATGAAAGAGTTAAAGAAGGAATTTAAGCCAATGCAGGACACCATGGAAGAAATGATGAATGAGATGAAGCAAATGAGGAAAGATATGGAAGAAAAAAACCGGCGCATTGTTATCTTGGAACAGTGACAACAAAGAATGGATGATTTGGAGCAAACCTTCGCATGAATAATGTGATGATCTGAAGATAGTGATAGATCCGAACCAGAATGAGACATGCTATCCAATGCCGACTGGGGGGTAGAAGTGTTGACCTAAGAACAACATTTAATTTTTTCTTCATACGACACAAGAGGCACAGAGGAGTCTTAGCCAGAACAACTATGTCTTGCTGTCCCAATTTTGGGCCAATGAGACAGAGACTCCAATTGAAAACATTGATACTTACTGGGTGAAGCTGAGGGGTTACAGTCAGAAGCCTCATGCAGTCTCCACACTTCGGAACTGCATTAAATGAATAACTTCCTGTCGGCACCTTGTTGCTCTTCTTTGTCTTTTCCAGATCCATTGGGGAACTGCCTCCGTGTTCCTCGCAGCACAATGAGCTCTATTAATAAAATATCACTCTGGGTAAGGAGACTACTTTGTTTTAGTGAAGTGGACTGGATGCTGCCCGGAGAAAGAGAAGAGTTTATTACTGTGTTTGGATTTAGTTATTTCTACTCATCGTTGCAAAGTCATATCTGACGAGCATCTACAGCTGAGGTATCCAGTATTTACTGCTGTCTAACTTTTCTTTTTGAATTACTTTTTGTAAGGCAAGACTATATGTCAGACAAATTCAAAACAAGGCAAACACAGACTGCAACATCTCGTGACACCCCTGAATTCAAAATTTCACTCTGACCTACTTGCATAGGTCAAAGATCAAAGCTAGTGCTCTGATCTACTGTCATTGATCAAAGCACTAGCTTTGATCTATGGTCTTACTCACACTGGCCTTCTCCCTCGTCCTATCTTATCCGGCTCCTGAGTGTACAAAAGTTGAAATTTGACCTTGACCTACTTTTCTCAAGGTCAAGTTCATCATCTCATTTTCATCCCCTTTGCCTCCCAAGTAATGTGCTTTTTGTTTCATCTTTCTATCAGCAACGGTTGCGAAGATATTTGGTGGACATAGTAACGGATGAATGGACGAACACATGAACACTGACAATTACAATACTTCACTACTTTGAAGCGAGATGTAACAAGAGGCAGATTCAACCCTCTGCAAGATTTCAGGGCAAAAGCAGGGTTTAGCTGGAGGTCACAAACTGTTCTGCACAGAACAATGGGACTAGTCAGCTGCTGTTGAGAGATGTCTTGTCCTATAGTGAAAAACAAATAAGTTTGACTTTTTTTGACACAGAAGAAGTAAACAAGCTTCCAAGCAGGATTTGCAGAGGTTCACAAATGTGTGTCTGTGTGATCCAGAGAGTTTGGAGGCTTTCATTTCATGCAATAACTTATCACAAAAGAGGAGATAATCAAGATATGTGAAATCAGCTGGTACAGTGCCTGCTTGACGGGAGGAGCTGCAAATAGTTGGCTGGAGATAGCTGGATGTTTGAGAATAGCTGAGAACAATGTCCTTTAAGGTATCCTTTTCAAATGAATGCTGGCTGCAGTTTCCCTCAAAGACTAATAAAAATGAGCATCAACCTTACGTCTAGCTAGAGTAATCTAACGGTATGATTTAATGTTTGTCCTCTCGTCTAACAGGGAGGATGGAGATGCTTCCCAGCGTGCTGTACCAATCTCCACCAGCCTGAACAAACACTGTTGTCCTCATTTCCAAGACTGGAATTGAGGACAACCTGGAACACATCCTGGCTGACTTCTATGGTGTGAAGACTTCCACTGAGTCGCCATGGCCCTATGTCACCAGAGATATGGACCGGTAACTGTTCTCTGTTCATTTAGGAGAAAGTGTCTGCATAACTAAAGGTAAATACATTTTGTGCTTCTACTTTCACAATTACTGTTCAAGTCATTTAAAGGAACCAATCACACTAACAAGATAATCAGGCAAAGCAAGGAACACTAGAAACACTAGGCAGGATTCTGGACAATATTATGTGCCAGACACAGACCAGATTTCACAACCACGAAAAACAGATGTTTGTCTCCCTCCTCGATCCGCAGAAGTTTCGGGAATACCAGAAAACTTTCCCACATGCAGCCTCCTCCAGCTTGACGCAGATCCACGGAACACTTTTCGAACTGCTCGGCTAAGAACAGAACTGACTGTAATGTATGCCATGGATGGTTTTGCAGGAAAATCGCCCACAGATCTCCTTGACTTCCTTCAGCAGAAAAATCTGAGTGACAGCATGGAGCAGCTGTACATATTTGTGTGTTTGGGGGTGACCATCCCCGAGTCCACTGGTTCTGTCAGCAGTAGCTCAGTCGGTAGAGCGGGTCGTCCAATAATCGAAGATCAGCGGTTCGATTCCCGCTCCCGACCATTCAGTCTTGGAGTATCAGCTGGCAGTGGGAGGTGCCAGCTCACCTCCCGAGCACTGCCGAGGTGCTCCTGAGCAAAGCACCGTCCCCCCACAAGCTGTTCATTTTGGGCACTCCAAAGATGAGGCTGCCCGTCACTCAGCCTCCCTGTATATACTGCATGCCTACAGGCCCCTTGTGTGTGATTGGTTGTTTCAGGGGCCTGTACAAATAACATATATGCATGATAACTAACAATAAGTGAAAACAATAATTTCCCTATGGGGATCAATAAAGTGTACTTCTTCTTCTTCTTCTTCTTCTTCTTCTTACTGTTTTTTGCTGTAACATCAGATGTCGCCTAAAACTAGAATTTGGTTTCTATAAAATGACAAAAGACCTAAATAACTTTAGGAACATCTGGTGTCACAAAAATGTCCTCTGCACCTTAATTGATGATCAACTCAATTTTGCAAACTTCCTGATATAATGCACTGATTTTAGATTGTATTTCCTCTTACTTATTGGTTTTTTGTGTTTCTGAAGCTCTTTAGTGTTTTCATCTAATGTAAAATTGTAAAATGTTTTGAATGTGATTAAAGTGTTTTTGAATAAGTAAAAAAAAAAAAGTCTTCTTCTTCTTCTTCTTCTTCTGTCGAACAGACATTTTCAGCCCTAAATTGAATAAAAAATTATGCCAGAAATACGACAGGGCAGGCTCGACTTTCACCATTAGCTCCAATGGCAATAGAAAAGGACTTCTTGAGGGAACTGAAAAGCACGGATAATCTGTACGACAGAGGTGCTGATCCTCATCCCACTTGCGTCACATTTAGCTGCAAATCGTGCCAGTACACGCTGAAGGTCCAGGTTTGATGAGGCCAACAAGACAACATCGTCTGCCGAAAGCAGAGATGAAATCCTATGGTCCCCAAACCGGACTCTCTCCGGATCCTGGCTACGCCTAGAAATTCTGTCCATAAAGATTATGAACAGAACCAGTGGTAGAAGGCAGCCCTCCCAAAGTCCAACATGCACCTGGAACAGGTCTGACTTATTGCCGGCAATGCAAACCAAGCTCTGGCTTTGGTCATACAGGGACCGGACAACCCTCAGCAAAGGGCCCCTGACCCCATGCTCCCGAAGCACTCCGCACAAGATACTACAAGGGACACAATCAAATGCCTTCTCCAGATCCACAAAACACACGTGGAGTGGTTTGGCAAACTCCCACAAACCCTTGAGCACTCAATGCACAGTGTAGAGCTGGTCCAGTGTGTCAGGTTCATGCAACCTAAAACATTTAAAACACAGACAAAAAAGGAGAAGACAACAGTTTATATTTTTTACTCGCGAGGAGAACGGACAGAGATGTGCTCGCTACAAATGTCTATCCACTCTGAAGATTTCTCTGCCGAACCCTCTTTTTATTTAGGGCAGTCCCTGTTTACATTTATTTTTTCTAAGGGATGGGGGGCAGAAAAACAACAGTAAAACAACACCTGGCATGATGCAATAAAAAAGTGACACAGTCATTCTAATCTGTTTAAGACATCCTCTCCTTTGAAGATAACAACCATTGTCATTCTTATTAGCATTCAGAGGTTGCATCCTGCTCAAATGGCTCCCACTAACACTCTGGTGATCCCCCTGCTGATTTCGTCTGTCTGGAAAAGAACTTATTACATAGCAATACACTTACACACAGATATTAGCATTTATATGGTCATGCTACAAAGAATAAAGGAATGTAAAAGAGTAAATATGAGATAACTTATATACATTATTCTAACATTTCCCTCCTGTTTATCACGTTTGCTCAAATCCTCACATCACTGTATCAACTTCTTCATAATGATTTTCAGCTGCCAGTTCATTCTTATGAGCACAAACATGCTTACACTTGGAGATCATGTTTATACGTCTAAATTATAATTCTCGCTGTCGTCGTCGTTGTAACCATCAGGAGCGAGCAAAGGATACATTTGAGCCATGCTTTTCTCCATGGGCGAAATAGCTGTGGTGATTAAACGGTTAACGAGAGAACGCAGACAAGGTATACAACAACATCCACACAAAATCATAATTGCAGAGAAAACTGCAATTGAAACTAAAACTGAGGTCACTAAGGCTCTATACTTGCCAAAGGTATCCATCCATGAATCCCACATGGACGTGTCGACACCAGAGTGTTCCTTCATTTTGCCATTGAGAGTCCTAAGTCCCTCTATAGCTTTGGTGAGGCTTCCGTCAGCAGCTGTGTTATTGGGGATGAAAGTGCAACACCCTTCCCCAAACATAGAACAAACCCCTCCCTTCTCCGCCAACAACATGTCCACGGCTATTCTGTTCTGGAATGCCATGAGGGAGGTTGCTGATAACTGATTATGAACAGCCTCAAACCCACTCTGTGTCCAGTTCCCCAGTTTTATAGTGGATGTAGTTGATCCTGTCTACGTTCTTGTTAATCGTACACCACCAACAAAACAAGGACTCAAACCCTCCTGCTACCTGATTGGCTAATTTGTATTCGTCGGGAACCCCACATGGCACACCAATGGCATCAATATAAGTGGGATCATTATTATGTAGTGAACGATTTTGTTTACGTATTACTGGGAAATCCCCTCTATCAGCTAACGCAGCAACTCTATTAGCAGACATTTGATAAATTGAAATCGGTAGCATCAATGTAACAAGAGCACAGGCTCCTGTATAATTGTGTGGCAGTCTGTCAAAAAGTCTGTTGTCTCCACACCACCACCAAATGTCAGCCCTAGCTACTGGTCTGAAATTTCCAGGTACTCTAATGACTTTTTTACATAAAATTTGAGAGAGATTTCCTAATCGTTTTCCAAGTCCAGTTATACTGATACAAGTAAAATTACCAGGTGCAACCTTTTTAGAGAATAATGGTTTTTCTTATCAGTGGTGGTGACTGGGAAGACATAATCCCACTTGCCACAATTTGCATTAGGATTAGTACTAGTCGTGACCTCCAATACACATTGTTCTGGAATAACTGCAGGAACTACTTGTAAAATAGGTCTAGGCCCCATGCATACAACACAATCACTATTCGTCACTTTGGCAGCCTGTTCCACCATAAGCAGCCAATTGTTATTTATTCCACTAACACCGGTTTTAACCTGGAACCAACCATCGACAGCCTCGAAAGACACACTGAAAGCTCTTACGCCAGCTTGTTGTGTACAATTATTCATTCTAGGTTGTTCCGTTGATTTCATGGTACTGTTTACACACACAACAACAGGGAAATAAGGGTCTGATACCTGGGACCAGGCCCACAGCAGTAATCCCCAACAGGATGTGTTAAATAATGTAGCATTTGGGGGCCGTATTTTACCATCGGGAAGAGAAAAGGTCAATCTAAGTTTTTCGCCTAGATGGAATGTGGAATGTGGCCTCTTCACTATGACCAGGTGGCCAGTACTGCCCATCCTGGGTTGTAATAAAAGCGCTCCAATCAAGTCGTAGAATGTGTCCTGTTAAGTACCACTAATAGCCTGTCCAATGTTTTACCCAAAGTTTCTGTTCTACTCCAGAATCCTTTCAATGCTGTTATAGGAATATTCACAGAGGTTGTAGTATTACGAGACACAGTAAGGGTAATTGAGTTGTGTACACCCAGGATGTTATCCATGGAATGTAATTTGTCGGTGCAACATTTCTTTTTGCACACTTGATGTCTTGCAACTGAAATGTGTGAAGTTTTGACACCTCACATAGATACCACATAATTAGAAACAATAAAACAATAACAATAAAAAGACAATCAATACCCAACATCTTATAACTTGTTTTAAACACTTAGGGGTCATTTTGGCTGAAATACGAAACCCTCTACCAGGATTGGTGTCTTGTAAGATCTTCACTGACTTTCGGATCTCACCAGTCTCTAGACGTCTGGATCCACCCTATTATCAGGCTTTTGCTCACCTCCCCAAACGGGTCTTTCAGCCAAAAAGACCTTTTTACAGCTTGTTGAATGAACCCAGATTGACCTCTCTGCTACTTTCACAACGGTGGGGGTCATTCAGCAATACCTAATGTGGTCCTTCCCACTTGGGTGAATACCAGTGCTTCTTCTTTATGCTTAGTTGAGCCGATCCCTTGGCTCTACTAATTGGACTTCCTGCTGGGAGACAAAGGGATTCTCGTCAATTTGTTTTTGTTTTTGCAATATATTTCTCATATAATCAGCTAAGTTAGCATCATCGAATTCCCATTGATTTGTAAATTGGGGTAATCTATAAGGTCTTCTGAAAAGCGTTTCGTAGGGTTTTAATCCTGTAGTGCATGTAATATTGATATATAGTTTTACCAAGTCCAAGACCAAGCAATACTTTTTACCTTCACTTTTATTTAACTCTACAAAGTCCATATGGATAATTTGAAATAAATATTAAAGTGTAGGGACTCATCCTCTATAATTTTGGTTATAGGTATAGGTTATAATTTTGCAATGCTGGCACTCATTGTCTGAGAGTAAATGATTAAACTCTCTCAATACCCATGAGGCAGTCAAAATGCATCTGGTCTGAGTGAATTCAGCAAGGTGTAAGGGTCTGGGACGCATGGTGCTCTCTGAAAGACAGCCTTATTTATGGCCTGTAAATCTTGAACCATGCGCCATCCTACAGACGGTGCTTGCTTTTTTTTACTAGGAAAACTGGAGTATTGTATGGCAAATCATTACATTTCATTATCAAACCTGCAGCTGTTAAATTATTAATTACTTGTTTTCTACCTTCATATGCATCCTGTTTCAATGACAGTAAGTCTCTGGTAATAACAACTTTAATGCTACAGCTGCATTAGACTCTCCATCAGAATATGCATGTTACAGTGACTCTTGCTGGTGTGGCTTTAGTTAAACACTCTTCATATTTTTCATCAGGGCCTGGTGTGGCTTTGCACCAGAGTGTGATGTGCAGACCCTCCTCTGACATTTTGTCCTGTGGTTTTGGTACCATCTTTTCTCCCTCTGTCATCAGAGCTGTGGTTATCATGTGTTTTATTTGGAACATCAAGAGAGTAGTCATAAAACAGTTCACCTCTTCCCTGGAGAAATAAAGTGTCTCCTTTTTGCAGCTCTGCTTTTCTCTTTGCTACAATGTTTCCTTCAAAACTTGGCATTATTGTTAATCCTAGAATTAGCAGACCGTCACGGCCTAACAGATTTACAGGACAATCAGGAAACATTAATATGGGCATCTGACAGGACTGCTCTTGAGAATCAATCAGTTCTTGAAGATGTGATTGTGGTACAGGGGACATTTTGTGATTAGCAGATCTCACTATCACACTCTGGTTACTCTGTCTGGAGTCTAAAAAAAAACTCCTTACATGCCGTTCTACACTGACCAGTGTCACACAAGAAAGTCACAGATTTTCCATTTACCATTAGCAATATTTTTGGTTTTACTCAATCGATCAAAAACAAATCTTATAAATTTATAAGAACTTTTTTTTTAATTTTAAAAAAAATTTTCACTTTAAAGTCTTCCTCTCTTTTTTCTTCCGTCAACAAATCACATTCTTCTAGTCAATCTTAATCTTCTCTTTCCTTATCAGGACAATCTCTAGCTATATGTCCTTCCTTCCCACAACATCAACATCCTGACACGTTCTATCTAACTCCACCTCTTCCAACTCCTCCTCCATGTCTCCTGCCTCCAAAGCTGCCTCTAAAACCTCCCTGATAGAATATTTCTTCTCCTTTCTGATTAAAGGCTCCTGCTGACTTCCTGTTTCTTTTCTTTCACTATTTTCTTTTATCAACATGCTCAAATTTTCTAAAGAACTCCGGTTCAATATTCCCATTAGTATAAACCCCTTTTTATGATACGGTGCCAAAATAAAACATTTATAACCACATATTTACCCCATAATTTGAACTGACTCAATGGGTAATGTCAGTTTTATGCTTATACTTTCAATGGGCTTATCAGTCACACAATTCACACTCACACTGATACACATATGGTTGGATCTTATCAAACACACACAAACTTTGGGTGACCTTATTTCAGCCAGGTGGCTAGCATGACACTTTCATACTGAGTAGCTCACCCCTATAGTATACAAAAAATATACACCAGACACTGAAAGTCTCACCACAGAGTTTATATCAATTACTTATATAATTTATACTTTCATATGCCCATTTTATTTCAATGGGATATATGTGCTAATTCTTTCTTTTTCTTACTTTGTCTTTAAACTTTTCTTTTGTTTTTACTTTCATCTATTTTTATTTTTCCCCATTATGTTGTAGCTACCCTTTTATTTTAATTTAATTTTTTATTATTACTTCATGAAGCACTGCTATTTTTAATGTTTTCAATTGACCTCCAATTTATACTATCCTCCATTATCATCTGTCTTAAATTCTAAACTTTTTTGGGATCCTGTTTTTCACCTAGGGTGTTCACCTAGGGTGTTCTAAAAACTGATTTTCTGTCAGTCGGGCAGCAAATCAATTTTCTGTTGTGGTAATTCTCACTTCAATTCTTTCTAGTGGAGAATTCTTGCCTTTGCATCCACACCAGTCTGCTGCTTACAATCCTACTGTTTTGGTATGAAATAAAAATACCTAGTGGTATTTTATTTCCATTCACACTCTCACTCTCTCACGGAATTTAAGCACCTATTTTGCAGGACTCCGCCATCCTCTCTTTTACATGGCCCAGTTCACACGGAATTTATTGGACTCCACCGTCCCTCAGTTTACACGGAATTTGTCGGACTCCGCCGTCCCTCAATTTACACTGAATTTGTCGGACTCCGCCGTCCCTCAATTTACACGGAATTTGTCGGACTCCGCCATCCCTCGTTACCTGCTATCCATCCATCCATTCTCTACCGCTTATCCGGGGTTGGGTCGCGGGGGCAGCAGCTTGAGCAGGGAAGCCCAGATTTCCCTCTCCCTAGCCACTTCGTCCAGCTCCTCCGGGAGAATCCCAAGACGTTCCCAGGCCAGCCGGGAGACATAGTCTCTCCAGCGTGTCCTGGGTCGTCCCCGGGGCCTCCTCCCGGTAGGACGTGCCCGGAACACCTCACCAGGGAGGCATCCAGGAGGCATCCTGACCAGATGCCCAAGCAACCTCATCTGGCTCCTCTCGATGCGGAGGAGCAGCGGTTCGACTCTGAGTCCCTCCCGGATGACTGAACTTCTCACCCTATCTCTAAGGGAGAGCCCGGGCACCCTGCGGAGGAAACTCATTTCGGCTGCTTGTATCCTGGATCTCGTTCTTTCGGTCACGACCCATAGCTCGTGACCATAGGTGAGGGCAGGAACGTAGATCGACCGGTAAATCGAGAGCTTTGCCTTTCGGCTCAGCTCCTTCTTCACCACGACGGACCGATACAGAGTCCGCATCACTGCAGACGCTGCACCGATCCGCCTGTCGATCTCCCGTTCCATCGTACCCTCACTCGTGAACGAGACCCCGAGATACTTGAACTCCTCCACTTGGGGCAGGATCTCATCCCCAACCCGGAGAGGGCACTCCACCCTTTTCCGACTGAGGACCATGGTCTCAGATTTGGAGGTGCTGATTCTCATCCCAACCGCTTCACACTCGGCTGCGAACCGTTCCAGCGACAGTTGGAGATCACGGCTTGATGAAGCCAGCAGCACCACGTCATCTGCAAAAAGCAGAGACGCAATACTGAGGCCACCAAACCGGACACCCTCAATGCCTTGGCTGCGCCTAGAAATTCTGTCCATAAAAGTTATGAACAGAATCGGTGACAAAGGGCAGCCTTGGCGGAGTCCAACCCTCACTGGAAACGAATCCGACTTACTGCCGGCAATGCGGACCAAACTCTGATATCAGTCGTACAGGGACCGAACAGCCCTTATCAAGGGGTTCGGTACCCCATACTCCCGAAGCACCCCCCACAGAACCCCCCGAGGAACACGGTCGAACGCCTTCTCCAAGTCCACAAAACACATGTAGACACTGGTTGGGCGAACTCCCATGCCCCCTCAAGGACCCTGCGGAGGGTGTAGAGCTGGTCCACTGTTCCACGGCCAGGACGAAAACCACATTGCTCCTCCTGAATCCGAGATTCGACTTCCCGAGGGACCCTCCTCTCCAGAACCCCTGAATAGACCTTACCAGGGAGGCTGAGGAGTGTGATCCCCCTGTAGTTGGAACACACCCTCCGGTCCCCCTTCTTAAAAAGGGGAACCACCACCCCAGTCTGCCAATCCAGAGGCACTGTCCCCGATGTCCACGCGATGTTGCAGAGGCGTGTCAACCAGGACAGCCCCACAACATCCAGAGCCTTTAGGAACTCCGGGCGGATGTCATCTACCCCCGGGGCCCTGCCACCAAGGAGCTTTTTAACTACCTCGGTGACCTCAACCCCAGAGATAGGAGAGCCCGTCTCAGAGAACCCAGACTCTGCTTCCTCATGGGAAGGCGTGTCGCCGGAATTGAGGAGGTCTTCGAAGTATTCTCCCCACCGAGTCACAACGTCCTGAGTTGAAGTCAGCAGCGCCCCATCCCCACTATACACAGTGTTGATGCTGCACTGCTTCCCCCTCCTGAGACGTCTGATGGTGGACCAGAATCTCCTCGAAGCCGTCTGGAAGTCGTCCTCCAAGGCCTCACCGAACTCCTCCCACGCCCGAGTTTTTGCCTCAGCAACCACCAAAGCTGCATTCCGCTTGGCCAGCCGGTACTTATCAGCTGCCTCAGGAGTTCCACAGGCCAAATAGGCCCGATAGGACTCCTTCTTCAGCTTGACGGCATCCCTTACCGCCGATGTCCACCAGCGGGTTCTGGGGTTGCCGCCACGACAGGCACCGACCACCTTACGGCCACAGCTGTGGTCGGCCGCTTCGACAATGGAGGCGCGGAACATGGTCCACTCAGACTCAATGTCCCCCGCCTCCCCCGGAACGTGGGTGAAGTTCTGCCGGAGGTGGGAGTTGAAACTCCTTCTGACAGGGGATTCCGCCAGGCGTTCCCAGCAGACCCTCACAATACGTTTGGGTCTGCCAGGTCGGACCGGCATCTTCCCCCACCATCGGAGCCAACACACCACCAGGTGGTGATCGGTTGACAGCTCCGCCCCTCTCTTCGCCCGAGTGTCCAAGACATGCGGCCGCAAGTCCGATGACACGACCACAAAGTCGATCATCGAACTGCGGCCTAGGGTGTCCTGGTGCCAAGTGCACATATGGACACCCTTATGTCTGAACATGGTGTTCATTATGGACAGTCCGTGACGAGCACAGAAGTCCAATAACTGAACACCATTCGGGTTCTGATCGGGGGGGCCGTTCCTCCCAATCACGCCCTTCCAGGTCTCACTGTCATTGCCCACATGAGCATTGAAGTCCCCCAGCAGAACGATGGAGTCCCCAGTGGGAGCGCTCTCCAGCACCCCCTCCAAGGACTCCAAAAAGGGTGGGTACTCTGAACTGCTGTTTGGTGCATAAGCACAAACAACAGTCAGGACCCGTCCCCCCACCCGAAGGCGGAGGGAGGCTACCCTCTCGTCCACCGGGGTGAACCCCAATGTACAGGCGCCAAGCCGGGGGGCTAAAAGTATACCCACACCTGCTCGGCATCTCTCACCATGAGCAACTCCAGAGAGGAAGAGAGTCCAACCCCTCTCGAGAGGACTGGTACCAGAGTCCAAGCTGTGTATGGAGGTGAGCCCGACTATATCTAGTCGGAACTTCTCGACCTCACACACCAGCTCAGGCTCCTTCCCTGCCAGAGAGGTGACATTCCACGTCCCAAGAGCCAGCTTCTGTAGCCGGGGATCGGATCGCCAAGGTCCCCGCCTTCGGCCACCGCCCAGCTCACAGTGCGCCTGACCCCTATGGCCCCTCCCACAGGTGGTGAGCCCATGGGAAGGGGGACCCACGTTGTCCTTTCGGGCTGCGCCCGACCGGTGCAGGCCCGGCCATCGTTCCCTGCTAGTGACTAGTATTTTCAGGGTTTCTCTTTTTACTTCGCGCAATGACCCTCACTCATTCATTTCTTTTTTAAACAAACTTCAACTCACCACTGTTGTCTTTTCCTCTCTCGAAATGCCATCAACCCGTGGATCTCAGCTGGTGATTTGGAGGCCGGTCCTGGAAAGGATCTATTAGGCAGCTCCTAGGCTAGCCTGCCGTGGCCACGGTCTTTCCGGTGTCCTCGTCACCCGCTGGAATCCTTAGGTATATTGGCATCCGGCTCGAAGGACCAAATTAATGTCAGGTTCATGCAACCTAAAACATTTAAAACACAGACAAAAAAGGAGAAGACAACAGTTTATATTTTTTACTCGCGAGGAGAACGGACAGAGATGTGCTCGCTACAAATGTCTATCCGCTCTGAAGATTTCTCTGCCGAACCCTCTTTTTATTTAGGGCAGTCCCTGTTTACATTTATTTTTTCTAAGGGATGGGGGGCAGAAAAACAACAGTAAAACAACACCTGGCATGATGCAATAAAAAAGTGACACAGTCATTCTAATCTGTTTAAGACATCCTCTCCTTTGAAGATAACAACCATTGTCATTCTTATTAGCATTCAGAAGTTGCATCCTGCTCAAATGGCTCCCACTAACACTTTGGTGATCCCCCTGCTGATTTCGTCTGCCTGGAAAAGAACTTATTACATAGCAATACACTTACACACAGATATTAGCATTTATATGGTCATGCTACAAAGAATAAAGGAATGTAAAAGAGTAAATATGAGATAACTTATATACATTATTCTAACACAGTGTACCGCGACCTGGATGAAAACCGCATTGTTCCTCCTGAATCTGCGGTTCGAATACAGGGATAATCGTGCTCTCCAGTACCCTGGAATGGACTTTCCTCAGGAGGCTGAGGAGTGTGACCCCCCTATAGTTGGAACATCCCTCCAGTACCCCTTTTTTAAAAGAGGGACCATCGTCTGCCAATCCAGAAGTACTTCCCCAACTGCCATGTGATGTTACAGAGACATGTCAACCTTGGCAGTCCCTGCACATCCAGAGACTTCAGGTACTCAGAGCGAATCCCATCCACCACAGGTACTTTGCCACCAAGGAGTTTGGCAACCACCTCGGTGACTTCAGTTTGGGTGATGGACAAGTCTTCTGGTTAAGACATGGTAGCGGGATTGGGGAGATTCTCAAAGTATTCTTTCCACTGCCCAACAATATCCTCAGTCGAGGTCAGCAGCTTTCCTCGGCTACTGTAAATAGTGTTAGCTGTGCTGCTTTACCCTCCTGAAGTGCCAAATGGTTTGCCAGAATTTCTTCAAGGCTGACCAATAATCCTCCTCCGTAGCCTCTCCAAACTCCTCACACACCTGAGTTTTTGCCTCCGCGACTACTCGGGCTTCAGTACCCCTGGCCTGTCTGTACCCGTCAGCTGCCAACGGAGTCCTACAATTCAAGATTTGGTATGAAGCCTTTTTCAGCTTGACAGAATCCCTTACTTCCGGTGACCACCACCATGTTCAGGGGTTACCGCCAAGACAGGCACTAGAGACCTTGCAACCACAGCTCCGAGCAGCCGCTTCGACAATGGAGGTGGAGAAGATGGTCCACTCTGACTCATTGTCCCCAGTCTCCCGTGGGATCTGAGAGAAGCTCTCCCAGAGGTGGGAGTTGAAGACCTTACCTACAGAGGGTACTGCCAGATGTTCCCAACAGACTCTCAAAACACGTTTGGGCCTGCCGAGTCTGTCTGGCCCCCTGCTTTGCCAGCAAATCCAGCTCACCACCAGGTGGTGATTGGTTGACTGCTCTGCCCCTATCTTCATTCAAGTGTCCAACACATGCAGTCGGAGGTCTGATGATACGACAACGAAATCGATCATATGACCTCTGGCCTAGTCCTGGTGCCATGTGCACTTATGGACATCTCTGTGGTTGAACAAGGTGTTGGTTATGGACAAACCATGACTAGCACAGAAGTCCAATAACAGTACACCACTCGTGTTCAGATCGGAGAGGCCATTCATCCCAATCACTTCTTTCCCAGGTCTGACTGTAATTGCCTACGTAAGCGTTGAAGTCCCCAAGGAGAACAATGAAGTCCATAGTCGGAACAGTATTCAGTACCCCTCCCGAGGACTCCAAGAAGGCCGGGATTTCCACAGTTTGGCCTGCATATTGTACCACTATAATATTTGTTTATACATGACACATCTGAATGCCTCTTTAGGATACGTGCTGCTCTGTTTATGATGGTATGTGAGACATGTCCACACACTAATTACTAAGGAAATTATATCCTTTGTCATAATGACTGAGAAACAGTGACTTTTTTTTACCAAACTAATGTGGCAAAACAGATATTAAATTACAGGTAATTGTGTGTCTGTTTGCGTACATGTATAGGTGTATGTGCAGTAATAATATATACACTGTATATTGGGGTTGAGCCGGATACTCGTTTCATACGAGTATCCGGATAATACGATTATCATACGGATAATACATTTTGACGAGTACGAGTACGAATATGAATAAAGCCCGTTAATACTCGTGATCGGACTGAAGGAAAATCAGCCGGACTGTTCACGCTCTGTGATTGGCCAGTCACACATACTTCCCGCCCCTCCCTACTCACTGCAGTTAGAGCGGAGTTTCCCTGTGTCACTCTCTGTGAGACAGGGAAACTCAGTTACTGATCTCTGTTCGTGGCTTCACTGTTGCTCACGTCCTTATTAGATTTTCTTCAGCTTGCCTCTATTTTGGTGTTTGGTCATGTGGCGAACTTTCTTGGGTTTTTTTTGTTGCACGTACGAGTGCATTTAACCACCGCCTCGGTGGTTAAAGTCTTTTTTTTTTACCTGTTCTAAACGAATTAACAATGTCTATACTTAATATTTTAACTGAGACATAGCGCGCGCGCGCGCGCGCACACACACACACACACACACACACACACACACACACACACACACACACACACACACACACACACACACACACACACACACACCATAATCAATATTGTTTAACTTTATATGAAAAAAAAATGGCAATAGCATTTGGTACTAAAATAATAATTGAAAAAAAAATAATAGAAAAAAATGTAAATTAAAAAAAAAAAAGTTTTGTTGAGTATGACAATTCTTGTTCATGCATACTTTGTAGTTAATTACTTTTTTTTATTGCATGCACTTCATTAATGCATTTTGTGTTACTCGTTCTATATATATTTCTTTTAAAATTGTGATCAAAAAGTGTTGAATCTCAATTCTGAGGCTCTTCGGTAAATATTCATTCATAAACTTAAGAATATACATGTTCTGATTCAGTTCAATAAAAAAACTTGTTCTGTAAATAGTTCTCTTACTTTTGTGATCAAAAACATCTGAATTTCAATTTTGAGGCTGTTCTGTAAATAGTTGTAAAATAAGCAAAAATACAGCAACTTGTGATCAATCCATATCAATTTTAGACTTAAAACAGTGTGGTGATTTAAGCCCCACCCATTTCTGGTCAAAGCACACCCACTTCCGGTTTAAGCCCCGCCCATTCCGAATACAGATACGGATACAGATTATCTAGTTGGTTGAACAGATACAGATACAGATACAGATAGTGGTGTACTCGCTCATCCCTACTGTATATGTTACCATCCATGTACTCATAACTTTACTGCCTGTCTGTGGTCCTGTCTAATCCATTGCACAGAGGAATATTAACCAAAAAAATAAATAAATTACATTCCTGATGATTCCAATTGAGTTGAAATTCTTGACTGAATTTTACTGTAAAGACCATACCATCCATTTTTTTCATATTATAGTACTACAGTCCAATTTCTCAAAGTGAGGTGTTTTTGAAGTTGTTACCTTGTTAACATGTTGTCTCTCCACAGGTCAGTGCTGGAGACCCCCAGTGGGACAGTCCCATGCAGATCAAGTTGTCCTGCGGGAAGCCCGGCCTGCATACCCTGCTAATAGAGTTGCTTCTCTGGGCCCTGCTGGCCAGCTACTCCCACCGAGACCTGTGGTTGTTTGAAGGGGAGACAATTGTTCTCTAAATACCAGCTGGCAATGTCATGGTACGGCCCAATGACTTTGCCAGCTGTCCTCAGGCCATGTCCGCAGGTAGCTGGATCTTTTCGAAAACACAATTTTTTTCACCCTGCATCAAAAAAAAATTGTGTCCACACAACAGCGCTTTAAAAAAAGTCTTGGTCCACACGTAACCGCATTAATGCGTTGATCAACATGTTTATAAGCAGAACAACTCAGAATACATGGGAGAGAGGACTGGGACATGTGGAAATTCACGCCATTCCTCCTGGAGGACGACCTCCATCACAGAGTTCTCCCACCAGCTGGCAACACGTTCCGATCTGACCCAGAACTGGCATTGGCATCTCTGACGAGGAACGTGAATGAATGAATGAATAAATAAATAAATATATAAACTTTATAAATACAGAAACAGATGAACAAATGTTCAACTGTCAAGCATGTTTATCAACGCGACTTCGACGTGGAGCTGTTTAAACGTCAGAAAATTACCAGTTTTAACTCTGTCCATTCAAGACGGGTCACACGCTGATATCACAGGGACACGCCCCCAGATATAAAAGGTTTCAGATACAGCAACCACATGACACACAGCATACCCGGCGTTTTCAAGACACTTCACTTTGGCTGGCGTTTTCGAAAAAATTGCGTTTTTTTTCCCGATTTCTGCGTTCTTGTCCATACCACTCACACCAACTACCTACATGTCCTACATCCCTAAACCTCCTCTTTGGTCTTACTCTAGGCCTCCTGCCTGGCATCCTTCTACCAATTTAGTCAATATCTCTCCTCTGGACATGTCCAAACCATCTCAAGTCTGGCATCTCTGACTTTATCTCCGAAACCCACGAACATGTGCTGTCCCTCTGATGTACTTATTCCTGATCCTATCCTTCCTGGTCACTCCCAAAGGGAACCTCAGCATCTTCATCTCTGCTACCTCCAGCTCTGTCTCATCTAAGACAATATTTTCATGGACCCAGCCTTCATTTGCTCAATAATCGTTAATGATGCCAGGACAAACTGTAAGTCTATAATAAATCAACCGCAGTGGTTTTATGTAAAATGTAGACATCAACAGACAATAAACAACATCTTTTTCATAAATTGATAATCAACATCTCTGTAAACGAAATAATTGTGAGACAATTATGTTAAAAACTTGATTCAAGTTGGTGTCGTGCCCGGAGTGTCCCCCACCTCACGCCCTGAGACTGCCGGGATAGGCACCGGCCCCCCCGTGACCCGCGTCAGCGGATTAAGCGGGTTGAAATAATGACTGACTGACTTGATTCAAGTTACTGCACTGATGAGGTTTATTTTGAAATATAGGGACTTACAGTCAGTGCATTCAACGTAGGAGAAATAGTGATCATTTCTACATAAAAGGGCGCTCTTGCAGGACCGTAGGAGCGTGGTCCTGCTCAGACTGTTTCACACACATTCTCCTGCAGGTCCACACTCACGTGTCCTTATTGTACACACTATCGCGGTAGTGCGTTCGAGGGTGCACACTGGGCGCCCACGCGTTTCACCACATCTACACAGAACTGTGTGAAAGACGCTCACCTGCTGATGCTGAGTTGGTCAGCCTCTGGTTCCGGGGCCAAACTGAAGCACTACATGAGTATGACTTAAATAGCACATTGTGGCGGGCTGTTAGGCGAGCCCGGTACCTGGACTGATCCATTTTGTGACTACTGGGTTGTTTCCTATTTTGCGGGGGTTTCATAATTGTTTAAGCAGCCATATGATGGGCATTTATGTTTTATTCTTTTCTGGTCAATTTGTACAGCATGATGGTAGTAATTTTGTCTGTATCTCTGTAGATTATACCAGTTATTGTAAAACCATCCCATCTAATTATAGTTGGT